>CM022951.1:71986373-72449875 GCA_012931725.1 Litsea cubeba | reverse complement strand
GAGCAAGTATACTTAAATATATACTGAGGCTGAGAGTCCAGTCACTACACTGCCAAACTTGGCCAAGTAAGGGAACTCAGTTACCAAAGTTGAATTTTTGAGTTCTTGTTGTACATTAGACCCTGAAATCTTTTAATCATGGGGGAGTTCTTATAGATTAGTCAGAGCTTGCAATCCAAATTTTGTAACTCTAAACATAGACCTCACATGATTCAATCAAACACTCGAGCTAGGCCTGCTTCTGCAGGCTCAAACCATTCAGCCGAAAGAATGCTTGGATGGATTAAACCATTCAGAGCCATAACCACTAGGAAAAAATATACAATAGTTTTAACAAATAATCATCTGGTCGTGAGTTCAACAAATAATCAGTCAATTAAGTAAATAGGTGAGTAGATTGCGCATGATATTAGATGGAAAATTAATGTATTACTATTCATTTCAATATAAGCACTGTAGCCTGTAGGAGTGCTCGAGGGTCTGGTCCGGATTTAAAATTTTGGCTTGTTTAATATATGGGCTAGGCTTGGATCAAATGATAAAAACCCAAAGCCTGGGCCCCACCCGGACCAAATAAGTAAACATGTAGATGCCCTATTTACCCAGAATAGTAATTATTAAGCCCAAAAAGTGATAGAAAGCCCAGACTTGCCCAATTGATCAAATGCCGGACTAAGGTAAGGCACTTCAGGCCCATGTTGGGCTTGGGCCATGTATAGGCCTGTGTTTCTAAAGGAGAGCTAGCTGGCCCTGCATTGCCTCAAGCCGGATTGGCCCATGAACACTTAGGCTGCATGAATAGATTGAAAGCTTCACTATCCAAATGCCCTCTTGATTATCCAAACAGTGCCCGGGCCTCTTTAGCTAGTCTTCATAGTATGAAAAATATAAATGAGTAGATGCATTATGCGGGTTGACCCACTTCCTACCTGTTTAAATGCGAGTCGGATTCACTTGACTGTATTAATGCAGGTCAATTAAGCAGGTTAGGCTTTGCCACTCTTTAAACAAGTAGAGATCAATTCCTACCTGTAAGCATTGATGGTGAGGATCAACTTGGAGGTGTGGGGTTGGGTGTATGGAATTGGGATCATATGAGATTTCTTCCACATTGACCGTGAATAGACTAATTACAATCTGCTACGTCATCGTTGGCAGCCCTTGCCTTTGCCTTGGTGGACTCAATTGTGGGAAAAATCTTGAGTACTTACCTTCAAAGAAAAAAAAGTCAGCCCAAGGGTCGGGAGGACTCGGAAATCCATGTTCATGAATGGAATGAAGGGTTCTAAGATTGAAACTGATTTATACTCCCAACGGATCCGCGTAGGTTGCTCGCCGGCATGATATGAAGTAATATATACTCTTTCATATCTGCAAGACTCTTTCTCCGCTTTCTCTCATCTTTGGCTAATTTCACTTCTATCTTTATTTCATCTGAATCAATCGATCATTGCATTGATTTCAATGATGGATAATTGTTCCAAGTATCTTCCCCAAGATTTGTTGTTTATGATCTTCAATAAGTGGAGCCTGCGTGACCAGCTCCGTATGGGAGCCATATTGCAAGTCATGGCTCTCGGTTTCTCGATCGGCAGATTACAAGAAACAGCCTTCAACTTCCATTCCTTTTGACTTACATAGAAAAAGAAGAAGAAGATGAATATGTCGCCTGATTTTTGATTAACTTGTCAGGGGAATGTTTTTACTAAGCCGAGATCAGTGCTAGCCCCGGTCTTAAGGCAGATTTGTTTATGCATCTCCCGAGGAAAGAGTTCCCGAAGTCAGGCCTGTCCGACCTCGGCATAGCACCTCGGCAATGCGGATTTGACAGAGATTGATGGGACCAACGACAGGACAACGGCGCATGCTAAGGCATGCCCTGCAGACTATCATTACTGACAAAACGGCACATACAGAACACGTGCGCCCCCAGAGCATGGCTCCGGGCCAGGCCCGATGGGACCTGGCCCAAAAGTCAGAATCACCACCTGACCCAGCAAGGCTATCATTTAATGAGGCATGGGTCAGCATTTAATGCATTATGGGCTGAGTAAACGTAGCCACTCGAGTGGCCAGCCCAGTCTTTGGGACTCGCCTACGTTAGTCGTCATCCCCATCGCCTATAAATAGCATCTCCATCTCCGTCCTAAAGGTACGCTACCCATAATACACACTCTGCAATTTTCTCTCCATCACCTTGCTCGTTCCCTGAACTAACTTAAGCATCGGAGAGCCTTGCGCTGCCTGCAGCCAGGGTCCTCTGACGTGTTTTCCTCTCTTCCTCTTCAGGTCTAGTCGGAGCCTCAACCATCTTTATCCAGACCACTCAAAACAAGGATCCTCATCCCTGATTTAAAGTCCTTAATTTTTAGGCACTTACAACTATAAAACGTCATCGAGTTGTTTCCCGGAAATCCAATGAGACAAATATATGAATTTTGAGAGTTTCACTCATGGCCGTAAAATCCAATGCTAGGTTATGAAGTTATGTTATATTCAGTCATATATCACAAGTTGCTATGGATGGGAGACTACTATTACTATATGTTAACTTGGGAGACTACTATTACCATATGTTAACTTACTTACTGGCAGACTTACTTACTCGCAGACTAATTAGCAAGTGATATATATATATATATATATATTTGTTGGACGCAGATGAGACTATTACTATACTAGGGTATACAGAGTAGAAGAGAATCTTGGGAGATTAAAAGCTTGGGTGATCGGATAATTTTCTTAAATAGAAGTTCCTCTATTTGTCATGGCCAACCGCCAGTTTTCAGGATCCAAAGGGAATGAGATATATTTCACAGATGATTTTATGGTGCCGTTTAATTCAATTCCATTGGAAGCCTGTGTGTTTTCAACATGTTGGTCTATGTTTTGGACATATATCCATATTAGTGACACCTTTGCTTTTTCTTTATTCAAATGAATTTAAGCATTTCTGTGTCATTTTACTTATATGACATTGATTCATCTGTTCTTAGTCCTATTTTTTTCCTTCTTCTTAGACATTATGTTTGATGTCAATTAGGCTTGGATGTCCTAACAATCGAGTAGATAATATTTCAACAAGTACTCTTTAATTACTATTGATTGTTTGCATATTACTATTATGGTTTCTATAATAATTATTTTGCAACAGACATTGCTCAGAAGTAATATTCAGAGTGAGTTGTTCCTTTCTTTTAGAGTTAAGTATCTATATAATCTACTCTCCCTTTCTATGCTTATAGCCTAATTGGTATTTTTACCTTTCAACTACTGAACTAGTCTCTCTGCATTTTATTGTTTCTTTTTTAGTTTCTTCTTGTGCACCTTTTAATAACTTTTCAGCTTGACTCTTATTGTTTTGCTTAGCCTAGCTAATACATCATACATAGCTGATAGCTGAAATGAAGCGTGGACATAAGTTTATAGCCATTGATACGTCTTCTTTATCATTTAATGACTCATTTTGTTTTAGAACCTACATGAGAAATGTGATATTCATGGTGTGCATAACTCTTGCTTTTGCTCCTCCTTATTAGAAAGTAAGCATGCAGCTGCAATTTATCTAGATCTTCTCTTTGAGTGTCTTTTGCACAATTCTGTTGGCTTGATTGGAATTTGTGGTTATGAATTTCTTATCATTTTTTTTTATTATATTTACATTTTATTAGACTTTCTATTGTCTCAATAGACCTTATTGATGTACAATTTCATGTTTCTTAATAAATGTTCTTTGTTGTTGCTTCTGAACAAAGGTGAAAAAGACAATGACGACCAATGGTTTAATGTTTGGAATATTAAGTGGATTTCTAAGCTTATCTAGCTGCCGGTGAAAAAAGACAACCTAGGAGATCTGTTGATTTCCGTGATTTTTTTTTTTTCGAATAAGTTTTATTCTTTTCTAAGATGTCAGTTATATGCAGGGACATCGGCAGGAGAAAATTACCTTTGTTTTTTAACTCAATAGGTCATCGTGGACTAACTAGATTGAACATGTTGTCAATAGGGCCGTGCCCTTCAATGAGGGCATCCGCCTAGTCTTGCCTCGCCCCAAAAAAATCCCACAATTCGAGGTCAGTCTGGCCCTCTTACTTTTCTTTTATATGTGTGTGTGGAAATTTGTTTGCACACGATTCTTATGAGGTTCTTATGGGCTCTTATGTGAATTCATGTAAATGATCTATGATTGCATATTTTTTTTTATTTTTTTTTTGGAGTACAGTTGTTGTATATGTGTAATTTGAGTATACTAGTAGGTTTATTTGAGCAAGATTCTTATGTGATTTGACAATCTATTGGTAGCTTAGTTGGTGAGACACTTTCCTTCCACACACAACAAGGAATTAATCCTTGGTCGCTGATGTTGAGGGCCTTGGGTGTGTGTAGGTATATGCGAGAACATATCTTTCAAAAAAAAAGAAAAAAAATTATTCTTATGTGATTCTTTAGCACCTTGTTAACATTATGTGATCACCTCTCTTTAGTCATTGGTTCTAATGTTTAGCCTCACGTTCAAATTAAACCCAATGGACAACCTATGGATGGGCTAGGGGTGGACCCACGTTATAGGTCGTGGGGGCGGTCGCCTTCAGTAGATTTTGAAACCTCCTTAAAAGGGTCATGCTCCACATGGGCCACACTCCAAGTATAACCCAATCCTGCCCCACCCCATAACCTGTGTAGCGCCAGTACCATTGAGAACTCATCCATTCGATTGCATTCGAAACCGCAGCTCCAAATTCCCCGAACGTCCCCAAAAACCTACCTCGTATTATTGTCCAACTCAAGATTCCGATCCACGGTCAAACTTCTCTATGCAATGACAGCAACATCGACTATATGTGGGTGTGGTGTGTGAATTTGTTTGAGCATGACTCTTATGTGGGCTCTTATATGATTTCATGTGTGTGTGGTGTTCGAATTTGTTTGAGCATGATTCTTATGTGGTTCTTATGTGGGCTCTTGTGTGGTTTCATGTAAATAGTCTATTCATGGTACTTATGTGCGTGTGCGCCTTTTGTTTTTGCAGTGAATTATGTTGTTGTATATGTATGTGGATTTATTTGATTATGCTTATAGGTTTAATTATGCAAAATTCTTATGTGATTTGACAATTCACTATTACCTTAGTTGGTGAGGCACTTCCCTATCACATAAACAATAAGCGACCAATCCTTGACCATAGCACTGATGTTGAAGGACTTGGGTGTGAGTGGATGTGAGCACTTACCTTTCAAAAAAAAAAAAAAGAAAAAAGAAAAAAGAAATAAAGTACTCTCATGTGATTGTTTAGGCAGGTTCTTAACATCATGTGATCACCTTTCTTTAGTCATTGGTTCTAATGTTTAGCCTCATATTTAGATTAAATTCTAATGGACAACCTATTGGATGGGCCACACTTTAAAAAAACTATTTGCTACAAAATCCTAATGGTATGTTAAGTAGAGGAAATTATGAGAAACTTTCCTTATTCCTCTTTATTTTTTATATATTAGATGCATTTTTTGTTTGATATTTATTCAACTCATGAGAATACAATGCAATGCATTCCATAGAGGGTATTCTAATGGACAACCTATTATATGGGCCACACATTAAATTAAAAACTATTTGCTACAAAATCCTAATGGTATGTTGTAGAGGAAATTATGAGAAACTTTCCTTATTCCTCTTTATTTTTTATTTATTAGATGCATTTTTTTTGTTTGATATTTATTCAACTCATGAGAATACAATGCAATGCATTCCATAGAGGGTATTCACCAATACCATCACACAGTTTTTCTTGAATGGTAAAATGACTACATAGCCATCACCTTATTAAATCAAATTCTAGTAATGTAAGATTGCCATCTAATGTTATGTTACTTATTGCATCGCATTAATAGTCCCAAGCTCACATAAATGAGGGCTAATGTTAGGTTTACATTTGGTGTCCAATGGACGTAGTGTTCGTAGAAAAGGAAAAAACAAAATATCTCTCTTCAAGCCCTGGGCTCGACCCTGACCCTACCCTAGCCCACAAGGAGCCAGGTAAGGGCCTAGTTACTGTAGTTCTTCCAAGGGCTTTGGCCCGCATCGGGCCTGGTTTGCATATGTAGAATGTAGGGCTTCGGCAATCCTAGGCCCTGCTCGACCCGGCCATTTGACAACTCTAATTTCATCCTCTACTTCACTGCTCTGTAACAATCTAGTTGCACAATCTGGAAGATAAACGGGTAGGGTGGCCCATGCATTGGGCTAGTCGGGTTCTGTGCCAAAGCTTGTGCAAACCCAGTCCATTTAATATTAATTAATATGTTGGCTTGGGTGCAATGCAAGTATGCAACCCCCTTGATTTAAAAGCTCGGTCCGATCTGGCTCATTTGCAAAGGCCAGGCCCAGTTATGTTCAACATGTCAACCATGGCCATGACCAACCTGTTTTGTTATTGAGCCCCACACAGGACCATTTTCACAGCATTGCCTGAAACATCAGCCATGTGAGAGCCATATGCGGTTTTTAGAAACTGGGCCATGTTAGGCTGATTCTTACCAATAGCTCTAAAGCCTAGCAGACTTATAAAGCCTGCTATCCAACTTAGATCCGGCCCAAATGCCCAAGTTGAACTTACAATATACGGGTCTAGGCAAGTTGACTTGAACAGATACTAACTCGGTCAAATGGCCGAGTAGCTCATCTCGGTGACTTGAACTGAGTTTCCGAGTTTTCATGCCTGTTTATATGTATGGTGAGTTGAAGTATGGTGACGTGAAGCATCAAATCAAGAAAGAATAAAATATAAGGTGTTAAGATAGTGTTTTATTTTTAGTTATTTGGTATGGAATTTTTTTGACTTTTTGTATAGAAAAGTGAATTTTTTTTTTTTATCTTTTAGTGGAGAAAGAAGGTTGCTTTTTTTACTTTTTTTGAAAAATTATGAGAAAATTTTAAAATAGTGTACTTTTGATATGACCATTGTCATTTCTTATTGAATTCACTTTACTTAACTTAATTAGTTAATTGTCAAACATTCCGACGTCAGAGCTTGCAACTTGTAATTCTGAATCTAGCTGTCAGGTGATTTGATCAAACGCTCAAGCTTGGCCTGGCCCACTGGCTCAACCCAATCCAGCTAAAAGAGTTTACGATCCGATTAATTTCTTCTGTACCAAAACCACTGTCACAGATATGGGACATTTTGGAAATCTCACAATAACATCCTGGAATATCATGGTATATTCAAATAATGAACTGGAATAAAAACGGAAACATAGGGAAATCTATAAAATGGTCTTTAACTACTTTTTATATCTATCTTGAATTCTTTATTACTTGCACCAAAATTAATTTATTTCCTGTGACATTTTCCAATAATATCCAAAGAATGATCCCAAATTTGAAAAGATGTCAATATTTTTCAAGAACGGAATTTCTCATGATTGATACTTTTGATAATGCCCATACCCAGTAACTAAGATTCAAAGTTAATAAAAATCATTAGTATCGATCCGATCCTCTTTGCTGACGTTTAAAAAGTATGCTGAATTTGAGATAGTATATATGTTTATTAATAATCTTGTTAATTCTTTGTAAAGAATATTTAACTCCATTAGTCCAAGGGTCAGTCTATATGCATGTTGTTGAATTCCTAGGAATTCATTGTCAAATGGGGTCAAAACTAAGGAACATTAAAGATGTGAGCGGTGAAAGATATAAGGTGAAAATATAAGTGAGACTATTACGTACTTTCTTACCATTTTATTTAATTGGGTCATTTTGGTATTCATTTCTAATTTTTCCATTATTCAATTTCTGTCGGGTTTATTTGTTTGATTATAGGAATTAACAAGGACTCCTATCGGGGGAATATAAAAACTCTTCAAATGTTGTCCCAAATAAACACTTGGAAATGAATTTTTGGAAAAAAGTGGGAAGTGACAATCCAGAAGGTTGGAGTTTTGGAATCATATTAGTGAAATAGGAAACTTCAATGCCAGGAGGCAGCAATTGACATTGTTGGAACAAAATCTCCAACATATATAAGTCCCATAAAAATTTCCCCCAAACAAACATATAGTAAAAAGAGTTTATTTAATGATCATCATTTTTTATTATTGAAGAATTTTCTGATTATTAACCATTTTCTTCTTCAATTTATACCTTTTCAAAAATATATTTCTTAGAACTTTCAGAAATTCAGCTACATTAAACCAATGGGCGACTAAGGAAATCATGGTACCCCTTTTTTTATTGGTAGAAAGGTATCCCGCTTATGCCCTCTTTTAAGTGTAGGTATATATAATTTTTTAAGAGTGAGACCGGTGGGGGGTGGGTGGGTGTGGGCAGAGGAGGCATTGAGTGCACCCACAAGAAGCATCAAGTTGACCACAGCCTAATTAAGTAAGAAAGAGTAGCAGACCGCTTGTACCACAAAGACAGTACAAAGTGGTGCCCCTTAACACATGCCTTGTGTTTGGCCTCTCTCTCTCTTCTCAAGCAAGTATGTCTTTTCTCGTTCTCCTCCACATGCAAGGATTCTTCCCTTTCCTTAACATAAAAAAAAAAAGGATTCTTCCCTTCTTACCAAATCAACCGTCCTTCATTATTTCTCTCTTTGTACGGTACCCTACAATTGCAGGAACCTCCTACTCAAATCCCACATGAATCTTTATATAATAGATAGTCATATATAGTAAAGTAAGAATATGTTAAAGTAAGAAATACACACCAGGAAAAAAACACTATAATCTTCAATATCTAGAATAGTTTTGGAGCACAGGGTCCAATCAATTAAACCTGTGGATCACTGGCACATAGGGCATAAGATCATTATTTATGAAATTGGCATAGTGGGAAAGGAAGTTGCACATTTTCATATGGTATAAATTAAAAAGCTTAGGCGCATATGGATGCTTGGATTTTATGAACACATATGAGAATGGTATTTTTTTATTATTATTATCAAGAGAAGAAAGATATTTCTCTACCAAGATTAAAATTGAAAAGCCATCCATTCTATTTTGCTGCTGCTTTTCTTTAGGACACTGTTGTGCAAGACATTCTTTTTGTGGAGGTGGAACTCTTATTTTCAAGCGATTCTAAGCTTCAGTAATGTTTGGTGTAGTAGGACTCTATGCAAAGAAATATTTAAAAAATCAAATTCCCATATGATTTTTCCTTATAAGAGAGGAAAGTGTAGTATGAAGCCACCTTCTCTCATACTTCAAATGCAAGTTATTGGATGTCTTGTTCGGAGAATGGTTCATATAAATTTTAATTATTTATTGTCAATGAAATCAAGACTTAAGCCTCATCTTTGAATGTTCATGAGTTTCATCATGTGTATGTCAAATGAGCTGTACACCATATTAGTCTGCAATCATGCTAGATTATAGGATCAATTACAGGATCAGATTGATCCTCTGTATATCGTGTTTCCTAGAATAGTTTTATTACTTCTCTTTATAAACCAATGTATTACTACATGATTTATATCAATCAAAATACATCTTTTAACCCATTCTTGAGATGGTATCAGAGCAAGCATATCTTCATTAAAGGTCTGCTTTCTTCCGTTCAGGGAAGTGGGCCGTCGCAGAAAAACAGAGATCACAGATCACAGAGATCAATTCCGATCTTTGCTGATTCAGAGTGGGCCACACGATCAGACAGAGAAGAAGCTCCCAGGCGCTGTAGAGGAAGAGGATCTGGATTTCCAAAACGGAAATCGCAGTCCTCACATCGCCGGAAGCGCACCGTCCGCGTCGCCGCCATCCTGCGCGTCTGCTGCCTGGGATTTCCAAAACGGAAATCGCAGTCCTCACATCGCCGGAAGCGCACCGTCCGCGTCGCCGCCATCCTGCGCGTCTGCTGCCTGCGTGTGTCTGCCGTTGCCGCTGTTGCCGCTGTGCTGCTGCCGTTCTCACCGATCAAGCTGCTGCCGCTGTGCCATCTTCGCCGGAGAAGACGAAGAGGGAAAAGGCAGCAGACCACTGTCCATTTTTTTTTCTTTCTTCTTTCGTTTCTGGTTACAGAAACCAGAACGAGACAGAAACAGGCGCTGTGCGTCTGCTGTTGCCGCCCGCTGATTCCCGCCGCTGCCTCTGGTCGCCGGAGCTCTTCCACCGCTGGTCCGCTCGACGCCGTTGCATCGCCGGAGAGGAAGCGGCCACAGGCGCTGGGTTTGGTTGCAGAACCAGAACAGATCGAAGGAGGAAGAAGGTGGGTTTGGTTCGGGTCAGTTGGGTCGGTTCTGACCTGACTCGTGAAGCCCAGCCCACTTCCCAGCCAGGTCCAGGTTGGATTTGGGTCGGTTCTGACCTGACTCGTGAAGCCCAGCCCACTTCCCAGCCAGGTCCAGGTTGGAGTTGGGTCGGTTCTGACCTGACCCATTTGCAGAAATTGAGCCATCATTATGGCAAGTGAAGACTCCAGCAAATCTGATTCCACCGTCCAGATTGTCACCATCCAAGGAGATAATTCCAACTTCTCAACTGGAATAAAATTGGATGAACATAATTATTCTCTATGGCATCAAGTCATGGAGATGAAGATTGCCGGACGAGAGAAACATGGTTACTTGACCGGTGATATGACCCAACCTGCGGTCACAGACCAGACATATAACAAATGGCGTGCATCGGATTGTCAAGTCAAGAGTTGGTTATTCGATGCCATGAAACCCGATCAGATGAAGCGGTTTATTCGTTATGACACAACCAAACAAGTCTGGGATGCCATCAAGAAAACATACTCTGATGGTTCAGATGAGGCAAAGATCTATGATCTACACAGAAGGTCATTCACAATGAAACAGAATGGAGCACCGGTTGCCAATTACTATAGTGAGCTCACTGAGATCTTTCAAGAGCTTGATCAATTAAGTCCAAGTAACATGAAGGATCCAGCAGACATTGAAACTAGACGCAAGGAGGTTGACCGTCTCCGCGTTTATATTTTTCTTGCAGGTTTGGACAATATTTTTGACCAAATCCGAGGAGAGATTTTGAGGATGGAGCCTAAACCTGAACTTGAGGCAGCATATGCACATATTAAAAGAGAGAGTAACCGACAGGGAACCATGTCCGAGGCTGGTGTCTCATCCGATGCCGCTGTTTTGGTTGCTGCGAGGTTCAAGCAATCTCGGTTACCCACTCAGAATACAGACTCTACTCGTAACCGGCCTCCAATGAAGTGTACCAAGTGTGGTTTAGAAAACCATACAATTAAGGGCTGTTATGAGATCATTGGGTATCCGGAAGGATGGGTTCACAAAGGCCGAAAGAAGGATTCACACAGAGCCTCATTCGCATCATCTGAGTCATCCCAAGCGACTATATCGGAATCTCCATCAGGTACATCAGGTACATCTGGCTCCAAGGCCTTGGCCACCTCAGGTACTTCCTCATGCACATCTTCACTTACTTATAATAGATCATGGATTCTTGACACTGGTGCTACTGATCACATGACATCTAGTTTCACTGGATTGCACTCTACCAAACCATCAAGCCAAACACATATTACCAGTGCAAATGGAACCACTTCCCCAGTTTTGGGAGAAGGGTCCCTATCTCTTACATCTTCATTAAGTCTCGATCATGTCTTGGTTGTTCCTTCACTCGACTATGATCTGTTATCTGTTCCTCAAATCATTGATTCCCTCAATTGTACTGTGTGTTTTTGGCCATTGTATTGTCTGTTTCAGGATCTTCTCACCAGGGCCGTGATTGGATGTGGTACTAGGAGGGGGAAGTTGTATTATCTGGACTTGACAGATGACTGCTGTGAGAAATTGAGTAAAGCACATCATGTGAGAGGAGACGAGTCCGTCAGAATGAAGAAGATTTGGCTGTGGCATAGACGATTAGGTCATGCTTCTTTTGGTTATTTAAAACTTTTATTTCCAGATTTATGTTCTCAGTTTGCTGCATCAGACTTTCATTGTGAAACTTGTGTTTTGGCGAAAAGCCATCGTGTTTCTTACCCATTAAGATTGAATAAAAGTTCTATGCCTTTCATGCTTATCCATTCAGATGTCTGGGGTCCGTCAAGAGTTCTTACTATTCGTGGTTTTAAATGGTTTGTGACATTTATAGATGATTGCACTAGGATGACTTGGGTTTTTCCCATGAAGCAGAAAAGCGAAGTCACTGCCAAATTCAAACAATTTCACCAATATGTTGCTACTCAATTTGACAAGAAAATCACAACATTGAGGTCGGACAATGGAGGAGAGTACGTCAATAACGATCTACATACTTTTTAAGCCAACATGGTATTGTTCATCAAACCACATGTGCCTATACACCACAACAGAATGGTGTAGCAGAACGTAAGAATCGTCACCTCCTGGAAGTTGTCCGTGCCTCTCTATTTGAGGCTCATATGCCTCATCATTTTTGGGGGGAGGCCCTTTGTTCCGCTGCCTACCTCATCAATAGAACACCATCAAGTACTCTCCAGTATCAGACTCCAATGCAGACATTGACCACTCTCCTCACCATGCCATCCACACCAAATCTCGAACCGCGTGTATTTGGATGTGTTGCTTATATCCAGGTATATCCACACCAGCGTGGTAAACTTGATCCATGTGCTCTCCGCTGTGTCTTTGTGGGGTATTCCGACACTCAAAAAGGCTATAAGTGTTTCCATTCTCCTACTCAGACCTTGCATGTTACAGCCGATGTTACTTTCCACGAGAGTGAGTTCTATTACTCAGGGGAGACTCCGAGCATCCCCTGCAGGGGGAGAGCTCTATCTTTGCAGAAGATACTCAGAATCAGATCATTCAAGTTCCACAGAATGTTCTAGATCAGCTTATGTCAGAGCAGCCGCGGACAACACCTGAGGATGTAGTGACTACTGAGTCACCAACTCCACAGGTACAGCAAGAGCAAGAGCTACAACAACTAGAGACTCCAGATAGTATTTCAGATACAGTTCTTCCTACAGTACCACCACCAATCATCCAATCAGGTCCTGAGATCCCTCCACAGGTAACCGAACACTCAAACTCTCACTCTAGCCCTTTACCTGAGTCAAGTCATACAGGAAACACAGGTTATCAGTTACCTCCTCGTACGAATAGAGGGATTGCTAAACAACAATATGACCCGGACCCTAAAGCAAAGGTTAAATACCCTATTGCTAATCATGTGTCTCTACATAGGCTATCTCCGTCATGTGCATCATTTGTATGTCAATTATCCACTGTATCTATTCCAAGTAATGTGCAGGAAGCTCTGAAAGATCCCATGTGGACTCAAGCAATGAATGAAGAAATGGAGGCTCTCCAGAAGAATTCCACTTGGGAGATGACTACCCTTCCTAAAGGGAAGAGAACAGTAGGTTGCAGATGGATATATACGATAAAGTTCAAAGCAAATGGCACCATTGAACGATACAAAGCAAGACTAGTGGCAAAAGGTTACACTCAGACTTATGGAATTGACTATGGGGAGACCTTTGCTCCTGTAGCCAAGATCAACACAATTCGGGTCCTTCTTTCTCTGGCAGCAAATCTGGACTGGCCATTACATCAGTTTGATGTAAAAAATGCCTTCTGCATGGAGACCTAGAAGAAGAAGTCTATATGGATCCTCCTCCAGGATGCAAGATGGGATCCAGTCAAAACAACATGGTGTGTAACTAAGAAAGTCTCTCTATGGATTGAAGCAATCACCCAGAGCATGGTTGGAAGGTTCAGCAAATCAATGAAGAATTTCGGCTACAACAAAGTAACTCAGATCATACTCTTTTCTTGAAAACATAGGAAAGGTAAGGTCACTGCCCTTATTGTGTATGTTGATGACATGGTGGTTACTGGAAATGACCCGGAGGAAAAAGCAGCATTGCAACGTTATTTATCCAGTGAATTTGAGATGAAAGATCTTGGTGCTCTGAAGTATTTTTTGGGTATTGAAGTGGCTCGTTCAGAACAAGGAATATTTCTATCTCAACGGAAATACATTCTCGACATTTTGACCGAAACTGGAATGTTAGCCTGTCAGCCAGCTGATACCCCGATGGAGGTGAATCATAAACTTGGTGAATATCTTGACCAGGTACCCACCAACAAAGGAAGATATCAACGCCTTGTTGGTAAGTTGATATATCTATCACTTACTAGACCTGATATCGCATATGCAGTAAGTGTGGTGAGTCAGTTCATGCATGCACCAAGTGAAGGACACATGGACGCTGTAAATCGGATCCTAAAATATTTGAAGTCAGCTCCTGGAAAAGGATTGATGTTCTCAAAGCATGGTCATCTAGATATTCAAGGGTACACTGATGCAGATTGGGCTGGGTCTGTTACTGATAGGCGATCAACATCTGGATACTTTACTTTTGTGGGAGGAAATTTAGTCTCTTGGCGCAGTAAGAAACAGAAAGTGGTGTCCCGATCGAGTGCTGAAGCTGAATATCGGGGTATGGCACATGGAATATGTGAGCTACTCTGGATACGGAATTTGTTGGGGGATTTGGGATTCAAACCCAAACGTACCATGCAACTGCATTGTGATAACAAGGCCTCAATAGACATCGCACATAATCCAGTGCAACATGATAGGACTAAGCATGTTGAAGTTGACAGACATTTCATCAAAGAGAAACTCGAGGCCAAGATCATTGAGGTACCATTTGTTAAATCCGAAGATCAACTTGCAGATATCCTCACCAAAGCAGTCACCGGCAGAATTTTTCACAGCTCACTTAGCAAGTTGGGCATTGATGACATATATGCACCAACTTGAGGGGGAGTGTCAAATGAGCTGTACACCATATTAGTCTGCAATCATGCTAGATTATAGGATCAATTACAGGATCAGATTGATCCTCTGTATATCGTGTTTCCTAGAATAGTTTTATTACTTCTCTTTATAAACCAATGTATTACTACATGATTTATATCAATCAAAATACATCTTTTAACCCATTCTTGAGAGTGTAACGGTTGACGAATAACATGCCAGATGCTTTAGCTAAATTGGAGTTAGAAAGAAATATAGCTTTGTTTGTTTCTTTAGAACTTGTCATTTTTGCGTGTGTATTTAGCTTTAATATCTATATAAAATTTTTTTTCTTTTTAATAGTTGTACCTTTTTTAAGTCTTTAATATAATTTCCTATTACCGATAAAAAAAACCCACGGGTTACATAGAGAAGCTCTCAAAGTAATGAGAACCATACAACAAAAGTAGATAAAGAGGAGAAATGAGACGAACAGGAAATCTACATGACACCGAAATGAGGAGCAGAACACCTTTTGATTTTGTTATTACTTGAAAAAAGTAGCATTTTTAGCCAAAAACAGTGATGAAAATAGCCAAACACACTCATTAAAAGATTTTGAGAGCGACGATGAAGAAAAGAGATGTTTCCCCCACATGTTGTGAGAGTTGTCGCCATGGACCAGAGACAGGAAAAGGATGGCTGGGGCTGTACAAACAGTGCACATGGGGAGAACTGAGAAGGCATATGATGCCCAAACGAATGCCTTTTTTTTTTTTTTTTTCACAGCTCACCCCAAGGTCCCAAAACAATACAGACCCCATACATGCCCATTTGCATTTGCAACATAAAAAATACACATATATTTAAACCTATGTGTGAATGGCTGCTCCCTATGCCAAAGCCAAGGTCATGTCAACACGTGGGTTCTGAATGCAGTTGCACCATTGTTTTTAAACAACAACGAATTAATCCACATCCCAGCCGTATCTAGCTGTCCATCTCATTCTATCTTTGCATCTCATGTGAACCCCATCATGCACGTTTGTGTACATGTGGTGGAATACACTTTGGTGATGAAAAAAAAAAAAAATACCCTCACATGAACTCATTTTTAGAGGAAATCTTGTAAAATTTAGCTCATTTTTATACTTTTTCATGAGAAAAAGTCACTGCACTAATTATAGATTTTTATCAAAGCGTGGAAAATAATTTATGCAATCCTCACTTTTTCCATAGAAATTGGCTACATAAACATTCCCTTATTAGCTAAAATGCAAAGAAAAAGAATAGAGGAATACATGTAATGGAGAAAAAAAAATCTCCATTTCTTTGGAAAAGGCCCACAGCTAAAGATGCTATTGGTAGGGATGCCAATAGGAGGGGACGGGTAGGGTTGAGCCAGATCAGGCTGACACAATATGGTAACAATGTAACAGATTCTCATTTATTATTGAGGAATTTACCTGGTAGAGCCCGGTACAGTCCTATACGTGCTATGAGGACCCTGTTTCACGTTGGAAACGAGAGGAGTCCTCAAGGCCCCCTTTTTTTTTTTTTTTCGTATTTTAGCGAAAGGTCGATATCGACCATTTTGCTGGAACCCAAAAAGAAAATGGGTTTTTCAGGAGGAGAGGAAGAGGGAGAAGAGTGGTCGATACCGACCATAAAACTGTCATCTTTAATTGTCGATATCGACAACATAACTGAAACATAAAAAATACAATCATTGTCAGTATCGACGACTTTTATTGTCGATATCGACAATATAACTGAAACACAAAAAATACAGTCATTGTTAGTATCGACCACTTTTATTGTCGATATCGACCACTTTAAAATAAAAGCAAACAAAAGGATGCTGGCACAGATCAGTGCTCCGTTTGGAAATACAAAACCTGTAAATTAACCTGCTAAATAACACCAGAAGTAACTCTACACAGAAATCCATTCTGTTCCAAAAATAAAAATCCATTAAACCGAAAAAATTACATAATATGTACTCAATACAACATCCAAAAGGTTTACATCCTCTCCACTATCTAGATTGTGTCCTGCATCCAAGATAAAAAAGAAGACGAGGACATTACTAAAAAATATGTACATTTCAATCAAAGTGGAGGTGGGAGATATGTCTGCCCATCAGCAAGCTCATCTTGTTGGGGAGTCAGACGTCAATTCAGTCAAGCCCAGCATGTTGGCATTCAACTGCTAACTCCTCTTAAAGATCTCTACAATGATTTTTCTTCGAAAGTATGGGATATGAGAGGTCAGAAGAGTCGAGGAGATCGACGAGAACGGGGATGGCGCCCTCCTCCTCCAATGCCCTTCTGTTGAGGGCCCGGATGCCGCTGTAGGCGGACACGGCCAGGCATTCTTCGGGTCGGAGGTGATGGCCTCGACCGCCACGGCGGCCTTCTCCTTCACCGCGGGTGGTCGTGGGAGTCCAGGAGGTAGATGAGGCAGGCGACGTCTCCCTCGGCGGCAACTACGATGGAGTTCTTTATTGATTCATATGATCATCTTTCTCCATTTTGCAAGAAAATCCGACTAACAGAATATGGTCGATATCGACCATATCGCAAAACGACAAAAAAAAAAAAAAAAAAAAAAAAAAAAAAAAAAAAAAAAAAAAAAAAAAAAAACGAACAAAAGCCCATACAAGGATATCTCCTGTATCAAATAATAATCTGGTCCTGCTGAGACGTATGCGGTCCTAAAGGGATTTTATGGGTAGATTCCTCTTTATTATTTGGGTTGGATATGTGGACACAAATTAACCTTGGAATCTTGAGTCGGGTACGGTATAAATTGATGGGTTAAGCAGTACAACAGCTCAGTGTCAGATTGGGTTGAGACCAATGACATCTATGGACTTAACTTGAATTGGGCTTATTGTGTTGAATCAGGCTTATCTATTATTTGTGTCAAAAATGCCAAACCAAGACTAGAACACCAGATTAATTTTGGGTCAGATTGGCAGGTTCAGTGACAAGCATTCTAGGGACAAGTAGAGTTCAGTTGGGTCAGATACATGGAATCAATAAATTAACACTTTCGTGAGGTTTTTGTTATTTTATTTTTTTGGTACCCACCCAAGGGGGCTTACACACAGTAGAGACCCTATCCCTGTGAGATAATATCAACTTTTGTGGTAAGAAAATCCTTTTTTTTTTCTTTTGTTGTTATTAATGTTGTCATGTTGTGTGTTCATTTTTTTGGGTCTGTCTTCTCTAGCCAATTAATGGGAAGCGGACTGCACTGCAAGTAACCGGCCAACCAAGTATCAAGGGTCCAATGGGCCCTCATATTTGAATTGGTGCTCACTGCTACAGCAACAGATAGGGATATTTAGAACTTTATGATGATATAACATTATAACCAGTTTCTTGGCTATTTAAGATATCTATAAGACTTCAACTACCTTATGTTCACAGTAAGAATTTTTTTTTCAATTGATCATCTCCACCAAGGTCTATGAGAGCCACTTAAATCCACTAGGTCACAGATGAACACATCTACCACAGAAGAGCAAAAAGCTTCCTTGTAAGACAACTGACAACAATAACTAAAATATTGATAATATCTTTATTTTTTAAATTTGTATAGGATGATCTAGATTCTTGCCTGCCAAGGACGCTACTGAATTTAATGTACATACGTACCACATTTATATATGGATACGGTCACATGCCCTTGATCATGGCCACCCTCATGGACCTAATTCTACGTTGGCAAGGATAACCTCTTTTTATTTTTCCTTTTTTTATTTTTCCACCAGAAAGACAAATTAGCATAATGGGCAGGCTTTAAAGAATTCTCTGGGCCCATCAAATAATCTATAAATAGAGCTCATCTAAAGAATTAAACATATTTTTCAGCAAAAAGAAAAAAAAAGGCTCAAAATTAATGTTGATATCTCTTAAGTTCGTTTAACCAAAACCTCGAGGTGTTACTAAAGACAGCATAAACACTTTTCAATACTCATCATCGGGAAGGAGGACACTCCTCATGAACACTCTCCCTCAGTTTACTAGCATGTTGTTTCCTCTGCATAGTAAAATAAGTGACTAAAATAGAATGGGGAGTCCAATTAGCTGTTTTGTTTTTGGGTCTGATCCCTCAAGTGGTCTCTTACATGTTTCATGTGGATAGGATGTGTATACTTTATCATGGGACCCACTTATTGATAATCTAGATAGCTCATAATGAATGCTATCCCCTCTAATGATATATCCAGTATCTTACTTTAACTGGAGTTGGTCCCACGGTAGGATCGAGTACATGACTATTAAAGTGTTTAATGCATATGAAGGGTCCTGAATCCTTATTATCAATAGACCAGCCTCACAGTAGAGTTCCACACATTCCACTCATGAAAAGCATGTAAGCTTGTGTGCTGAGATCAATTTAAAATGGCAAGAGACTTGAGTTAGGCTTATCCCCAATGGAATTCTCATCATTTGGGAAGGCCAGGAATACATAGAGGGGATGAGTTGGCAATAAGATCATTTGAGTCATGGAAGAGGGAAGCGAGAGATTGTCCTCCGTAATTAACGCACTGCTTATATTCAAATGGGGGAATGCGGGAGGAGTTGATACTCCCACATGGGCTCCTGGCCCACTCATGTGACTTGTGTATGTCCTTAGAGCTGCCCCACTTGGGATTGCACAAAAGTAAGTGTATTGCAATTTGCATTGTGGTCGGCTGTGCGTTCGTGCACATTTGCAACAAATGTTTACTCTCGTCACCTTCATACATGTCAGATGCAGGCCATGTACATAACTAGGCCGACCCATAATGGGCCCTTTTTAGCACTAGCCATTTTCTTTTATCACCAATAATAGACCCCAGAGAGAGAGAGAGAGAGAGAGAGAGAGAGAGAGAGAGAGAGAGAGAGAGAGAGAGAGAGAGAGAGAGTGCTGATCCCACATATCTTCTAACCATCTATTTTGTAGGCCCATGAAGGAGGGGCTAAAACTCCATTGGACCTACCTGTTTTTAGAAACAGTAAACTCTATTTGAATCCTCTAATATTAATGCTTGTTGTTTATGCAGTAGGAAGAATGCATCTATTGCTTTTTAAAATAAGATATGTGGGAGTTTATAAGACAGTGTCTCTATCAGGCCCCGGATTTATCAGATCTATCTATACCAAAGACCCACGATCATTAGATATTGCCAATAGTTTGGTCAAAAGTCATAAAGTTGATTGCCAAGAAAGGATGAACTTTCCATTTCACCATTGATTTTGAGGTCTTATATATAGATCAGCCTTATCATCCAGCTGGAGGTCAATTTGGATATAAAAGGGTGAGTAGATCTCACAAACTTTGTCCTGTGTTCGACCTTAACCGTGCCCTGGTGACAGTAGGCTCCCCCCTATTGACAAGAAACTGGATCCCATCCTAAGCCCCATGTTACCACTACAAAGGGAGAATTTTGATGTCCCTTAACCAAATGTGCCATTGTCCTTGTGTAACTGGCATGGGAACCTAACACAATCTGGGTTGCATTTAAACTAAAGTAATATTTTCTTTATCATGTGCCCCCTAGTGTGGTGGTGGGTCCCACCCATATCAGATACATTTGGACGGCAAAAAATGAGTAGACAATATTCAGCATCTAATGAAGCCGCGTTTGCTATGAGAGTGTGGAATACAAGAGGGATAAAAATAACTTCATTGGATTTGATTTGATTCCCCCCAATCAATCAGTTAAAGATAATAAAATTAGCAGGATGATTATTTGGTACCGATCCTAGATGGTATGGTTGGCCTTGTGCCCTGCCCACGTGGTCTCTTATTCCACCGGTTATTAAACTACTGCAACTTTCCTTGTAAAACCGTTGATCTCAAACCCACCCCACCCCAGCTGTAGCTAGCTGTCCTCCCATGTGACCCATCTCATTCCAAATCTTTCCCTCACAAACCCAAAACAAAAGAGAAGAAACCACACCCACATTTAAAAGATCTAGAGAACAAGGTGGTTCAAAGGGATTGAAAGACACACTACCCATTTCCATCTTTCAAACCCATGATGATCATGATGATGTGGGTTTCACTACTTTAAATAGAGGCTGGTCATGTCCATTGTATGGTTTGTGTTCTTAGAGCTAACACCCATTCCACATTCTTCAAAAGCTGAGGTCTTGCAGTAAAGTGATCTCTCTCTTGCATTGGTTGGTTGGTTAAGAGTATGAGCTACAAACCATTTTCATTATTCATAGTAATGATGTATGCTGTGATCTTCCTACTTTCATTCAAATACTTGCGAGCAACATCCTAGTGTTGTTAGCTGGTTAGTTTTGTTTTTACTTGTTTAAACTTGTATTATCATTTGCTCTGTAATGGCACAATTGCCCCCTAAAATCCCAAACATGACCCAAAACTGGCCTAATTTTCCTCACCAAAGAGCCCCCTCTATTGGGAACTTGGTTCCCAACACCACTCAACAACCTTCATGGGTGGAGGAATTCCTTGACTTCTCGTCTGCGAAGAGAGGTTCTCACCGGAGATCGGTGAGCGATTCGATCTCCTTCCTCGAAGCGCCATTGGTGGAGGAAAGCCAGAGTACCACTAAGCCCGGGAACAATGAATTCGACCGGTTGGATGATGAGCAACTCATGTCCATGTTCTCCGATGACATCTCGATGGCAGCACCCCCCACGGCCTCCTCGTCGAATCCATCCTCACCATCAGATCATAATAGTATCAATGATGTGAAGCTGGTGGCGACTGATCAACCGGTTCGAAATGAATCAGAGGTCCAAAGTGAAATGATCAAACAAGACCCACAAGCGGACGTTGCACCATCGACCGGAGGAGGAGAGCAGATCGAACAGATCGTGGACCCTAAGAGGGTCAAGAGGTAATGCAGACAACCATATATGCTTATTGTTCTCTATTCCTCATCTAGTTCTCTATCTGCAATAGAATGATACTTGGATTTTGATTTGGGTTGTTTAGGATCTTAGCAAATCGGCAATCCGCGCAAAGATCTAGAGTCAGGAAGCTACAATACATTTCCGAGCTAGAACGCAGCGTCACATCGTTGCAGGTACTTTGTGGAATAATTCAAGATCTAAAGAATGTGAAACTTCCCATATGATTTGAGCTAAAGCTGATTTTTTACATTGGATCTCAATAGTACGGCAAGTCCATTGGGAAATTATAGTAATTCAACTTATTTCTCCTTACTCGACTCTAATTGTGTTGTAATCTTTTGCTCATGAAGAGTGAAGTATCAGCATTGTCACCTCGAGTGGCATTCCTTGATCACCAACGCTTGGTCCTTAATGTGGACAATAGCACCCTTAAGCAGCGAATTGCCGCCCTCGCCCAAGACAAGATTTTCAAGGATGGTAAGTACTAAAGTTGCATTAATTGAACTAAATTAACTAATCCCTTTCTTCTACCCTTTTACCTTGTCTACATGGTAGTAGTACAATTAATTGCTTTCGATGTTAGGTATGGAGAACACAATTCCATTGCACTTGTACTTTTTACATGTCATCTGAATAGGGTTAAGAAATCTTTAAAAGTTCTCTAATTCTCAGTGACTTCATTTTGTATTGGCTAGCTTGGAATAACCTTTTTGCATACAATATTTTCATGTCATGTACACCTAATGGGCTTTAATGCTGCAGATGGGTGTGTACTGACAGTTATCCTTTTTTAACTTTGTTTTTCATCAATGCCTCAATAGTCTGGATGAAAATGTGTAGTAAACATTATACTTTATAGCTCATATGGGGCTAAAGCTCCATTCCATTTTCACAAAAAGAATCTGCATTCACTTGAAAGTTTAAAAGTGTGTGCTTGAATTCTCATTTACTAAAGAAAGCACATAAGACCCAACTGAAGTAGAATAAGCAAAAAATGAAAAAGCTTGGTCACTATCATCCACCTTTCCATGCCTTAGTAGTGGGGTTGCTTAACGTACGGGCGGATTATTTGGACTTTGGACACTGTGGAAATTAATCTTGAGGTAAATATGTGTTGCCGTAGTAGTGATTGATGGGTCTATTTTTGTCCGTAAAATGCAGCTCACCAAGAAGCTCTGAAGAAGGAAATAGAGAGGCTAAGACAAGTCTATCATCAACAGAATCTTAAGATGACGAGCAGCAATGCATCTGATCCACACGTTTATACAGAGGAGGAACTTCTCAACTGAGTGGTGTGTGTGGTGGTGATTTCCACTAACCTGCACTGCTCACGTGAATGTCTCCTGTGGGCGGGTTCCATCACTTGGGTATGGCTGTCTTATTGTTTGGGGGCCTTTGATTGGGTTGATGGGGAGCAGAGGACATGGGGGACGTTTGATTTAAGGAGAGGGGGTTTGAACTTAGAAGTGATTGCTTAATGTTTTTATGTGGGTGTCTGTGTCCTTTGGGAAGGTGGTGATATTCTCACTGGGGCAAGGGACAATAATTCTAGAGGTGAATCCCAAACTTCTATGCCCAAAAGCAGAGAATTCCATTGTGAGGCCCAAGTCAAAACTGCTCAAAGCTGGCATCCTTCCAAATTTCAGTATGATAGAATTTAAGCCCACCATCAAATTGATTAAGTGTAAAACCAATAAAATTTATTTCAATCGATTTAAATTTTACTGTGGCCCGAGCATCAGTGGATCCATACTTTAGAGGTTTGGGGCTTTTCTTTTAACAATATATGAAAAAAAAAAAGAAAAAAAAGAAAAAGAAAAGAAGAATGGTAGGAGAGAGAAGGGCAACCTCAAGTCATGTTCAAGTGTTCAATCAAATTTCTGAATATTGTTACGGGGGTTGCTTCCTGGTAATGTCCTTAATTTGGAACAAAGCTCTGACAATGTCCCATATCTACAAGAAAAGAAGATTTCCGACATCTACAAAAATATCTCTGTAGCAGATGTCATGTGGGTGGGTCTGAATTGTGTAGTACCCCTCATTGTGTTTGATGACAGAGGTGACGGGGTGCAGGTTGCAATTGGAAGGAGAATGCAATTACAGTAGTGGCCCCAAAGGTGCAGTAATTTTATAGATTGTTCATGTGCTGGACAGAACATGCATTGATGATGCAGAAAGTAGTGTCTCCACTGAAAATCAATGCCATATGTAAAATTTGGTTGAATTTGAATGGTTCCCTACATGCCTTACGTTAAATTTGGTTGAATTTGAATGGCTCCCTATTCAACTGTGGAAAAGTTACCATTCAAATGGTTGGAGCCTTGGAGGTGTTTTGAGGGCTAGGATTTATGTTCCATACCTATGTGTCCAATGTATGGCCCAAAATTAGTGATCTGGATCAATTTAAAGACTTGCCTTAATTGTACAGATAGCTTGGCATGAATGATAGGTAAGATTCTCTGTGTCCTGTCATTATCTCTATATTATCTTGAGTGCATTGTAATTTGTATCTCCTATAGATTATCTTGTGGTTTGTTTGTTTTTTTTTTTTTAAATTTAATTTTAGTTTATTTTTTTTTGTTGCTAAGTTAGACTAGTGGTTAGGAGTGAGACTTTAAACTTGATGACCAGGGATTAATCCCTAGGCAGGTGAGTGGTATTGATATGCCAACACCACTCAACCATGAGTATGATGCAATATACTGAATGGTAATTTTACATTGGACAATTGGACTAAAATGGGTAAGTTTTTACAAAAATTAGTTGAATAAAAATGGGGAAGGGGCCCATTTCACAATTTTTTTCTCACCTTAATTAATCAGCCTTTTGGTGTAAGAAATAATAATAATAATAATCAGCCCTTCTATCTTAGACAGGTAGGCCAAATGAGTCCATCAGATTACCTTCCAAGCTGAGCTGTGTTCCCGGATTTTAACATTTATGGCCCAAAACCATGTGAGCAGAGGACCTGAGGTCATTACGAGAAGTGATGATCAGCGCCTGTAGGCTGCTTGCAGCACTAATAAGTCACACTCAGGAGAAATGAAGCTTTGGCCCAGTACCTACCACTCATCAACAATCCAGTGCCCTAGCACTTGAATGAGAGCAGGTGGTGGCATGGGATCCAATTCCCCTGCAGAGAAAAGCTCAAATGATGGATGTCTGTGACGCTCCATTCTGGACATGTAGTTTGGGGCTTCTGCATTTACAACTGGGCCCATCATTTCAACTAATACAATTATGGGAAGATAGGCATGTGTGCATGGGACCCCACTTGTGAAGTTTTTGGGCTAGAAAACTAAGCAATGATCAATCCCAAGGGGTCGGCGGGTTCCTTGTCATAAAAGAAAAGATTTAATGCTTAAACATTAATGGGTCTAGTTTGGGTCAGTCTAAAGGCTGCACGACAAGAACCCAAATTAGTAATAGGCACCTAGCCCTGTGAATTTGGCCCTGAGACAAGGGGCCCGTCCTGGCCCTAAAAAAACCCATAACATGAGGGCTTTTGTTTCTAAGAAAAACCCTAGGGCCAAGCTTGGACAATTTTTTGCAGGCCTTGAAATTTAAGGGCCGGGCTTAGACAGTACTGGCCCGACCCAGCCCTGGCCCCTCCTACTTTTATTTATTTTATTTTATATATATGGGGGGTGTTCCTGTGCATCATTCTCTCACCTAATGGGAGCTACTTAGGGACCCACTGATCATGGGACTTGTGGGGGGATGTGAAGAGACATCTTGGATGAGACCATATATCAAATTTGATGTCAATCTCATACCTCTAGCCCCTTCATCCGTGGCCCACAAATTTAATGACTTTATATTAAATGAAAAAATTTGACCATCGATGCAATGGTCCAATCCATTTGGATAGGTGAAAACTCAATTGATCTAATGTACTTAAGGGGGTTCCATGTGTGTGGATGATTCGGATGTATTATGAAGTCAACCCTACTATGTTGTCCCTCACCATATATGTAAATATATGCTAAAATGCCCTTATAAGAGTCACTTAGTAGTAATACAAGGGGGATATGAAGGCAATCTCATACCCACCAATCCATTACAAAATGTCCTAAAAATCCACACACATACTTGATTCATTTTATCTACATTTTATTATTTAAGTTATGTCTTGTACTTAATACATAAGCAATAAGTGTTGCACAGTTCCTTCTAATCCCTTTCTTCTATTTATTGTATCTATTTAGACCTTTTATATTAGTTTTATTTATTCTTGTGAGTGCAATGGGGGTATACTCCTTTCCTATTAATAATGATACACTTTTTCCTCTATATATTTACTTGGATGCTAACAAATCATAAAGGTAATTTGTATGTACATGGAACTTTAAGGATATGGGGTGATCCAAATATCCTTTTAACTAGATAATTATAACTCTTAATTTTTAAAAGCCCAAACTACTAGTATTTCTTAAGTGCATTTATTTTGTGACTGAAATCTAATAATGTTTTAATAGTCAAATTAGTATTAAATTGAAAATAATGCCAATTGATAAAAGATATGTGAATATAAATAGTTTAAAATTTTCAAAGATAAAACACTGCTGAAATGATTTCATATGTGGGAATTCTTATGAAATGTGTGAAATAGACCAGACTCTTTAACCATTTCCTTCTTTGACAAAATAAATAAAATCATATATCTAAACCTAAGTCACCGAAGCACGTACGTATGACCTTGTTCTAAAAAAAAAGTTTTTAGAGACATCTTATATTTTTTTTCAAATGTTTTCTTAATGGTTCCTTTGCTATTGAGTTTAGACAAGTTAACGCTCGGTCGACACTCTGTCTCTAGTAACAGTGTAATATATATATATATATATGTATATATATATATAATGATTTTCTTATTTTGAGGCCTTGAACCCTGCCCTGGCCCTTGAGGGCAGTGTAAGGACCTAGGTAGTACACGCCCTTTGAGTGCTTTGGCCTGCTTAATCCCAGCCTTGCATATATTAAGGGTAGAGTTAGGACAACACCAGCCCAACCCTTTGACAGCCTAAGGCACCCTTATCTGCCGTCGGTACAGGTTACAGGGCTTGTATCGATACCTGAATTTTGATTGAAGGCTCGACCCTAACCTAGTCCTAAAAGCCTGGACCTTCATATGATGTGGTTTTACATATTAATATAATCAGCAATACTCCCTCAGCAAGTTGTAACAAGAACGTAACATGGTGATGATACTTAATTCTACTGGACAATTAAATCACATTCTCCCAGTTTGGAGCTTTTATGGTTTTTCTTTTGTGATTGACTCTTTCTGGGTACGTCAGTTTTTTTTTTTGTTAATATATATATATATATACATTTCTTTTGTTAAAATTGATTTGTCTGATTTTATAGGTTTTTTTGCTCTAATGAATTCATCTTTCTAGAAAAAGGAACATGCAGTCTTCATTTTACATAAAATAAAATAAGGATCTATGTGGCTTGTGACAATATGCTATTCCTATTCTATCAAATACAATAGGGTTTTGAAATTCATATATATATATATATACACGTGTGTGTGAAAAAGACAAAAAAAAAAAAAAAACACCATGGAATGATAACACCTAATTGAATCAATTTATGTTATTGTATCCTATCAAATACAAATCTTCCAACACGGTGGCTGAAAGATGGGCATGTATGTGGAAGTGAACTTGAAAGTACGTGTGTTCGAGTCCTTCGTACAGGAAAAAAAAACTAAATGATATTAGTCATTGAAGGCATATTGCCATATTCCTTTTATGCAAATCAGACAACTACATTGTAAATTAAGTGTCAAACAAGATCAAAGATAATGATAAATATAAAACGGAACACTACACAAAAATGAAAATTGGAACGGATTATCGTTTCTAATCCGTGTGTTCCTAATCCGTTCATCCGTTCTTAAACCGTTCCTAATCCGTTCATCCGTTCAAAAAATAAGAAATTGAAACGGATGAACCGATTAGGAACACATGGATTGGGAACGGTATTCCGTTCTAATTTTCCATTTTTGGTGTAGTGACAAAGTCCACCAAAGCTAAAGGAATTGAAGCATCCGAGAGTGGGGCCTATACTCTTGTTGTTGGTTCTGAAAGCTCGATGGTGCATGGGGCCTGTGCTCTTGTTGTTGGTTCTGAAAGCTCGAGAGTGGGCCTGTGCTCTTGTTGTTCGTTCTGAAAGCTCGATGAACTCGTGCACTACGTAAATCTGGAAGCTCTATGGATATCTCATATTCTTTCTCTACACTATTTTTTTTTTTGGAAGAAAGGTCATTGCAATCTCCTAAGTGCTAGATGATATAAATATTTGTGCTTTGATTTGATTAGAAGTTTAAAAAAAAAAAAGAGAAAAAGTTCCTTCAATATTGGCCCAACAATGACGATTTTTTTTTTTCTAAAAGGGAGTATTATATTAAAGCAAATAGAGAAAATACAGCTGACAGATACAACATAAATTTTGGACAGTTGATGTCCCAAACAAAATATTAGCTGATGATCACATGTTTATCTATGGTATGGACACCCTGGGTGAAGCATGAATGGGATTCTGAATCCAAATCAGAAAGACCCGCCAGTAGTTCTGCAAGTCCATCCGCTGAAGTTCCTTGAAAATTGATGTCACGAGATAATTTTTAAAATTGATGTATGTGTCCATATGTGAATGCCCCTTTAATTAACATTATGCCTCATTTTATATTTTCATGTAAGGGTTGCTTGTGATCATCGTGTGCTTTTACACTCACTAGCACCCTTTGAATTTAAACCGGTCTTTACTGCAATAGTCCCCAAATTTTTAGCGCCATTGAATTTATTCACAAAATGACTGCAGCAAATAAAGCTTTGTAATCCTTCCATGGGGCTTCTAATATAATCATCTCATATTTCTGGCAAAAAAGAAGAAAAACTATTGAGCTTTCAGGCTTTAAAATAAGGGCCTTTATTGTAAAGTCCCACATCGCCAAGAAGCTATCCAAAGACTGGGCTTAAATGTGAAGGCCGCTCTTCAATTCTAGCATAACGCGTTTTGAGTTAAGCCATGCCTCTGACTCAGAAACAAAGCCGTGAGGGATTAAGCTGTGCCCCTGACCCAAAGTGGATAATATTGTGCTGCCGACTTATTGCCTCTGGCCCAAAACAGACAATATTATGGATTATCAAGTATTTAAATTGGCGATAAATCTACGTATATTTTTTTATCACATGATCAACTTAGAGATAAAAATCAACTCGTTTGAAGTATCCAATAGTTTGGAACAAGCAAAGTTAGGCTCCACACCAAGGTCAAGAGAGGAGATATGGTACTAAAGTCATGACTTGATGATCGGCTCCTTTTGGCAACAAACATTTATTATGGATACATGACCTGAATGTGGCCCAACCCAACCTTACTGAAACTGGGGAGGTTCTCATAAGACAGGTTAGGCTGGGCTGAATCTTCTCCATTCCCGATCCAATCAAGTTTGGGCAGGCAGTGATTGAGACCCACTAGGCTAAAAGTCAGTTAACCAGACTCAGCCCATTTGCCACACACATACACATTTGCTATTTCTGTTGAGATGCTTAAGTTTTCAAGCATAAATAAGAACAGCCATGGAAGACTAAGTCCATGAACACCAAGTTCACCAGCATTTTCTTATGTAAATGTCAAATCGCGAGGGGTGTCACAATGAAAGCTGGATGTTATATATATATATATATATATATATATATATATATCGTTAAAGCAAAACAAACTTAAATAACGGACTATGAATATACAATTGAGCAAATTAGGACAATGAGGCAACCATCAGATGACCAAAATACAAAACAAAAGACAGACGGCAATGTCTTGACGCCAGCAAGCTGGCTAATTGGGGATTATTATTATTATTTTTTTAACTATCAATGAAAAAGCATCAATTTTCTAAGGTCCAGAATCAAGAGAAACCTTGTTATAGGCCCTGTTTGTCTATAGAAACTGAATGCATAAGGTGGTTAAAAATGAAGAATAAATAAGAATTTCCAAACGAAAATAGAATCAAAAGAATATGTTACTTGATACTCATTTTTAAAAATTCAACTTTGATAGTCATTTTTAAGTGCCTTGTATATTCAATCTCTATGTATTTTCATACAAATAAACAGTTCGTAAGATTCATCAGTGAAACCCATTACTTAATTCCTTGACTTGAGCTCTAAGTTAGTGGTATCAAATTTAATATTGCCAAATTGCCCATCCCAATCTGATGTAACCTAACCGACTTTGAGAGAATAGTACGTCAAGATGGGTATGTTGTGTTGAATTTGCACTACATCAAAAAACGGAAAATTGGAACGGATTACGGTTCCTAATCCGTGTGTTCCTAATCCGTTCATCCGTTCCAATTTCCTGTTTTTGGAACGGATTAACGGGTTAGGAACGGATGAACGGATTAGGAACACACGGATTAGAAACGGTAATCCGTTCCAATTTTTCATTTTTTGGTATAGTGTTGGCCTGCCTTTTGGAATTTCTTTCCAATTTCATTGGCCCAAAACCAAACCCCAATCCAGCTGAGTTGCTCTCTTATAATATTTATTGCCACTCTCCCTGATTAAAAGCCCTTACAAAGGGGGTCTCCATGATTATATCTTAACTCATTTCAATATTTATTTTACTAGAAGTAAAGTAAGATCTATGATAAGGTAATTTCGACCACCAAAAATATTATTTTACTCATGCGTGGTTGGTCACAACAAGTAGAAAAGTAAAATTCTAGCAGCAAAAAAGTTTTACTTCTACTTTGAAACCAATTGAGGAATTTTACAACATAAAACTCAATTGGCTTCTTTACTACTCAAAAATCTCTCTTATATATCTCACATTAACTTACTTCACCTCATAAAAACAAATATAGATGATTTACTTTACCAAAAAGCATAATCCTCATTTACTCAATTATTACCTTTTTCACTAATTTGAAATTTTATTTATATTATTTTACCCATAAATTATTTAAACACGCCCTAGTTAGAGTATTTTTTTTTTCCACCAACATTAATCCTGCATATGGATGCATGATGTTGTAACGGTCATGAGAGCCTTGAACTTCAGGGGTCCAATTTATCGATGCCCCCATATGATTGGAGAATATTTTGCTAATTCCTAAATACCCGAGTGAAATTAATCAATCATTTGTGGGCTCAATTTGGTTCACGAATCACGACCAATTAACAAAATATGATATGGATCATACAGATTATAGTAATCATCAGCAACTCCACAAAATATATTTTTGGTCACACAGTTATAGTAATCATCAGCTACACCTCACTTCTATCGAAGTCAAACCATTGACTAGAGACGAGCGTTGACCAATTAGCAATGATAAACAAGCAATGAGATCACATGAAGCAGATGAGAGAACAGGAAAGAGGGCTTTGAAATGCCTCGCGCCCTTCTTCCCTTCTTCCTTCCCTTCTTCCTTCTCTTCTTCTTACCATCAAATTCAAAAGCAACATCTTCCCAAGATGAAGACCAACTCATCAGCACCATAGGCGCCATCTTAAATCCCAGCTCTCGAGCTGGGAAAGAAGAAAAGACCGCCGTGGATATGGCCCTGCAAGATTTCCACCCCTCCACCAGACTTCGATTGCTCCTGCACGTTGCCAATATTTCTCTAGAGGACACTGTTCGTGCCGCCTCCGTGGGTAAGTAAATCTGCGCCTTCATCTCTAATGCTCTCTTCATTACACAAAGCAATGGGAGTGATAATAGTCTACTTGGTTTATAAATAATTGGAATTGTCTAGTTTTGTGGGACAACGTACTCGATGGGTCAACTAGTGTTGGACTGAACACAAGTCCCATAAAAACTTATCACATATAGAATGATTACAATTGGAATTTTAATGATACTCAATTCAGTCATTTGTTAATTGAACACTACAATAATTCTTATTTACATTCCACAATAGCTAGTTAGTTCTATTTCATATTAATGAGTTCAAAACATTAGTTAATGTGAATTCTTCATCTTATGAATCAAAACTGCAGCAATGAGCATGATCAACAACCATCAAGTGCAAGCCATCATAGGAATGCAGACATGGCCAGAGGCAGCCATTGTGGCCGATCTCGGACGCAAAGCACAAGTGCCTGTTCTCTCCTTCGCGGACTCCATTCCATTATCAGCGTCCGATCGGTGGCCTTTCCTCATCCCATTGGCCCATAAAAGATGCACCGAGATGAGAGCCATTGCTGCAATAGTAGGCTCTTGGCGATGGCGAAGGGTGACCGTCATCCATGAAGAAGTCGACTATGTCTCAGGAGGCATAAACTCATGTCTAGCCGAGGCCCTTCAAGAGGTGGGTTCGGAGATTGATTATCGATTGAATCTCCCACCCTTGGCTTCTTCCTTACCTTATGAGTTAGAGAAGATCAAGAGCAGGCAGTGTAGAGTCTTCATCGTCCACACCTCCATAGAACTTGCCACTCGTCTCTTCGCAGAAGCGAAGCGCATGGGAATGATGGAGGCTGAATACGTTTGGATCACGACAGATAGCATTACATCTCTACTTGATTTCGTAAACTCCTCAGTCATCTCTTCCATGCAAGGAGTTTTGGGTGTTAAGAACTACTTTCCTCCAACAAGTGCACGACTTCCCGATTTTCAACGCAGATTCCAACAGAGATTTCGATTGGAATACCCACAAGAGGAGAACCCAGAACCTGGGATTTTCGCTCTAAAAGCTTATGATGCTGTATGGGCTGTAGCAAAAGCAATGGAAAGAATGAGTTCAAATGCAAGCGACAACCACCCCAGTTCATATCATCCAAAAGAGATTGAGATTTCAACCGATCCGGAGATCAAGCTCAAGGTCGCAGCAGATGGCCAGAAGCTGCTGGAAACGATTCTATCGAGTGATTTTGAGGGACTAACTGGCGAGTTCCGTTTCAATGGCGGGCAGTTAAACCCACCCAAGGTTCTTCAAGTGGTGAATGTGGTAGGAAAGAGTTATAGAGAAATGGGGTTTTGGTCACAGGAATCTGGTTTTTGTGATGCAGACAATAAGAGTAGTAAGAGTAGAAGGGTCTCAATGGAGATGTTGGGGCAGATCTTTTGGCCTGGAGGGTCTTGGACGGTTCCAAAAGGATGGGCTCCTCCCACCAATGGGAGTTTGTTACGTATCGGCGTGCCGGCCAAATCAGCGTTTCGGGAGTTCGTGAACGTAAGCTACTGTGCGCATATGAACGTTTGGAACGTAACCGGATTCTCGATCGATGTCTTCAAGGCGGTTGTTGGGAATTTGCCTTATTCCTTGCCCTACAAATTCATTCCTTTCAATGGAACCTATGATTCTCTCATTCAACAGGTTAAGCTCAAGGTAAGCAATTGCTTTAACTCGCCCTGTAATTTTAATAATACTATTAATTAATGTTGATCAAATAGGAGTTTCCTAAGTTTACATATATGGGTCAATATATATAAATGTTTAGGGCAAGTTTGTGCAGCCTTGGCCTACAACCTTTATATCCATTTTACTGAAAATCTATTCCATCCAGTAAAAACACATTTCTAATGGAATTTGAAAAGTTTAATACACACTTTTCGCTTTTGCTCACAAAAATTTAGCCACAAGAAATATGAAATCTTTTACTCATGGAAAAGTATATTCACTTTCCTCGCCTTTTCGGCTTAAAAACAGCTATGCAATCCATGTGTCTTATGGGATGGTGCCCAAGTGTAGGTCCTCCAATTCCCCCGTGTGTTGTTTCAATGGTGGAATATTTTGCTGAATCTGGGGCCTAATTTCTTGGTTTTGCTTGCCAATCAATTTAATTAGCCTTTGTGGGGTCCAATTATTAATGATGATGAAGAAAAGAGAAATCTCCTATACAAGGGTGTTGACCTGACAGAGCCAGTTGATGCTTCCTTTAAACAGTACGCTCACATCGAATAATCTTATGGAAGTAACTCGTAGCCGTCGGGACTCGGGATATTAATTCGAATAGACCAAACGCGGAAAGCAAAGACTATGAAAGTGGGGCTTTACCAAAGGTCCAGATCCAATACACAAATGTGACCCACCTTATGATTGGGTGAGATACTGAAGGTGGCCTCCTCATGATGAGTGGTCGGTATCTCCCATGCATTTGACAATGGGACGTGTTAGGTGAGCCTATCGCTGTTTACAACGCGCTATTTCTTTTCACGATGGCTCTTCCTTGACCATCAATTTAGCTTGGAATATGGAGGGGGAGAAGATCAAAGTCAAGCTAATTAATCCAACTTGGAATTAATATGGAGGGGGGCAAGGGCAAAGTCAAAGTTCATCAAGAGAAAGCAAGTAAGCCGGCACAATAATTTTATTCGCTTTCTTATTAGAAAGCTGACAACGTAACAATCTCGTTGTTTCGCATCATCCAATGAATAGACAAGACAAACACTGTAAAGACTCCTTCCATATCAATTCCTAAAAGGACAAAATCTCCTTGTCCTCCAATTGCTGCACAGCAGCTACATGGGTCCAACGATGGCTTGGACCAGCAAAGCGTCATGCGTGCATGCATAAGCATAAGCATAAGCATAAGCCATATACGGTGGAGTGTGTGAATGGGCCCGCTACTCAGCTGAGATACACTCAGGCAGGTCAAGTTGGGCATTGCCCAAATCTACGTGGGCTCAAAATAGCTCAAATTAATTAACCTGACCCTGACCCTGACCCTGGCCCCACCGAATCATCTCAAATTTGAGTCTACTGTCCAATATATACTCACTATGTATTATGCAATATAAATGTTATGCCTTTGCTTATAATCTTATTAGAAATTTTCCGTACGTTAAAATTAAAATTAAAATATATCTATTTATATATCTAGGAATACAATAACTTAATCAGATATGACCAAATTAAAAATAGAATAAAAAGAAGTAAACAGAAAGATCCCACAATCAAACAATTAGAATAACAAAGAAAACTCATGAATGCAATAAGTTAATTAGGCATTTAGATCATCAAATACTAACCACCAAAAACCCTCAATTAAATTAAATACACAAAAAAAACAAAAAAAACACAGTAATCAGATTCCAAATAAGAATAATGCAAAGAAAAACATGTTTTCAAATAATTACAAATTTACCAAGATCTCACGGAAGTTACTGCCCATTTATTTTCAAGTAATTATAAAATTATCAAGATCTTGAATCCTTCTCAGCCCTAAGATTTATATACAGAAATATATACATAAATCCAATGTGGGAAAAGAGTCCATAAATTCAAAAACTGTCCCCCCTTATTATATAGATTTTTTAACCTGGGGCTGAAATCAGGTTGAGGAGGCTCAATCCTGATTCCCTACGTAAATTCCTTCTGGTTTGATGAGGTCCAGCCTGAGTTGCACGGCACAGTATATACCTTGTGTTTCAAAGAGCTTCATATATGCTGTTAGAATTTCAGTTTCTGGCTCTGGAATTCTTCTAAGTAGAACAAGTCTGACTCACTTGATTTCTTAGCAGAAGTTTGATGGAGTGGTGGGAGATACATCGATCGTGGCCAGCCGTTGTGAATACGTGGAGTTCTCACAGCCCTATGCAGAATCAGGACTAGTGATGGTTGTGTCTGAGACATCACAGCAGCACCATCAACCCCATCAACCTTGGATGTTCTTGAAGCCCTTCAGCGTGACCATGTGGGCATTGACTGCACTTATAACTGTGTACAACGGATTCGTCGTATGGTTGATGGAACCCGGAGTCAACCAAGGATTCGTAGGCTCTCGTTGGGATCAGCTGGGCACTGTTCTCTGGTTTTCCTTTACCACCCTATTCTCCCTGCATAGTAAGTGGGTTAATCAGACTAAAACGCTGTAAATACTCTGATTGAGAATTATTTTTTGTGCATTTTATCATCTAAACTTTATGTGTGGGTGTTAGATGCCGGTGTTAGATTGATTTTTCTTATGTCCTTTCCCCTTATCAGTGTTGTCTCTAAGCTACTAAACCTAGCAGGGGCCTTGTAGAAAATTCTGAACAACATCTCGCTGCCAAATATTCTATTGTTATTTCATTAACTAGGAACCTGATCTCATCCCTAATAGATCGAAAACCTAATCACATAATAAATAAAAAAACTTAATCTGATAATATAAAACTAGCCTAATACAACGCAAATCTAATATAATCATAGTCTAAACTAAAGTAACTCATACTTTCCATATCACACAATGTTTAAATATTCTCTATTAGGTCTGTATACAATTTCCCTTTCTATAATCACCAAATTAATAGCTTCAGCTACAGAAGAGATACAACCATAGTTTGTGAAAGGGTTTTTTTTTTTTTTTTTATATCTATTTCTAAAATAAGCAAGTCACTAATTAAGTATGGATTCCCAATGCAGGAGAAAAAACTCAAAAGCAAGTCAGGTCGAATGGCAATGGTGGCATGGTTATTTGTCGCATTGATCTTGACACAAAGTTACACAGCAAAACTCTCTTCCATGCTCACCCTCCGGGGACTCGACACAGACATTATGGACGTGGAGTCACTGAAGAAGAGCAAAGCCACTGTTGGGTGCGATAGCGGTTCCTTCGTCGTGAAATACTTGGAGGAGGTTTTGGGCTTTCAACCAAACAAAATCAAGCAATACTCTTCAGGTGATGCTTATCCCCATGCTTTAAGCAGTGGAGAGATTGCAGCTGCCTTCCTTAGAGTTCCCTATGCAAATGTACTACTCGCTAAATCTTGCAACGCTCTCACCATAGCAGGACATACCTTTGATGTCGGAGGGTTTGGCTTTGTAACTACATAATCCCTTAACTATATTACCAGTGCATCAATGACAGCATACAGCTAATTGTGCTGAAATTTTAGTGTGAGTTACTAATAACCTTTTTGGATCGGACCTCACACTTCGATCTTAGGAGTAGCAGTGTGGAAGATTACTGCAATAAGTGCTCAATCATGCTTGCTCCTTATAACAGTTTGCTCATACAAAAATTCAGTACTAATGAGTTGCATATATGCTAGATCACTCCACTCTAATGTTTATTTGCACGAGGGGTGAAGTAAAATAACATTAAGGGTCAAATTAAAAGAAAAATAAAGAGGAAGAATAAAGGCACTAAAGAACTACTCCTCTTCATTTTGTCATTTAATGCCCTTTAATTAAGAAAATATTTTTGTCATTTAGTACCTTTTAAAAGTAGCTTTTTTTCATTTTATTTATTTTTACTTTCAAATCCTTCATCTCTTTGTTTTTTTTTTTTTTTCTTTTGACTCTTAATTTTATTCCACTATGCATGCAAACAAACATGCATATAAAAGTAAATAAATTTTGGGGGAGGAGTGGGGTGGGGTTTGACTATATGTTGGTCTCTCGATGGGACGCTAGAAGCTGCTAATAACTTAAATATTGAAAAAAAGAATAAGAATAAAAATGAAGAAAGAAACTTAGGAGATATTATTTTATGATTTATAGTTTATTTACATATTAGAGCGCTCATTTAGGAAACAGTTAATTATAGTTTCTACTTTTAGATCTTAATTAGATTAAAGCTTTTGCCTCTAAAAAAGATAAGCTCAGGGGAGATGCTTTTTTTTTTTTAACTAATGTCAGATCTACACGTGCTTTGGATGAATATAACCTAATAAGATTTGAAAAACTATGCAAATGATAATATCTACATTATTATTTTCAAGGGTGGGCACCAATTACCACAATACCTAAAGACCTGCCTCAATTTCCCCATGAAATAAGTGCCTTTTTTTATGATTTTTACCAAACTTACTAATTATAAATTAGAATTTAAATGTTAGAGCTTTTATTTTATACCTTAACCTAAATAGCTCTTATTAATTAAACTAGAGTTTCCAAATAGCCTCTTAGAGAAAACGTAATACTTAAATAAATAAGCTGAATTTTTATATGTTTAGAGCTATTTACCGATTTTCATCTTAATAAGATGAGCTCTACAAAATTCATATAGCTATTAAAAACAATAGAAACAATCCTTATCTCCTCTAAGTAGGAACAATCCTTATCTCCTCGTAAGTCTAATCACTTCAAACTAATTATTAGTGACTAGTGTAATGCCACATGCAGACCTTTAATCAAACCTTCTCATGAACTTCACTCATGTCAAAGTGACATTTTTAAGTTGGATTGGAATTTAAAAACAGCTAACACTTCAAGCCTGCAAATTGATGACTAAGAGCTCCCATATGAAGTTATTTTTGTACCATTCTACAGTGGAGACCCCATTCATTTGTTCATGCACATAATTACATATTAAGAGAAACTACTTCTTCATAAATAATAACACAATTCCCCTGCAACATGCAGGCCTTCCGCAAGGGTTCCCCACTAATTCCAGACATCTCTGAAGCAATTCTACAAGTGTATGAACGTGGTGATATCAGTAAATTGAAGAGTGACTTAATCTCCTCTTATAACTGTTCGAATTCGGCCTCTGTTAACGATGAACACCAGAGCCTCAGCTTCTGGAGCTTCTCGGGACTGTTTGCAATCTCCGGAGGAGCGACTTCAGTTCCTTTTATCATCTTTATTTTCTGCTGGCTTCGCAAGAATTGGCAGTCTGTTGTTTCAAATGTAAAGAAGGTGGTGCGTGATTGTGCACGAGGATTTGGTTCAGCTGTTGCGAAACCCTACAAGTATGTAAAACACAGATTTTTCAAGAAGAATGTGTCCGCCGCCAATGCGACTGGTGAAGGCCGAACCGAGCGCAACATAGAGATGACTGAGAGGGGCGACCAGGGGCCAGGCAATGGAGGACATGGTCTGGACTTGCACTTGGAGGAGCCTAGTGAGATCCACAGGCAGCAACATGATTCAGTGCCCTGATCTCCAAATTCATCAACTTCTCATGAAATTGCGCAGTGATGCGTGATATGCTTAGAGCAATGGGATTTTGATAGTAACAGATGAGTGGGGATTGGACTTGCAAACGTCCCCAACTGGGTCCCACTGGGGACGTATCCGAGTCCAAACTTAAGACGGCTTGGATGATTCTATTCCTGAATTTCTGATTTTGATGTACACGGTGTGGATAAAAGAAGAAAACTTTGTTTTTTCTGGTAATTTTTTATTATTATTGTAATTACCTTCTAGGTTTTTTTATTGGATGAGTATAGTCAGCTGCTGAAGGTTTTTTTCTTGGCAATCCAAATCATTCGCCTTCTGTTGATGGATGAATATTTATCCAAAATCACTATGATTGAATGTGTCAATTTCTCAATCACAAACATGAAATGGATAGCTTACTTGAAAATCATCAGTGTTTATAAATTCGATCCTTGGGTGAAATAACATGGTTGAGATTGCCTCATCAGTTTATAACATGGTTAAGATTGCTTGATCAGTTTGATATTTGGTCAGTGCTCCTTTGTTTGGGTCCACAATTGGAGAGCCCAATTTAGTAAAGCTTTCTAATTGCAATTTGACGTGGCTCCTATATTTTTATAAAACCTCAAAAAAGCTCTTATATTTTATATTTTTACTAAAATCTTTATTGACTAACAGCTTGATCAACTGTACAAAGATTAGCCTGACAGTTCAATTTTTTTTTTCTTTTTAATCGATCTACCATTAGAGTAACACAAATGACTATATCTTGAGTTAAAATATAAAAAGATAATAGTGTCCATTTAAGTTTGAAGACCTAAAACCAAAGGCTAGGATCATTTAAATGGGATGATGTTGCCTACTTTTCTAATCTACATGTAGGCTTTTCTATCACCATGCCTTCCTTGGTCATCATGCATTTAGCTTGGCCCATAAGATCAACTTGAGTTATTTCTAAGCTTAAGTAAAGGATATTTTTATCCCTAATTTAAAAAAAAAAACTAACTGTCACATTTTACATAGTCAAACTTGGGGCCTTTCATAAAAACATAATGGAAAGGTCCTTTTTAGGTTTTTTCTTTCAATAAATGCAATATTTTTGTTTGTAAAAACCTAAAAAATTACTTCTCTATTTGCAGAGGAGGAGATTAAGGGGGTATTAATCCAGAAGTTCGGCCTCGCTAGTTGGACTTGCAGTGCCATGGAAGAGAAAACACAACTTTTCTCTTCCATGACTCTGCACGAATGCAGACTTCGCAGGTAAACAAAAGTATAACTGCCGCTTCATCTTTTTTACTCTAGAGGACTTGTTTTCCATTGATTTTCTTAAGTTGCTCACTTTCGTTTAGAGCTTCACACACATGTCTAGGGATTAATCACTGGATCCTGAGTTAAAGTATCAAACTTGGACTAGTAGTGTAAGGTCCCCGACCTTAATAGGGTGATTCATTTTTTAATATTGGCGATTAGCCTAATTAATTTTGATTATAGCTAATTAGGTGGGTTTAGTGGCTAAGCGAGTATCTTTTATCATTAGAAAGTGATTTGTGAAGCTTCGTTTGATTTCAAAGTGCGATTAGTCTTAATATCAGATTATGTGTGATTAATAGGAAAATTAGTTATTTTTTTCGAAAAATTCTATTTCGTCGAATTTGGGTTCGTTGGAAAGATCTCGTCGCGTTCGTCATTTTCCGTTATTAACTCGTTACGATTCAACACTCCGAAATCCTTCAAATAATCACATTTCTCTCATTTCACTCAAATTGGCATTTTAGACCTTTTCTCCTTCATCTCCTTTTTAAATCAACTCCAACAGCAACTGTACCTTGGTTTTCTTCCTCATTTAAGGGAGTGCAACAATAGTGTTGGGAGACTTCTTTTTCACTCCTCTTCATCTCTCTTCTTGCATATGCTACCTAAATGGAAAATTTCAAGAAACCAACTATACCATTATCTTCCTCTCTTATTCCTCTACATTTTGATCCAAGTTTGGTAAGTTTTCCTCATCCCCTTCTTCTCTAATTTTCTTCATCCTTGCTGTTAATGTCTTGCATGTTGATGGACTCTTCTTCTTTCCTTTCCCTTGTGTCCTTGGAGTGTAGGGGAGAGGCTTTGGAGCGGTGGTTTGGCTAGGGTGTGAGTGGAGAGCTCTCCTCCTCAATTTCTCTCTCAATTTCCATCTCTTTCACTCTCTTTGGTGAAGGTAAGCAGATCAGCTATATGTGTTGTCCATGCATGTGTTTACTTTCATTCTTGATGATGCAATTGTCTGTAAAATCTTAAATTCCAAGCTTGTTTATGTTTATGTTGGATTTCACATATTAGTTAGGTAATTTGGTTAATGGACTTGAAATGGGTGGGCTGGAAAATGAATGGATTGTGGTTTGGAGGAGAGCATGGTGGCTCAGTTTTGGGCAGGTTACAACCTTTGAAAATGCTTGAAATTGGTGGGAAATGGTTAATTTGGAAGGAATGAGATCAGAAATCCAGCAAAATAAGGGAATCTCACTACAACAAATGAGTCTTTTTGCGACGCTTAAAAGCGTAGCAATAGATAACACAACCGTTGCAAATGGTCTTCTGCAACGATTTTGAAAGCGTCGATGTGACGTTGCAGTTGATGCCGACGCAAAAGATAAGAAACAACGCTTAAAAGCGTAGCAAAAGGTATACCCATCAGCTACGGATTTAAGCGTTGTTAATGAAATTAATAGCGTCGCTAGATATATATATATATTTTTTAATTTAAAATTATCACCGACGCTTTAAACGGTTGCAAAAGGTGTACTAACTGCAACGTTTTTAGTTTTTGTCGCAGATAGTCTGTTTTTGCTACGGTTTAAAAGCGTTGCTAAAGGGCTATTTGTTGCAACACTTGTAAAGGTTGTAAAAGAACCATTTTTAAATATAATACAAGACGTATTTGCAACGCTTGTAAGGGTTGTAAAAGAAAATTTTGGAAGTATAATACAACTCATTTGCAACGCTTGTAATGGTTGTAAAAGAACCATTTGCACATATAATACAACACGTATTTGCAACGCTTGTGAGGGTTGTAAAAGAGCCATTTGCAAGTATAATACAACACGTATTTGCAACGCTTGTAAGGGTTGTAAAAAAACCATTTGGAAGTATAATACAACACGTATTTGCAACGCTTTAAAAAACGTAGTAATAACTCTTTTACAGTTGCAACCTTTTGAATATGTTGCAGAAAAAATTTTATTTTTCCCCATCTAAATTGGACTTTTTATACATTGATTTAGCATTATCATTGACCTAAAGAAACTTTGCACACTCAAAAACATTTAACTAACAAAAAATTAAATTTCATAGGTTCTAAATGTAAAAAAGTACAATTAATTGTCACAGTATCCAAAAAAAAATTACATAGCCTTCCAAGTTGTCATCCTTTCTAATCTTACAAAACATCATTCAAAATTTAAGTGATAAGTCTATTGCGTTTATGATCATCTTCCATCCTTTTCAACCCCAAGAGTTTATCTTTGCAACGTACTCATGATGTAGAACCATTCTGCAATTCCAAAAAAAAAAAAAAAAGTTTGTTAGAATAAATGGTTAGAGAACCAGCTGAGGAAGTGAAGGGATAGACACTTGTGTGCCATGACAGACAAATAAATCAATCAGTATAAACAGATAAGATGCAAACTGTCATGCAGGCTAAACATATAGCAGTCTTAACCTGAACTAATTTCATTAATCTGCAGATGATACTATTGATGAAGGAGAAATAAGGAAACGGATGAAACTCAGTTCACAAGATGTAACATTGAGAAAGTAATTACTCTAATTTAACAAGTAACAACACAGGACATTTCACAGGAGCACAATCAAATAAGCAAATCCTCACAACTGGAAATTCAAGACTAGGCACCAAAACATTGATTAATCTTTTAATTGTTTTTCTTTTTTTCTCCTCTTGGGGTTGACTTAAACCAAGGAATCCACACTGACGTCGTCTTCTGATACAGCTTGTATGCTTCAGCTTCTATTACTAATTCATGTTGTGAATTATGAATCCACAAGAGCCAACGAGCCTGAACTTTGGAGAAATTTTTCTGATCTACTAATTAGCATAGTGCCAGTTGGGTTAGTGATAAGTACTGCAAAGGGCCTAATACAATACTTTATCACCTGTATTAGCTTAATCTCATTTTCACTTGGAAACTATAACAATAATAGCTTGTATCAGGCTGTATGGAAGCATATAATTAACCATGTCTTAGCCGATATTACCTACACAAAAAATGCTTGTATTGGCTACTGTCTTCATATTTGACAATCAAATATGGATCAGGAATCAGGATCAAATTTCTTCTTTAAAACATCACTCACAACAACTATTAAAAAGAGGGCATGACATGATCCACTGGCTTTACCTGATTCGAAAATGCTTTATAAACCAAACACGTATCATCAGATCCAACAACTTATACAAATGACTCATCTCAAATCCTCTTTAACCATCGAATCGCCTTACACATGGCGGTTTACAATCACCAACCTTGCTTTGACTTTCTCATTACCAACCAATATGGGAGCTTTGATTTTGGTAATTGGTGACGATACCCAACTCCCCTCCCTATAATCCAAACGAAATACCAAAATCCTTAGACTTTGAACTACACGACCTATGACCATCATATTATACTTTTGATTCATCATGTTCAAATGAGAGTGAGAAGACCGCTCATCAACCCAAGCTCATAAGCAGAAAACACCAAGGAATTGAATAAGAGAATGAACAAAACCAGAATGATTCTACTAATTGTCGAGGTACATGGCAATTGGCATCTTTATCAACTGAACTATCCTTGTGGACTTCTCAACTCTGTTCTAAGTCTTCTGTTGGTATTTCTGCAGTGATTGTTCTGTTTCAGGCGGAGAGACTTTCCTCAGATGCACAGCATTATATCCGTTGGATTATGGAGCGCTATAAGGGCTCTTGTAAAATCATATTTTGCTGTTCTGATGCCTCCAAGCTTCTACTCATCAGAGCTGTTTGCACCCGCATTCCTCTTCTGCCACCATCCAAGGGCGAGGTGATTCTATGCAATTGCTAACTTTGTGGTTACCTTTATATTTCTTGCTAGATTCACAGAATAGTTAAACCTTTGGTTGTCTCATTCTCTAGATTGTCAGAGTGCTGGAGCATATTGCTGATCAAGAAGGTGTAGAATTGCCTAACCATCTGGCTGAGAGAATAGCAGAGAATTCCAAACAGAACCTCCGGCAAGCAATTCGGTCGCTTGAAGCCTCTTGGCAGTCGAGGTAAGCAGATGGAAGTGACAAGAAGTAACCCTCGTATCATTACCCAATAAAAGGATTTGGTCATGAGCTCTCCATAGGAGATGCAATGATATCTGAACCACAAGATTTTTAATCCCTCATTTCAACCTGTTTCTACTAGTTATTGATGAGCACTCATAGCAGTCTCTTTACCATCTCCCACTCTATGTTCATTATCATAGAATATGGCCATGCAGCAATCCTTTGGATACCTGGGCAAGAACCTAAATGAGAACAATTAGAATAGAGTAATAACTTGTCTGCTGCTTGAATTTCAGTTTATGCGTCTACTTAAAATGAATTTTGAGTTTCTGTGAAGGATACATGTTATTTTCACAAGATTATAATGTTCTAAACTTAATACATGTTTCTAGATGGTATCCTGTAGGAGGTAATACTGACTTTGTTCCTTCTCTTCGTGGTGCCTCATTTTTAATTTGAATTGCAGTTATCCATTTAAGAAAATCAAGTAATTTTAACTGGATGGGAAGAGGATATTGCAACAATAGCTAAAAGTATTATTGACGAACAAAGCCCAAAGCAGTAAGTAGATTTCTGATGCTACTTGTTTTCAATTATGGCATTTTAGGGGCCTATTTTCACCCCAATGTGTTGGTATCTTGAATTTTATGGTAAAATGTGTTGTATTTTTTGTGCTACAGAAATCAGAAATGACATTAATTTAGGCTACCCTCGTTTCTGACTTAACCTAATGTGCCTCAATCTGTACTCTCAAATTATACTAGTTGAATGGACAGCCATCTGTTTTGCTAGAAAATTCAAAACCACTTGCTTTCTCAGGAAAGAGGGTTGACTACTTCAGGTGAAATTTTGTAGAACAGTATGATTCTACAGAGATATGCATAAAATTGTGACTCCTATTAAAAACTTAAAAACAAAAAAGGCATGAGGTATTTATGTTCTTTTGAATCAAGAAACTGAAGTGTCCTTATCTGTTAATACACCCCAACAATGCCTTGGCTATGTGGCACTGTGGTTGAAGCTGCATATTGTGCCCAGAGTGCCTTGGTCTTGATTCCAGTTTGCACACACTGAAAATGGGAAAGGAGAAATTTACAGTACTCATTTTAGAGAATCTACAGTTTCAGCTTGGACTTGTCTACTGGGTCTCAAAACTTTTGGTGATCAGACTGTTTATCTAGAGGGTCCTAGCGTGGATTTGCAATTCCGAAATGGGCTTCCCACTCAAGCCAGTAATTGCCATCTGCTAATTGGCCTGCAATTGGATAAAAAGCATGTAAGTTAGTTCACCACTTCACCTCCCTGTCCCACCGATCCAATTTAATATAATAAAAACTTCACAAGATAAAATGCCAATCTCCATGGAGTCCATCCCTTCCCTCCTGCCCACTTATTCGCATTATTAGAATCCCCTCTATCATCATGTCCTCCGAGACCATTCCTGACAACTTATTCAAAACCTCCCACACTACCAATTTCTTCATCTTGTTAGATTTTTTCACACCTGGTGGGCCAAGTGGGCACAAAATATTCCAATCATGATTTCATAAGATGCCTTCAACGCATGGCTGGTCCTGGTTTTCCTCAGGTCAGGCCTCTATAGGGTTTAGGGTTTTTGAGTTCATTCAAGTATTTCATGAGTTAAAATTGCTGGGTCATTTTTTCTAATTAATTTCATGGTTTTGTAGGCAATGGGGGGATTGTATCCAGTGATGGTGGAAAAGATGATGGATATGGCCACTCATCGTGAGGAATCAAATCATATGGTGGCAAAGAGGAGATACAGTGATGGATATGGCCACTCTTACATTTGCAACTTAATATATTCTCCTTATCTGTACTCTATAATAAAGATAAAGATAATAAAGATAAAGATAAACACATACCACAGAAAAGTTGGCCCCAATGTGCGCCATGAGAAAGTTCAATTTAGCTTCAGAAGCTGCTTTCCAATTCTGTAACTCCTGAACCTCGTCTCTCAGCTCTTGTGCTTGTCTCCCATGCTCCTCAGCTTGTCTCTCAGCTGCTTCAGCTCTCCTCCTAAGTTCCTCAACCTCTGGATAACAGTAAGAGGAGGAGGAGGATGACATTGGGTCCACGCCGTGACCTAGACCAACGATGTAACCTGGTTTTGTACCTAAGACTTTATTAGCAATGTCATCCTCAGTCATGGGGGTAGAACCTTCTTCTAGGGACTCGGCCTGCATCTTCAACATCTTATCCTGTAATTATAAACAGAGGCAGATATCAAACAAAAAAAATATTTTGGACGAAAAATTCTAATTACAGCCAAGAAAAAAGATGAAATAAAACTTGATCCTCACATAATTTTCTTCAGCAACGGAGCCACTCCAGCCTTTGCCCGGATTATAATACATCATGCGATAAAATTCAATTCTGCCGGGCTCTTGTTGAGTTTGTGCATTACGCTGTAACAGGTTCAATCCCAAAAATGTTTATTGTCGGCCATGCCAATTCTAAATTCCCATTTAAAGATATACTTATATATTTAAATAGCATTGTCAAACATAAGCTACTAATTCCTAATACAGATGAGAACAAGCTACATAGCAAAGTACCTAGAACATGACAATAGAAGCATATCTGTAAATCATTTCTCACAAAGGCATCAAAGCATCTTGCCACATTTAATGCCACATCAAAGCATCAGATACATTAGATTTGCAAGCATTCATTTCAAGTCCAAAGTATACATCAAATTCATAACCTTAGATTAAAAGCTGAATGAATTATAATTATGGGCAACTATGACACAACTTGACAATTGACTATCAAATTGAATACGCTTGACAATTGACATAGGATCACATAACAAAGTACAGAAATATGAGATAACACACGAAAAATCCAATAATGAATATCCAAGATCATACTCAAATCTAAATATATATCGGACACGGAAATTTATAAACATTTATAATACCTTATCATATCGATGATTCAAAAACGATCTTGAACCGCCACGGTGTTGAACTTTTTTCTTGGCACGAATGGCCTTGTTTACCGTGCTAAGTTTCTGCACTAGAATTTTGTTAGTTATAAGCTAGTACAATAGTACACAAATACGAAGTTTGAATAATAACATTTTTTTACCTTGAACTTGTCTGTTTCAATCCAATCACAAAGTCGTTCCCAGTCCTCTTGTGCGACGTTGACATATGGCTTCCGTCTGCGTTGATCATTAGAAAGAGACTTGTAGTAAACGTGCAACCTGCACCTGAACTCTTTGAGGCGCTGCCCTAAGTATTTATTGATAGCCCTTTCGACATGCGGGAGATGCATATCAATGTCAAAGCTCTTCTGCAAATAAGTTTTGTAATGAAATGTTAAGAAGAATTCGACTCCATAAATATTAAATCAACTAAAGAAAAATTTTTTATTACCAAAATATGTTCGTGCATCGTTTGAACTTTAGATTTGTATTCCTTCTTCACCTTTCTCCAATTATAAAGTGACAGAGGTGCATATTCGCGGCAAATTATGCCAACTTCAGAAGCAAATTGCTGACTCCAATCTCCTACAGGTTTTGACTTACCTGCTGGTATCTCAATCCTAGGTTTTTGACCTCGCCTTGCTATATGGTTAATGAGAGTGTTGTTCTTTGCCTTGCCTCTTTTTTTAACTGATGATGTCGAACCTATTTTACAATTAATAATAGCACAAATTAACAGCTGGTTAGACACTTTTACTTGATCCCTTTTTACCAACCCATTAATAATGTCATCAAACTATTGGACTTACTAGGAGTAGATGCATTAGCTGATTGTGCAGAAGAGTTGGGAACAGATGAAGGCACTGTACTAGAACTTACGGACCGTCCATCTGATGCCATGTCTATACACAAATTATTCAATTCACAACATGAATAAACAAAGACTGAGTGAGAATATACCAAAGTTGCAATTGTACACAACTGATGAAATTTATAGAGAGACTGGACTGAAATCAAAAGTTACATGTTAGATATACTATCTTACCACGAAGAAGCACAACATCTGATTGTGTGTTTGGCATAGGCAGGGGCTGCATTTGAGAAGTACTTCTAGTAGTTCGTCTACCTGGACCCATGACTGCACAAGAAAATAAACATTTGACAACATAAACTTAACAAACTCTCATTGAGCATAAATCACTTTTTGAATTGTAGTGCAGACAAAAGTTTAATCATGTAAATATAAACAAGTAAAATGAAAGTCAATACTCAGTATCATGATTAGGAAGGAATTAAATTACACAATATTTATGATGCTATCACTCATGGATAATTAAAATTACCTTTTACATGACCAATCAATCTATGTCAGTATCATCATCACTTGATACAACATTCTCTTCTTCATAACTACAATAATCTATCATTGCATCGTCTTCTTCATCAATTTCATCATCATTAATGAACGGATCCTCTGTCTGTACTCTACCCATATTAGTTAGTACCACATGTGCATCAACTTCGCTTGGGTTCAAATCTTCCCTACTCAGGTGTAGGGTTGCAAGTTCTTCATTCTGAATATTATCACCGTTAAGTTCCTCAAGTGTGTGATCATGTTCAACAATGCCATTCACAGCGACATGCTCCTCTTGTTGAAATGCCTCAACACCATGCTCTACTACAATTTCTTCCTCCTTCTCTGAAATATCATATACATTTCTTGGCTTTATATTCTGCACAACTTGCCAACTACCACGCAATTTAGTATCGCTCACATAAAAGACTTGACCTGCTTGAGCAGCAAGCACAAATCGATCATCTTTGTACCAAGTTTGGGAGATATTAACACTAGTCACATGGCCATCTGTTTGAATAACCGTCCTTCTACTACCAACATCATACCAATCACATTGAAAAAGATAAACTCGATTGGAATTTAAGTAGTTTAAGACTATGACATCGGTTAAAACACCAAAGAAATCAATCTCTTTTGATTGGTGACACCCTTGCACAACGACACCACTATTTTGAGTACGGAGATTTACTTCCTTCTCCTTTGTGTGAAACCTAATCCCATTAACGATGCAACCATTATATCGAATGACACGGTGATCAGGCCCGCAAGCTAATGAATATAAATCATTGGTCGCTTCAGGAGATTTCTGGGATCGCAATTCTTGCATCTACGAGAAAAGTGTACAAAATCAATAGAAAATACAATATAATTAAGACTTACAAGTACCTTTACTTTTGGGTCCCTAAGAAAACTTACACGTTGTTCAAACCATTTAGCAAAATACATTTCTTGCCTCTCTTCCAAATTATTTGGACTTTGCCTTTTAAGCTCAGTCAGGTGTTGTCTACATAAAGAAAATATATATTTATTGAATCTTAGTATAAATCAGTTAGAAATATATATATATTGAATCTTAGTACATATGGTTGCACTCACTCGAGATATGGCAATACTTCTTCTGAATTATTCAGCACATAATAACGAGCCTTGTTGTGGTCTTTTAGATTCAAGCTGACAACTTTAGAAGCTCCTAATGGTCGCACATTCTGTGAAAAAACATGCAACCTAGTAGGTTGTTCCTCCTGACCACCATCAAAATTTCGCTCTTCACGATTGAAGCGTGTTTCAATTCCTTGGAGATACATGGAACAAAATGTCAGGCATTCGTTATCAATGTATGCTTCAGCAATTGAACCTTCTGGACGTGCCTTGTTACGAACATATTGTTTCAAAGTGTGCAAAAAACCTGTTCAAAGGTTTATAATTATTGTAGGCAAAACAAAGTACAACTTTAAATTTTTAAATGCATATACATGTTACCTTTCAATGGGATACATCCACCGATATTGCACAGGTCCACCAAGAATTGCCTCTTGTGGCAAATGAACAGCCAAATGAACCATTACATCAAAAAATGAAGGCGGAAATATCTGTTCAAGTTTACAAAGTATCACAACAATGTCTTTCTCCATATTCTCTAGCACTTCCAACCTTAATGTCCTCGAACACAACTCTTGGAAGAAGAAACCCAGCTCAATCAATGCAATGGATACATCACTGGATAAGAAACCACGCATGGCAACTGGGAGAAGCCGTTGTAAAAGTACATGGCAGTCATGGCTTTTCATTCCTGATATTCTACCATCATTGACATTCACACACCGAGAAATATTAGATGCAAAGCCATCTGGAAACTTTACAGATTTCAACCATTCGCAAAATGCCTTTTTCTCGGTCGATGACAATGTATAGCATGCAGATGGTATGATAAACTTATCACCCCTTGGAATTAGATGCAAATCTTTTCTTATACCCAATTCTTCCAAATCTAATCGAGCTTGCATTGAATCTTTTGTTTTACCATCAATACCCATCATAGTTCCTAAAATGCTCTCACAAATGTTCTTTTCAATATGCATCACATCAAGGTTGTGACGTAGCTTCAGTGTTCGCCAATACGGTAATTCAAAAAATATACTCCTCTTTGACCAATTCAACTCAATCTGCGTGCGCTTCCTTTTCTTGTTATTCGGATTCTTCCCAAATTTCCGTACTTCAACCAGTTCAAGTTGTGATAACACATCATCCCCAGACAAATCCTTTGGTTTTGGCCTGTTCTCAACCTTCCCATCAAATAAGTTCTTACCACGACTCCGCCAAGAATGTCGTGAGTGCAAAAAACGACGATTGGCCATATAACATAACTTGTGGCAGTTCTTTAGATACATAGAAACTGTGTCTTTGTTACAATTTGGACATGCCATTTTGCCTTTGGTGCTCCATCCAGACAAGTTAGCAAATGCAGGAAAGTCATTAATAGTCCACAATAATGCAGTGTGCAGCTGAAATGTTTGCTTGGTAACAACATCATATGTCTCCACGCCATTCTCCCACAAATCTTTTAATTCATTTATCAATGGTCGTAAATACACATCAATGTCATTTCCCGGTGATTTAGGACCAGGAATAAGTAGTGACATGAAGATGAAAGGATCCTTCATACATTTCCATGGTGGCAAGTTATAAGGCATAAGCATTACTGGCCACATGCTGTACATGGTACTCATGTCACCAAAAGGGTTGAACCCATCGCTTGCAAGGCCTAGGCGGATATTGCGAGGTTCATTTGAAAACCACTCATTCTCTTTGTCAAAGTCTTCCCAGACTTTAGAATCAGCTGGGTGCCTAAATACATTTTCCTCCCTAACTCGCTTCTCTTTGTGCCACCTCATATCTACAGCAGTCATCCTTGACATAAACAACCTTTGAAGTCTTGGTTTAAGTGGAAAGTATCGTAAAACTTTTTGTGGTATTTTCTTAAACTTGCCTTCAACAACTTTGTACCTCGGCTCTCCACATTCCGGACAACTTCGAAGATCTTCATTGTCTTTCCCCCAGAAAAGTGCACAATCATACTTGCATGCATGTATTGCAATATAACCAAGCCCTAACTCTCGCATTAATGTCTTCGCCTCATGATAGGACTTTGGTAGTGTCTCACCATCAGGCAATGCCGCTTTAATCAGTTGAAGAATCATATCAAATGATTTGTTACTCCAACGATTAATTACCTTCACATGAAACAACTTCACAAGATAATCTAATTTTGAGAATTTTTTGCAGCCTGGATACAAAGGTTGTCGCGATTCATTCATGAGTTTCTCAAACAAAGTAGCATTTCCTTCTCTCCTATTAAGACCAGTAAATGTTTCTGCTTCTGTGGATGTAAAATTAGCTGCATCTCCATATTGCATGTCTGGCATTGGATTATCCATCCGAGTAGGTGCCCCTAAATCTTGAAGTAAATCATGCACCCCATCAAAAACAACCCCTTTATCAGCACCAATATCATCGTCATCATCATCATCAGACAATTCTTCATATTCTTCACCATGATGTACCCATCGAGTGTAATGCTTGTCCATCCCATTGTCAAGCAAATGATCTTTTACTTCGTTGATTTGCTTATAATACCTATTATTGCAAATCTTACATGGACAACGAATCCTACCCGCGAGGTCAATATGATTACCAGCAAGGGCAATGAAATCCTCAATACCTTCAGTATATCGAGTGCCGAAACGATCTGGCAGATTCATCCAACTCTTATCCATCTATATGTGCAATTCTATGCAATTTAAATCAAAAAAATATGTCAATTGCAAAGGCAAATATTGCAATTTCACGACATTTGGAATGATAGGAAAAGGAAAAAGAAACAATTGTACAAAATCGCAAACAGACAGAAGAACAAGTTAACTTCTAATATGAAGCTATAACTAGGAAAAAAAACAAATGGAATACCCAAAACTATAAGCATATAACACCAATAAACTCCCTATAATCCACAAGAAGTCCGATGAAAACTACAGACTATTTCAAAATGAGATTCAATGAGAATGGAGTACTAAAGTGTAAGGTATGTCTACAAAAAATGACTATCGAAAAACTAAAAAAAAATTAATTCAATGTGTAACTCTAATTAGAGTTAGTCTCACTTTAAAATTGATCGTCTGTAAACATGGGATTTAACTTTGATTTTTATTTTAACCATTTGTTTTACACCTGCCAAATCTGATGGTGGATCCGATTTTTATTGAACTAAGATCTGGCCCAAAACTAATATATGCACTAATTTTGAGTGGCATGAATCTTATATGCAGGCCCTGCAGAGAGATTTCTAGCATTCACACAGACAAAATAGTTCAAAAAAACTGGCCCAATTCCCACCTAAATGGAAGACCAGCCACTCTCAGACATTTCAGAAAATTGGATACTATTACTGCATCCGTGCAATTAGTTGTATGAAAAGAGACATCATTTAAAAAAAAATTATATATATATTATTACCATTCAAACCATCACTCTCTTGTCCCAGATAAATAACGGCCATTAATGACTTGCTAACTTCACAATCCATTCAGGAAGTGAAAAATCATAGGGCTTAGGGCTTATTGAGCAGCATCACAAGTATCGATAAAAATAAATTCAGAAAATATCATCATCATCAAAGCATTGTCCCAACTATATTGCAATTTATATCAATGATTAAATATATATATATATTTCAAAATTAACAAAAGGTTAATTTCTTGATAATATTATTTGAAAATGTCACAAAAATGATAAATCACAATAACAACAGAATAAACTAGTAAAAGTTATATAAACATCAAAATTTAACAAAAAACTTAGAATTAGTTTAAATTTTAATTTATCTTTATTAAAAATAATTATTTTGCACCGGAAAAATCAAAACCCTCCAAATCTGAAAAATATTTCTAAATGATAATTTCCCAAAATGATGTTTGTGATGATGTTTCTGAGTAGCTTGGTTTTTAGACTGATTGATCCATCATATATTATAAATAATACAAAGATCTCCATCATACAGAACCACTCACTTAAAATGCTGCCATCACCAGTGTAACATATTCACTTACCCACCGACATGGATACTTAAACAGCAGAAAGAGAAAAAACAAATCTCACCTGTAAAACCCATTGGAGTTGTTTGATATTTAACTTATAACAAGAGGAAATCTATAACCCCAGAAGTCTCTCACTGGGTAAGGAAGGCACAAGCAGAAGGAAGAAAATTTTAGAAGCACAAGTGCAAGCAATAACCACAAATACTACACCAATCACATTTTTTCTATGCAAATAAACAGGCCCTTACCGAGGAAACAAAATATGGAAACTGAATAAGGGGAATCCATGATGTGTTTAGGTCCTGCTGAAGCACCATCACAGATGGCCCCCAGTCACACTTGCCACCATACTTAACACCTTTAGTCATATAGTGGGCCACACTAAGTGGGTTGGATTAGCATTGTTGTCGTACCCGTTTAATTTTAATCTTTCTCTTGTACTAAGGGCCGGTTGGGATACATGCACAAAATAATATTTTCAGATTTAAATAGTAGCAAAATTAAATATTATAGAATATAATAGTGCATTAATATTATAATATTGTAACATTATCGTTGTTTGGCATTTTCTCTAGAATGGAACATATTTTAAACCAAACTATTTGATAGATGCTTAAGATTATAATATATGCTAAAACAAACTCATCATATATTTAGAGTCAAATAAATAATGATATGCAAATTTATAGTTTTTTATCAAAGTTCATAACAAAAGAAATCATGTGGCTATGATTTTAGGAGGATTATAATAATTCTCTGAGACACAGGATTTCGATTATCTTAACATGGGTGTTATCAATCACTGAACAAGTGTAAAATACAACTTTGGTATAGCAGTACAACAAACATGGGAAAAGTAACAACTAACAAGTACCAATTCAAATCTGTGTACTCCTCAACCCACCTAGCTTTTGCAATACAGGGAAGCATTAAAATAACATAGAATCAACCACTCCTATATGAATCTATCACTCAATCTAGTTGAGGCAAAAGCAAGAGAAGTTGTCAAGTTGGAGCTGGAAGCAACCTGGGCTCACATGTGCACCCCACTTATTATACACTCGTTGAAAATCTTTGAGGATCATTTGATTCCAATTGGGGCCACTACTAGATATATATAATTATGTCAGTGGAATTTTGAGTTTATGAGAGAGCATCTTTTCAAAAAGGACTGAATGAAAATATGTTTTCAGAATTTTGATACCGCTCTTTTCACAATATTATGAAAACATGAAGAATTTTGAGTTTATGATACCACACCACGCAGCAACTCACAATATCTTTTCAGAAAATTTTCAATCCAAGCTCTGTTAAAGTCTTCTACAAACATATTATGAGAGTACATCTTTTCGAAAAGGACTGAATCAGAAATTTCGTCAGCCTCTAGGAACCGGCATTGATATAGGATTCTTGGAATTGAAAAGTGGGCAAGAATAGAGTTTGGTGATGACGACCCGGGAAAAGAGTGTGTCATTTGCTTGTCCGAGCCCAAGGATACCTCTTTGTTTCCTTGTAGACATGTGTATCACAAACTTTTACTTTGCTAAGGAAGGGGTCAGTTGCATGCCTACCTTTCTTCCATGGCACCAGATTTCAAGTAAAGTAATGATTTTAAATCTACAATGGCCCATTTGTAGAAATCACAGCATGCACTTACAATGCCGCGTGGATTATAGCATAAACTTCAATCAGTAAAAGTAGCAGAAGATATCAACAGAAACCACGATTTTTTACAAGCGTGGAATAGAATCAGTGTGTACCTCCAACGGGATCTAGGGCTTCTTTCCTTCTGCTGCTGCTGGTGGCGTTAACGAGGGGGAGAGAGGCGCAGTCGTCGTCGGCGCGTGGAAGGGCACAGTGCAGAGCGAGGGGGAGAGGGAGAGGGAGAGGGAGGGAAGGAGGGAGGGGGAGGGAGAAATAGAGAGGGAAATGGGGAAAGAGATGGAGAGGGAGAGGGAGAAATAGACAGGGAAATGGGGAGGCAGAGCGCGGGAGAGGAAATGGGGAAATGAAAAGGCACCACTGTGTTTTTATCCCCCGCCCAAACCTAAATCACTGAATCCATATGTTTTGCAAATAGAAGGACAGGACTTGGTCCATATGTTTTGCAAATAGAAGGAGCCATGGACTTCATGTTTTTTGGTCCATAGGATCAATAAAGTCTTGGATTTTGAAGCCAGCAAAAAGAATGGGCTTGGACAAGCTTTGGTACTGACCTAATCACCTTGAAGTGGCACTTATCCTAATTTGTTATTAATACTGACATTAGCTGCCATTAGATTTTATCATGATAAACATTCACCTTATCTAGAACTAAGGATTAAATTATTTAATCAGCTTGATATTTAGACCATGGCCCTGTACACATGAAAACTTTTACATTTTTCTACTTTCCTCACTTGTTATGCATTCTGGTAGGCTCCTTTCGCAGTGCTAGTTCTTCAAATTAAGGTATTGCTAAACTATGGTATATGGATTAAAAATATGCATCAAGAAACATTCTTCTTCTTTTTTAATAATCTTTACAAAACAGAGATTTTTTTTAATAATTCTATGGATGTAGTGTCCAGTGATAGGTCCCAGTGTTGTACCATAAAACCACAAATGGCATTCAATATTGTCTAAAAATCTCTTCATGCTCCTATCCAATCCATCATCAATTTTGGATTCCACTCCCACTCCCACTCCTGGATTCTTAAAAGGATTGCTACATAACTTCAAAAAACTTATAAATGATTTTCTTAAAAAAAAAAAAAAATACAAATGTTGTTGCTACGCTTTAAAGCGTAGCTAAACAAGGTTACCAATGTCGACGCTTAAAAGCGTTGCTACAGAACTTAAAAAAACATATAAATGATTCTTTTAAAAATAAAACGAGCTGTTACTACGCTTTAAAGCGTTGCTGAAAAAGGTTATCATTTTCGACGCTTAAAAGCGTTGCTACAGAACTTAAAAAAACTTATAAATTATTTTCTTTTAAAAATAAAACTTGAAAAATCTTAAACGACCCTTAAAAGCGTAGCAATTACTATCGCAAAGTACACATTCCCAAAATTGATTTGCTACCCTTGAAAGCGTTGCTGCTGCTCTATGTTTGCAACCATTTGAAAGCGTTGCAAATAAAAACGTCGCAAAAAGACTCATTTGTTGTAGTGCTATTGACCCTACCCTTGCATGACCAATTGGGGAAAGTAAAAACAGAGTAGGTTTGGCTTGGTGTGCTTCGTCGGTTGTCCGGGATTTTCTGTATATTAATATAACTTGGTCGAATGCGTGTGGAATTGAATTAATTGGTGCCTAACAACTTTTATACACCTTGGGCCTGCCAAAATTAGGACATCATTGACTCATTTTCCATACGTATTTTGTTGGAGATACATTCGGTACACGGTGGACAACTCTTAACTTAGGATTGGCTTGTTCTTCACTCTTGACTCTTGAATCCTGTATCCGTAGCTTGTCGTACCTTGTACACTCTAATCTTGTATAACTTATAACTTAACTTGTAGAAATGGGATTTGACCGGACTTAAAGTGTATCCCTAGGTACCCTTTGTCTTGTATTGATGAACACGTATGGATAGACTTGAAAAGAAGGCTACTCCTGGAACTTAGAACTTTACTTGTATCTTGACTTGACTTGGGCTAGCCCTCGGCTTGTTATCATATACTTGGAAATCTATCCACGTGTATTTGTCTTGGAACTTGGGCGTGTAAAAACCATCATCATCATCATTTTGCATTCATGACCAGCTGCAGACTGATGATTATAAAGTGGGCCGGATACTGGACACTAGGGTGGGTAGTAGGCTATGGACGGTGTCCATGACGCGAATAGCTGGGAGTGGGCTAGGACCGTGCTGCTATTCCTAAGACCGGGAGCTAGGATCCCCCTAGAACCGAACTTTGGGTATTCGTAGTCGGCTGGGACGTCATTTATACCCTTGTGAGATGGCTAGGACATCGACGCAGTCTCCTCTTGCTTTTTATCGCATTTCATGGATGGTTATTCTTGTTTATCTTGCTTACTTAATTCTCGTATTACTCATGCTTTATGCCTAGCTTGTTCCTTACTATTTTATAATCATGTACTTGTCTTTATTCTAGTTTGAAACATGTTATGAATAATGTATATTGCTTATCTCCTTGCCAACATGTTGTTGATCCTTTATTCCATGGTGTGCGGCATCTACTATTATTTCGCTTACCTGGATGCTGAGGCAATCCCAGAGGATCCTCAACCGAGGAGGACGAGGTACGAGAGTGGGGTGCCAATGACGTAGCTTAGTCTCATCACTCCCGGCACCAGTGCGCGTTACACGGGTATATCTTTCATCGTGCCACCTCTTTTTCATCTTTTAAGTTTTTAGATCTTGTGGACTTGTCTATCGTATGGCTGTATGTCTTTTGTGCCAGGACCTAGGTTTGGGATGGTCCTAATGTTATAAACTTTATATGTTTTATCTTTTGGAACTTGAATATTTAATGGGATGGAATCCATATTTGCTTTGATATTTCTACAGGTTTAATGTAGGGTTTACCGGACAAGTCCCATGATTAATTTGTTAATGAGGCTCAACTACACAATCCTCACAGCGGACTTCGATCCTTGGGTATTAAGGGCAAAATTTTATAATTAGCCCTGAATTTTACATCCCGGATCCAGTTTATTCTTTAATCTGGTTCGGGGTCGTGACAAGTTACAAAAAAAAAAGGTTCCTTGACCGATATGTACCTTCAATTTCCCACCAATAAAAAAACATTTAAGCATTTGAAAATTTCACTTCAATCAAAATTATACTCATGGTTATATTAATCGGGAGATGCTACTGTGAGAGCATCTCTAACCTTACTATGAGAAATAAGGTGGGGCCTTCACATCTATTTCCAATGCTAACAACTTAAATGTGTTGGCCCCCACCTTATCTCTCATAGTAAGGTGAGAGATACTCTCATAGGGGTATCTCCCATATTAATCATGCCAAAAATATATTACTAAAATAAGAAAAACGAAGTTAAATGATTTTTTAGGTGTGATCAATCTTGCAGATGAATTCGATTGGAATGAGCCTGTTTTCTTTTTTCTCCTACATTGGGACTTGAACACACACACCATTCATCCTAGAACCAAACAGGGCCTAACCGGTTGATCTTTAACCTTGAGTGGAACCTGAGTGGAGTGGAACTTCTTTTAATTATAGAAAAAGTTATAAGCGCGATCTTACTGTTTGGATTTCAAAGAATTGCTTCACTAACGAATTTATAGCCATTACCCAAGAGAGTCATCTTATATTTTTTTCTCAAATGTTTTCTTAATGGTTCCTTTGCTATTGAGCTTAGACAAGTTAACGCTCGGTCGACACTCTGTCTCTAGTAACAGTGTAATATATATATATATATATATATATAATGATTTTCTTATTTTGAGGCCTTGAACCCTGCCCTGGCCCTTGAGGGCAGGGTAAGGACCTAGGTAGTACATGCCCTTTGAGTGCTTTGGCCTGCTTAATCCCAGCCTTGCATATATTAAGGGTAGAGTTAGGACAACACCAGCCCAACCCTTTGACAGCCTAAGGCACCCTTATCTGCCGTCGGTACGGGTTACAGGGCTTGTATCGGATACCTGAATTTTGATTGAAGGCTCGTACCCTAACCTAGTCCTAAAAGCCTGGACCTTCATATGATGTGGCTTTACATATTAATATAATCAGCAATACTCCCTCAGCAAGTTGTAACAAGAACGTAACATGGTGATGATACTTAATTCTACTGGACAATTAAATCACATTCTCCCAGTTTGGAGCTTTTATGGTTTTTCTTTTTGTGATTGACTCTTTTTGGGTACGTCAGTTTTTTTTTTTCGTTAATATATATATATATACATTTCTTTTGTTAAAATTGATTTGTCTGATTTTATAGGTTTCCTTGCTCTAATGAATTCATCTTTCTAGAAAAAGGAACATGCAGTCTTCATTTTACATAAAATAAAATAAGGATCTATGTGGCTTATGACAATATGCTATTCCTATTCTATCAAATACAATAGGGTTTTGAAATTCATATATATATATATATATATACACACGTGTGTGTGAAAAAGACAAAAAAAAAAAAAAAAAAACCATGGAATGATAACACCTAATTGAATCAATTTATGTTATTGTATCCTATCAAATACAAATCTTCCAACACGGTGGCTGAAAGATGGGCGTGTATGTGGAAGTGAACTTGAAAGTATGTGTGTTCGAGTCCTTCGTACAGGAAAAAAAACTAAATGATATTAGTCATTGAAGGCATATTGCCATATTCCTTTTATGCAAATCAGACAACTACATTGTAAATTAAGTGTCAAACAAGATCAAAGATAATGATAAATATAAAACGGAAACACACTACACAAAAAATGAAAAATTGGAACAGATTATCATTTCTAATCCGTGTGTTCCTAATCCGTTCATCCGTTCTTAAACCGTTCCTAATCCGTTCATCCGTTCAAAAAATAAGAAATTGGAACGGATGAACGGATTAGGAACACATGGATTAGGAACGGTAATCCGTCCTAATTTTCCATTGTTGGTGTAGTGGTACAAAGTCCACCAAAGCTAAAGGAATTGAAGCATCCGAGAGTGGGGCCTGTACTCTTGTTGTTGGTTTTGAAAGCTCGAGGGTGCATGGGGCCTGTGCTCTTGTTGTTGGTTCTGAAAGCTCGAGAGTGGGCCTGTGCTCTTGTTGTTCATTCTGAAAGCTCGATGAACTCGTGCACTACGTAAATCTGGAAGCTCTATGGATATCTCATATTCTTTCTCTACACTATTTTGTTTTTTTTTTTGGAAGAAAGGTCATTGCAATCTCCTAAGTGCTAGATGATATAGATATTTGTGCTTTGATTTGATTAGAAGTTAAAAAAAAAAAAGAGAAAAAGTTCCTACAATATTGGCCCAACAATGACGATTTTTTTTTTTCTAAAAGGGAGTATTATATTAAAGCAAATAGAGAAAATACAGCTGACAGATACAACATAAATTTTGTATAGTTGATGTCCCAAACAAAATATCAGCTGATGATCACATGTTTATCTATGGTATGGACACCCTGGGTGAAGCATGAATGAGATTCTGAATCCAAATCAGAAAGACCCGCCAGTAGTTCTGCAAGTCCATCCGCTGAAGTTCCTTGAAAATTGATGTCACGAGATAATTTTTAAAATTGATGTATGTGTCCATATGTGAATGCCCCTTTAATTAACATTATGCCTCATTTTATATTTTCATGTAAGGGTTGCTTGTGATCATCGTGTGCTTTTACACTCACTAGCACCCTTTGAATTTAAACCGGTCTTTACTGCAATAGTCCCCAAATTTTTAGCGCCATTGAATTTATTCACAAAATGACTGCAGCAAATAAAGCTTTGTAATCCTTCCATGGGGCTTCTAATATAATCATCTCATATTTCTGGCAAAAAAGAAGAAAAACTATTGAGCTTTCAGGCTTTAAAATAAGGGCCTTTATTGTAAAGTCCCACATCACCAAGAAGGTATCCAAAGACTGGGCTTAAATGTGAAGGCGCTCTTCAATTCTAGCATAACGCGTTTTGAGTTAAGCCATGCCTCTGACTCAGAAACAAAGTCGTGAGGGGTTAAGCTGTGCCCCTGACCCAAAGTGGATAATATTGTGCTGCTGACTTATTGCCTCTGGCCCAAAAGTATGTTTTTTTTATCACATGATCAACTTAGAGATAAAAATCAACTCATACTCATTTGAAGTATCCAATTCATGTATAAAGTGAGGAGTGAGGCAAATAGTTTGGAACAAGCAAAGTTAGGCTCCACACCAAGGTCAAGAGAGGAGATATGGTACTAAAGTTTATGACTTGATGATCGGCTCCTTTTGGCAACAAACATTTATTATGGATACATGACCTGAATGTGGCCCAACCCAACCTTACTGAAACTGGGGAGGTTCTCATAAGACAGGTTAGGCTGGGCTGAATCTTCTCCATTCCCGATCCAATCAAGTTTGGGCAGGCAGTGATTGAGACCCACTAGGCTAAAAGTCAGTTAACCAGAGTCAGCCCATTTGCCACACACATACACATTTGCTATTTCTGTTGAGATGCTTAAGTTTTCAAGCATAAATAAGAACAGCCATGGAAGACTAAGTCCATGAACACCAAGTTCACCAGCATTTTCTTATGTAAATGTCAAATCGCGAGGGGTGTCACAATGAAAGCTGGATGTTATATATATATATATATTGCTTAAACGGAAGGTTTCGTTAAAGCAAAACAAACTTAAATAACGGACTATGAATATACAATTGAGGAAAGGACAATGAGGCAACCATCATATGGCCAAAATACAAAACAAAAGACAGACGGCAATGTCTTGAAGCCAGCAAGTTGGCTAATTGGGGATTATTATTATTATTATTATTTTAACTATCAATGAAAAAGCATCTATTTTCTAAGGTTCAGAATCAAGAGAAACCTTGTTACAGGTCCTGTTTGTTTATAGGAACTGAATGCATAAGGTGGTTAAAAATGAAGAATAAATAAGAATTTCCAAAGGAAAATAGAATCAAAAGAATATGTTACTTGATACTCATTTTTAAAAATTCAACTTTGATAGTCGTTTTTAAGTGCCTTGTATATTCAATCTCTATGTATTTTCATACAAATAAACAGTTCGTAAGATTCATCAGTGAAACCCATTACTTAATTCCTTGACTTGAGCTCTAAGTTAGTGGTATCAAATTTCATATTGCCAAATTGCCCATCCCAATATGATGTAACCTAACCGGCTTTGAGAGAATAGTACGTCAAGATGGGTATGTTGTGTTGAATTTGCACTACATCAAAAAACGGGAAATTGGAACGGATTACGGTTCCTAATCCGTGTGTTCCTAATCCGTTCATCCGTTCCAATTTCCTGTTTTTGGAACGGATTAACGGGTTAGGAATGGTTTAGGAACGGATGAACGGATTAGGAACACACGGATTAGAAACGGTAATCCGTTCCAATTTTTCATTTTTTGGTATAGTGTTGGCCTGCCTTTTGGAATTTCTTTCCAATTTCATTGGCCCAAAACCAAACCCCAATCCAGCTGAGTTGCTCTCTTATAATATTTATTGCCACTCTCCCAGATTAAAAGCCCTTACAAAGGGGGTCTCCATGATTATATCTTAACTCATTTCAATATTTATTTTACTAGAAGTAAAGTAAGATCTATGATAAGGTAATTTCGACCACCAAAAATATTATTTTACTCATGCGTGGTTGGTCACAATAAGTAGAAAAGTAAAATTCTAGCAGCAAAAAAGTTTTACTTCTACTTTGAAATCAATTGAGGAATTTTACAACATAAAACTCAATTGGCTTCTTTACTACTCAAAAATCTCTCTTATATATCTCACATTAACTTACTTCACCTCATAAAAATAAATATAGATGATTTACTTTACCAAAAAGCATAATCCTCATTTACTCAATTATTACCTTTTTCACTAATTTGAAATTTTATTTATATTATTTTACCCATAAATTATTTAAACACGCCCTACTTAGAGTATTTTTTTTTCCACCAACATTTATCCTGCATATGGATGCATGATGTTGTAACGGAAATGAGAGCCTTGAACTTCAGGGGTGCAATTTATCGATGCCCCCATCTGATTGGAGAATATTTTGCTAATTCCTAAATACCCGAGTGAAATTAATCAACCATTTGTGGGCTCAATGCAAAGCAGCTTGAGAGTTAAATTTGGTTCACGAATCACGACCAATTAACAAAATATGATTTGGATCATACAGGTTATAGTAATCATCAGCAACTCCACAAAATATATTTTTGGTCACACAGTTATAGTAATCCTCAGCAACTCCACAAAATATACTTTTGGTCACACAGTTATAGTAATCATCAGCTACACCACATAGTAATCATCAGCTGCACCACATTTCTATCGAAGTCAAACCATTGACTAGAGACGAGAGTTGACCAATTAGCATTGATAAACAAGCAATGAGATCACACATGATTACATGAAGCAGATGAGAGAACAGCAAAGAGGGCTTTGAAATGCCTCGCGCCCTTCTTCCCTTCTTCCTTCCCTTCTTCCTTCTCTTCTTCTTACCATCAAATTCAAACGCAACATCTTCCCAAGATGAAGACCAACTCATCAGCACCATAGGCGCCATCTTAAATCCCAGCTCTCGAGCTGGGAAAGAAGAAAAGACCGCCATGGATATGGCCCTGCAAGATTTCCACACCTCCACCAGACTTCGATTGCTCCTGCACGTTGCCAATATTTCTCTAGAGGACACTGTTCGTGCCGCCTCCGTGGGTAAGTAAATCTGCGCCTTCATCTCTAATCCTCTCTTCATTACACAAAGCAATGGGAGTGATAATAGTCTACTTGGTTTATAAATGTAAGTGCACAAAAATTCACGGACCCGGAGGGGGTGGCGTTCTTGCGACTGACTGAGGAGGACGAAGGCTGAGGCTCCCCGTCTCCTCGTTGATGATGGAAGAACCGATGCCTGAGAACCTGGAAGAGGGAGAAGAAACAGATCAGAGGACCCTGGCTGTGGGCAGTGCAGGGCTCTCCGATGCCTAAGTCAGTATGAGTACTGGATAATAGGAGGAGATTTTAGGGGAAGAAGGTGATACCAGTGGGGGAGGATCCCTCCCCTTTTCCTCTTTGCGCCTGCTCCTTATATCGATTGGGAGAGGGAGAGAGTTGACTTTGGAGAGAGAGGAGGCAGGAGACAATGAGGTGACTCTGTCAGGGAGCTGTCCCATCGTTGCACGTCGTGTCGCATCGGGCCATACCCGGGCGTCTGTGGACGCCGTTCTGTCAGAGGACATGGGCGGTATGGGAGGCTCTGTCAGAGAGTTTGGGCGGTGCCCTTGTCTTGTCGCGCGTGCTGTAGCGTGCTTAAGTGCCCAAGGGAGGACAGCTGTCAGGCCCCGCCTTGGCTAGTCCTGGCATCCCGACCGAGGTCGGGGAGCCGAGGTCGGAGAGGACCTTGACTTGGCTAGAGACCTTGCAGAGACGCCGAAGTGGAGGACCGGGGAGAAGTCCCTAGCCGAGCTGGAGAAGACCTGGCCGAGGTGGAGCTCAGCCGAGCTGGTGATGTCGTGCAAGGGGCCGAGATGAGTCTCTGGCCGGAGTGGGGCACTTGGCCGAGCTGGTGGACATTGAGACGAGCATTGCCTAGCTGACGCCGAAGCACGAGATGGAGCATCAGGCCAGTCCTCCGACGAGTACGGGAATATCCCCACACAATAGCCCCCCAGCTTCTGAGCTCAATAGACTGCTCTTTTGAGGTTAGAAGGTAAGTATCATGGAGGATGGCTGGCTGGCAATGGACCAGAGCCAGAGGTTGGCATCACTGCTAAGCTGTAACAGGGTGCTTCTGCCGAGCCGGAGAGTGAGTACCGAGATGCGCTTATGGAGATCCCACTGGCTCTTCACCAGGGGCCCGTGCCGGGCATCTGGCGCGATGGCCGTGATGCGCCTGTCGCACGCGATGGAGATCCCACTGGCTCTTCACCAGGGGCCTGTGCCGGGCATCTGGCGCGTGGCCGAGATGCGCCTGCCGCACGCGATGGAGATCCCACTGGCTCGTCACCAGGGGCCTGTGCCGGGCGTCTGGCGCGTGGCCGAGATGCGCCTGCCGCACGCGATGGAGATCCCACTGGCTCGTCACCAGGGGCCTGTACCGGGCATCTGGCGCGTGGCCGAGATGCGCCTGCCGCACGCGATGGAGATCCCACTGGCTCGTCACCAGGGGCCTGTGCCGGGCATCTGGCGCGTGGCCGAGATGCGCCTGCCGCACGCGATGGAGATCCCACTGGCTCGTCACCAGGGGCCTGTGCCGGGCATTTGGCGCGTGGCCGAGATGCGCCTGCCGCACGCGATGGAGATCCCACTGGCTCGTCACCAGGGGTACGTAGCTCTGGACGACTAGCGGCGGCAGAGGACCGTGCGATCAAGGCTGACAGCAGAGGACCGTGCCGTCGAAATGACAGTAGAGGGTCGTACGATCAAAGCCGACAGTAGAGGGTCGTACCGATGTCGTCGCAGCTGACGGCGCCATCGAAGCTGACAGTAGAGGACCGTGCCGCCAGAAATGACGGTTAGAGGGTCGTGCGATCAAAGCTGACGGGCGGTCGAAGCTGAAAGATGATAGGAGGCTTTAGTAGCCCCCCGAGCTGGAGGAGACTTTTGTCATGGAGGCGTCCGCCGAGATGGACGCTGCTGCGGAGCTGGAGGCATCCGCCGAGATGGAGGCGTCCGCCGAGATGGACGCTGCTGCGGAGCTGGAGGCATCCGCCGAGATGGAGGCGTCCGCCGAGATGGACGCTGCCCGGTCATTGTCGTTGAAATGCTTCTGGGCTCGGGCTTCGTCTGCTTCTTGCCTGACGAACTGGTTTAGCCTGGTCATCAATGCTGCCATAGTGACCACGGGGTGCATGACCAAGTCCCTCCGAAGCTCGTTGCCTGGCAGGAGGGCTTGTTGGAAAGACAGGATCGCTATTGCATCTGTGGTATTTTCGATTTGGCTGTAGACAGTCCAGAACCTTTTGGCGAACTGCGTGACGCTCTCGGTCTGCTTCATTCTAAGGGCCATCAGGTCGGCGGCTGACCTGGGGACGACCCTGTGGGCTTGGAACTTCGTCATGAAGGAACTTCGGAGCTGCTGCCAACTTTTGATCGATCCTTGGGGGAGTGCGCAGAACCACTTTAGGGGGTGGTCCCCGAGGCTGGAAGAAAAGACTCTGCAGTTCAGGTGGCCTGCATCGCCCCACACCGACATCCTCTGAGTGAAGTGCCGGAGGTGTGCTGCTGGATCCGAGGTTCCATCGTAAACGACGAACCTCGGGACTTTGAAATCTTCGGGAAGGGGGAAGCTCCTGATCTCTGGAGAGAGGGGAGATGTGCCGAGATCGTCAGAGTTCAGCCGAACTCGAGCGAAACCGGCAACCTCCATGTTTTGTCGTACTGCTTGCTCGATGTGTCGATCAAGCCACTTTCTGAAGTCGTGGTTGTTACCCGGGCTTTTGCCATGAGCTTGGTTGCTTTTGTTGTCCTTCAGGGTGCGTCTTTTGGAAGGCGGAGTCGAGGTCGAACCCTTAGAGGACGAACCCGATCGAGTACCCTGCTGTTGGACGCTCGCTGGACCAGATCTTGCTCCTGACCTTTCCCGGTGGGGGACCGTCGGCAGCTGTGTCGACAGTGTCAGCGGTTCCTTTCCCTTTCTGGTTCTCCGAGGCATGGTGTTTGGGAAGATGGCTTTTTGTAGCGTTTCCCACAGACGGCGCCAATTGTAAGTGCACAAAAATTCACGGACCCGGGGGGGGGTGGCGTTCTTGCGACTCACTGAGGAGGACGAAGGCTGAGGCTCCCCGTCTCCTCGTTGATGATGGAAGAACCGATGCCTGAGAACCTGGAAGAGGGAGAAGAAACAGATCAGAGGACCCTGGCTGTGGGCAGCGCAGGGCTCTCCGATGCCTAAGTCAGTATGAGTACTGGATAGTAGGAGGAGATTTTAGGGGAAGAAGGTGATACCAGTGGGGGAGGATCCCTCCCCTTTTCCTCTTTGCGCCTGCTCCTTATATCGATTGGGAGAGGGAGAGAGTTGACTTTGGAGAGAGAGGAGGCAGGAGACAATGAGGTGACTCTGTCAGGGAGCTGTCCCATCGTTGCACGTCGTGTCGCATCGGGCCATACGCGGGCGTCTGTGGACGCCGTTCTGTCAGAGGACATGGGCGGTATGGGAGGCTCTGTCAGAGAGTTTGGGCGGTGCCTTTGTCTTGTCGCGCGTGCTGTAGCGTGCTTAAGTGCCCAAGGGAGGACAGCTGTCAGGCCCCGCCTTGGCTAGTCCTGGCATCCCGACCGAGGTCGGGGAGCCGAGGTCGGAGAGGACCTTGACTTGGCTAGAGACCTTGCAGAGACGCCGAAGTGGAGGACCGGGGAGAAGTCCCTAGCCGAGCTGGAGAAGACCTGGCCGAGGTGGAGCTCAGCCGAGCTGGTGATGTCGTGCAAGGGGCCGAGATGAGTCTCTGGCCGGAGTGGGGCACTTGGCCGAGCTGGTGGACATTGAGACGAGCATTGCCTAGCTGACGCCGAAGCACGAGATGGAGCATCAGGCCAGTCCTCCGACGAGTACGGGAATATCCCCACACAATAAATAATTGGAATTGTCTAGTTTTGTGGGACAACGTATTCGATGGGTCAACTAGTGTTGGACTGAACACAAGTCCCATAAAAATTTATCACATATAGAATGATTACAATTGGAATTTTAATGATACTCAATTCAGTCATTTGTTAATTGAACACTATAATAATTCTTATTTACATTCCACAATAGCTAGTTAGTTCTATTTCATATTAATGAGTTCAAAACATTAGTTAATGTGAATTCTTCATCTTATGAATCACAACTGCAGCAATGAGCATGATCAACAACCATCAAGTGCAAGCCATCATAGGAATGCAGACATGGCCAGAGGCAGCCATTGTGGCCGATCTCGGACGCAAAGCACAAGTGCCTGTTCTCTCCTTCGCGGCCTCCATTCCATTATCAGCGTCCGATCGGTGGCCTTTCCTCATCCCATTGGCCCATAACAGATGCACCGAGATGAGAGCCATCGCTGCAATAGTAGGCTCTTGGCGATGGCGAAGGGTGACCGTCATCCATGAAGAAGTCGACTATGTCTCAGGAGGCATAAACTCATGTCTAGCCGAGGCCCTTCAAGAGGTGGGTTCGGAGATTGATTATCGATTGAATCTCCCACCCTTGGCTTCTTCCTTACCTTATGAGTTAGAGAAGATCAAGAGCAGGCAGTGTAGAGTCTTCATCGTCCACACCTCCATAGAACTTGCCACTCGTCTCTTTGCAGAAGCGAAGCGCATGGGAATGATGCAGGCTGAATACGTTTGGATCACGACAGATAGCATTACATCTCTACTTGATTTCGTAAACTCCTCAGTCATCTCTTCCATGCAAGGAGTTTTGGGTGTTAAGAACTACTTTCCTCCAACAAGTGCACGACTTCCCGATTTTCAACGCAGATTCCAACAGAGATTTCGATTGGAATACCCACAAGAGGAGAACCCAGAACCTGGAATTTTCGCTCTAAAAGCTTATGATGCTGTATGGGCTGTAGCAAAAGCAATGGAAAGAATGAGTTCAAATGCAAGCCAAAACCACCCCAGTTCATATCATCCAAAAGAGATTGAGATTTCAACCGATCCGGAGATCAAGCTCAAGGTCTCAGCAGATGGCCAGAAGCTGCTGGAAACGATTCTGTCGAGTGATTTTGAGGGACTAACTGGCGAGTCGTTCCGTTTCAATGGCGGGCAGTTAAACCCACCCAAGGTTCTTCAAGTGGTGAATGTGGTTGGAAAGAGTTATAGAGAAATGGGGTTTTGGTCACAGGAATCTGGTTTTTGTGATGCAGACAATAAGAGTAGTAAGAGTAGAAGGGTCTCAATGGAGATGTTGGGGCAGATATTTTGGCCTGGAGGGTCTTGGACGGTTCCAAAAGGATGGGCTCCTCCCACCAATGGGAGTTTGTTACGTATCGGCGTGCCGGCCAAATCAGCGTTTCGGGAGTTCGTGAACGTAAGCTACTGTGCGCATACGAACGTTTGGAACGTAACCGGATTCTCGATCGATGTCTTCAAGGCGGCTGTTGGGAATTTGCCTTATTCCTTGCCCTACAAATTAATTCCTTTCAATGGAACCTATGATTCTCTCATTCAACAGGTTAAGCTCAAGGTAAGCAATTGCTTTAACTCGCCCTGTAATTTTAATAATACTATTAATTAATGTTGATCAAATAGGAGTTTCCTAAGTTCACATATATGGGTCAATATATAAATGTTTAGGGCAAGTTTGTGCAGCCTGCCTCCAAGAAACAGACTTGGCCTACAACCTTTAATTTATATCCATTTTGCTGAAAATCTATTCCAACCAGTAGAAACACATTTCTAATGAAATTTGAAAAGTTTAATACACACTTTTCGCTTTTGCTCACAAAAATTTAGCCACAAGAAATATGAAATCTTTTACTCATGGAAAAGTATATTCACTTTCCTCGCCTTTTCGGCTTAAAAACAGCTATGCAATCCATGTGTCTTATGGGATGGTGCCCAAGTGTAGGTCCTCCAATTCCCCCGTGTGTTGTTTCAATGGTGGAATATTTTGCTGAATCTGGGGCCTAATTTCTTGGTTTTGCTTGCCAATCAATTTAATTAGTCTTTGTGGGGTCCAATTATTAATGATGATAAAGAAAAGAGAAATCTCCTATACATGGGTGTTGACCTGACAGAGCCAGTTGATGCTTCCTTCAAACAGTACGCTCACATCGAATAGAGCCGTGCTACACCGCCCGGTCTCAGGATCGGGCGGTGTAGACATTTTCCATCGAATAATCTTGTGAAAGTACCTCGTAGCCGTCGGGACTCGGGATATTAATTCGAATGGACCAAACGCGGAAAGCAAAGACTATGAAAGTGGGCTTTACCAAAGGTCCAAATCCAATACACAAATGTGACCCACCGTATGATTGGGGTGAGATACTGAAGGTGGGCTCCTCATGATGAGTGGTCGGTATCTCCCATGCATTTGACAATGGGACGTGTTAGGTGAGCCTATCATTTAGGGCTGTAAGCGGTCGGTTTTCGGTCGGTTTTACGACATATGACACTCGGGCCGAAACTTTCAATTTTATAATTTTACAATAACCGAAACCGACCAAAGTACATATATTAGACATTGAAAACCGACATTTCAGTTCGGTCTTCGGTTAATGGGCTGTGCCTAATTTTGTTGAGCTTCAACAATAAAAAAATATATAATTTTTTGGGCCTAAATCATTAAATCCAAATATTGTTTTTGGGCCAAAATCATACATACCAAATTCAGCCCATAAACTATAAAGCCATTACATACAATTACATACCAAGACAAAAATAGCCAAAAGCCCAAATATAAAAACCATTAAATCACTCCAAATATGTGTATCTGACTGTATAAGACACTAAGACTTTCATATGTGTAAGTCTTAATTCTTATGTGTAAGTCTTTTACTTATACAGATACATATATATATATAGGGGCCTCCTCTCCTCAGCTCATGTGCACGATAAGCCCGTCCGCTCAAGGGCGTGGGGCCCACATAGGGACCCACCTAGGCATGGGGATGGGGGGGATTTGAAGCACACACAGGGGCCCTCCTCTCTACAAAAAATCAGCCCAATCCTTAATTTCTATCATCTCCATCTGGGCCACAAGATTTTAATGGTGTATATATATATTTATATGTGTGTCATACGATCCAACGGTCCAATTTAATCGAATGGGGCCAAGTTTTGGTGGACATGTGCTATTCAAGGGGCCCCACTGTTTGGTCCATTTGGATGGGCCAAACAGTGGGCCCCACCTAGGGGGCGGACAGGATTCCTCCCCTGCGCATGAGCTGAGGGGAGGATTCCCCATATATATATTATATATTATGTCATATAAAATATATATAATATTTAGTGCTTTGTTCGGTCGGTTCGGTTTTAACCGAACAGTTTCTACATAATTATAAAAATCGACTGTCGAAAAAAAAATTAAAAAAATTGTTCTATCGGTTTTATTTTTAAAAAAATCTATAAACCGGCCAAACGGTCTGTTCGGCCGGCCGATTCCTACCGTTGTTTAAAACGCGCTATTTCTTCTTAGGTGGCTCTTCCTAGACCATCAATTTAGCTTGGAATATGGAGGGGGGAAGATCAAAGTCAAGCTAATTAATCCAACTTGGAATTAATATGGAGGGGGACAAGGTCAAAGTCAAAGTTCATCAGGAGAAAGCAAGTAAGCCGGCACAATAATTTTATTCGCTTTCTTATTAGAAAGCTGACAACGTAACAATCTCGTTGTTTCGCATCATCCAATGAATAGACAAGAGAAACAATGTAAAGACTCCTTCCATATCAATTCCTAAAAGGACAAAATCTCCTTGTCCTCCAATTGCTGCACAGCAGCCACATGGGTCCAACGATGGTTTGGACCAGCAAAGCGTCATGCGTGCATGCATAAGCATAGGCGTTAGGCCATATACGGTGGAGTGTGAATTGGCCCACTACTCAGCTGAGATACACTCAGGCAGGTCAAGTTGGGCATTGGCCAAATCTACGTGGGATCAAATTAATTAACCTGACCCTGACCCTGACCCCACCGAATCATCTCAAATTTGAGTCTACTGTCCAATATATATATACTCACTATGTATTATGCAATATAAATGTATGCCTTTGTTGCTTATAACCTTATTAGAAATTTTTCGTACGTTAAAATTAAAATTAAAATTAAAATATATCGATTTATATATCTAGGAATGCAATAACTTAATCAGATATGACCAAATTAAAAACAGAATAAAAGTAAGGAAATAGAAAGATCCCACAATCAAACAATCAGAATAACAAAAAAATCCATGAATACAATAAGTTAATTAGGCATTTAGATCATCAAATACTAACCACCAAAAACCCTCAATTAAATTAAATACACAAAAAAAGAAAGAAAACCCAGCAATCAGATTGTAAAGAAGAATAATGCAAAGAAAAATATGTTTTCAAATAATTACAAAATTACCAAGATCTTGAATCATTCTCTACCCTAGGATTTATATACAGAAATATATACATAAATCTAATGTGGGAAAAGAGTCCAAGAATTCAAAAACTGTCCCCCTTAATATATAGATTTTTTAACCTGGGGCTGGATTCGGGTTGAGGAGGCTCAATCCTGATTCCCTATGTAAATTCCTTCTGGGTTGATGAGGCCCGGCCTGAGTTGCATGGCACAGTATATACCTTGTGTTTCAAAGAGCTTCATGGTGTTAGAATTTCAGTTTCTGGCTCTGGAATTCTTCTAAGAAGAACAAGTCTGATCACTCTCACTTGATTTCTTAGCAGAAGTTTGATGGAGTGGTGGGAGATACATCGATCGTGGCGAGCCGTTGTGAATACGTGGAGTTCTCACAGCCCTATGCAGAATCAGGACTAGTGATGGTTGTGTCTGAGACATCACAGCAGCACCATCAACCCCATCAACCTTGGATGTTCTTGAAGCCCTTCGACGTGACCATGTGGGCATCGACGGCAATTATAACTGTGTACAGCGGATTCGTCGTATGGTTGATGGAACCCGGAGTCAACCAAGGATTCGTAGGCTCTCGTTGGGATAAGCTGGTTACTGTTCTCTGGTTTTCCTTTACCACCCTATTCTCCCTGCATAGTAAGTGGGTTAATCAGACTGAAACGCTGTAAATACTCTGATTGAGAATTATTTTTTGTGCATTTTATCATCTAAACTTTATGTGTGGGTGTTAGATCATCTATGCTTTATGTAGAGGTGTTAGATTGATTTTTCTTATGTCCTTTCCCCTTATCAGCGTTGTCTCTAAGCTACTAAACCAAGCAGGGGTCTTGTAGAAAATTCTGAACAACATCTCGCTAGCTGCCAAATATTCTATTGTTATTTCATTAACTAGGAACCTGATCTTATCCCTAATAGATCGAAAACCTAATCACATAATAAATAAAAAACTTAATCTGATAATATAAAACTAGCCTAATACAACGCAAATCTAATATAATCATAGTCTAAACTAAAGTAACTCATACTTTCCATATCACACAATGTTTAAATATTCTCTATTAGGTCTGTATACAATTTCCCTTTCTATAATCACCAAATTAATAGCTTCAGCTACAGAAGAGATACAACCATAGTTTGTGAAGGTTTTTTTTTTTTTTTTTTTTTTTTTTTTTTTTTTTTTTTTAATCTATTTCTAAAATAAGCAAGTCACTAAATTAAGTATGGATTCCCAATGCAGGAGAAAAACTCAAAACCAAGTCAGGTCGAATGGTAATGGTGGCATGGTTATTTGTCGCATTGATCTTAACAACTAGTTACACAGCAAAACTCTCTTCCATGCTCACCCTCCGGGGACTCGACACAGACATTATGGACGTTGAGTCACTGAAGAAGAGCAAAGCCACTGTTGGGTGCGATAGCGGTTCCTTCGTCGTCGTGAAATACTTGGAGGAGGTTTTGGGCTTCCAACCAAACAAAATCAAGCAATACTCTTCAGGTGATGATTATCCCCATGCTTTAAGCAGTGGAGAGATTGCAGCTGCCTTCCTTAGAGTTCCCTATGCAAATGTACTACTCGCTAAATCTTGCAACGCTCTCACCACAGCAGGACATACCTTTGATGTCGGAGGGTTTGGCTTTGTAACTACATAATCCCTTAACTATATTACCAGTGAATTAATGACAGCATACAGCTAATTGTGCTGAAATTTTAGTGTGAGTTACTAATAACCTTTTTGAATCGGACCTCACACTCCGATCTTACGAGTTGCAGTGTGTAAGATTACTGCAATGAGTGCTCAATCATGCATGCTTGCTCCTTATAACAGTTGCTCATACAAAAATTCAGTACTAATGAGTTGCATATATGCTAGATCACTCCACTCTAATGTTTATTTGCACGAGGGGTGAAGTAAAATAACATTAAGGGTCAAATTAAAAGAAAAATAAAGAGGAAGGGGTTGAGAATAAAGGCACTAAAGAACTACTCCTCTTCATTTTGTCATTTAATGCCCTTTAATTAATTAAAAAAAATACTTTTGTCATTTAGTGCCTTTTAAAAATAGTTTTTTTGTCATTTTATTCATTTTTACTTTCAAATCCTTCATCTCTCTGTTTTTTTTTTTTTTTTTTTGACTCTTAATTTTAATCCTCTCTGCCCTAATGCAAACAAACATGTAAAAATAAATTTTTTTGGGGGGAGGAGTGGGGTGGGGTTTGACTATATGTTGGTCTCTTGATGGGACACTAGAAGCTGCTGATAACTTAAATATTAAAAAAAAGAATAAGAATAAAAGTGAAGAAAGAAACTTAGGAGATATTATTTTATGATCTATAGTTTATTTACATATTAGAGCGCGCATTTAGTAAACTGATAATTATAGTCTCTACTTTTAGATCTTAATTAGATTAAAGCTTTTGCCTCTAAAAAAGATAAGCTCAGGGGAGATGCTTTTTTTAACTAATGTCAAATTTATACGTGCTTTGGATGAATACCCATGAAATAAGTGCCTTTTTTATGATTTTTACCAAACTTACTAATTATAAATTAGAATTTAAATGTTAGAGCTTTTATTTTATACCTTAACCTAATTAGCTCTTATTAATTAAACTAGAGTTTCCAAATGGCCTCTTAGAGAAAACGTAATACTTAAAAAAATAAGCTGAATTTTTATATGTTTAGAGCTATTTACAGATTTTCATCTTAATAAGATGAGCTCTACAAAATTCATATAGCTATTAAAAACAATAGAAACAATCCTTATCTCCTCTAAGTAGGAACAATCCTTATCTCCTCTTAAGTCTAATCACTTCAAACTAATTATTAGTGACTAGTGTAATGCCACATGCAGACCTTTAATCAAACCTTCTCATGAACTTCACTCATGTCAAAGTGACATTTTTATGTTGGATTGGAATTTAAAAACAGCTAACACTTCAAGCCTGCAAATTGATGACTAAGAATTCCCATCTGAAGTTATTTTTGTACCATTCTACAGTGGAGACCCCATTCATTTGTTCATGCACATAATTACATATTAAGAGAAACTACTTCTTCATAAATAATAACACAATTCCCATGCAACATGCAGGCCTTCCCCAAGGGTTCCCCGCTAATTCCAGACATCTCCGAAGCAATTCTACAAATGTATGAACGTGGTGATATCAGTAAATTGAAGAGTGACTTAATCTCCTCTTATAACTGTTCGAATTCGGCCTCTGTTGACGATGAACACCAGAGCTTCAGCTTCTGGAGCTTCTTGGGACTGCTTGCAATCTCCGGAGGAGCGACTTCAGTTGCTTTCATCATCTTTATTTTCTGCTGGCTTCGCAAGAATTGGCAGTCTGTTGTTTCAAATGTAACGAAGGTGGTGCGTGAGAGTGCACGAGGATTTGGTTCAGCTGTTGCGAAACCCTACAAGTATGTAAAGCACAGTTTTTTCAAGAAGAATGTGTCCGCCGCCAATGCGACTGGTGAAGGCCAAACCGAGCGCAACATAGAGATGACTGAGAGGGGCGACCAGGGGCCAGGCAATGGAGGACATGGTCTGGACTTGCACTTGGAGGAGCCTAGTGAGATCCACAGGCAGCAACATGATTCAGTGCCCTGATCTCCAAATTCATCAACTTCTCATGAAATTGGGCAGTGATGCGTGATATGCTTAGAGCAATGGGATTTTGATAGTAACAGATGAGTGGGGATTGGACTTGCAAACGTCCCCAACTGGGTCCCACTGGGGATGTATCCGAGTCCAAACTTAAGACAGCTTGGATGATTCTATTCCTGAATTTCTGATTTTGATGTACACAGCGTGGATAAAAGAAGAAAACTTTGTTTTTTCTGGTATTTTTTTTTATTATTGTAATTACCTTCTAGGTTTTTTTATTGGATGAGTATAGTCAGCTGCTGAAGGTTTTTTTCTTGGCAATCCAAATCATTCGCCTTCTGTTGAGGGATGAATTATCCAAAATCACTATGATTGAATGTGTCAATTTCTCAATCACAAACATGAAATGGATAGCTTACTTGAAAATCATCAGTGTTTATAAATTCGATCCTTGGGTGAAATAACATGGTTGAGATTGCTTCATCAGTTTATAACATGGTTAAGATTGCTTGATCAGTTTGATATTTGGTCAGTGCTCCTTTGTTTGGGTCCACAATTGGAGAGCCCAATTTAGTAAAGCTTTCAAATTGCAATTTGACGTGGCTCCTATATTTTTATAAACCTCAAAAAAGCTCCTATATTTTATACAGTCATGCTATATGGACTAACTCATTGAGTTAGTCCATGGACTAACCCTATGATTTCCAATTCCATGGGGATATTTTGTGATATGACATGATATCCCCATGGATATCATAGGGTTAGTCTATGGACTAACTCAATGAGTTAGTCCATTTAGACTTTTTGTATTTTATATTTTTACTAAAATCTTTATTGACTAACAGCTCGATCAACTGTACAAAGATTAGCCTCACAGTTCAATTTTTTTTTTCTTTTTAATCGATTTACCATTAGAGTAACTCAAATGACTATATCTTGAGTTAAAATATAAAAAGATAATAGTGCCCATTTAAGTTTGAAGACCTAAAACCAAAGGCTAGGATCATTTAAATGGGATGATGTTGCCTACTTTTCTAATTTACATGTAGGCTTTTCTATCACATGCCTTCCTTGGTCATCATGCATTTAGCTTGGCCCATAAGATCAACTTGAGTTATTTCTAAGCTTAAGTAAAGGATATTTTTGTCACTAATTTTTTAAAAACTGTCACATTTTACATAGTCAAACTTGGGGCCTTTCATAAATACATAATGGAAAGGTCCTTTTTAGGTTTTTTTCTTTCAATAAATGCAATATTTTTGTTTGTAAAAACCTAAAAAATGGCTTTTCTATTTGCAGAGGAGGAGATTAAGGGGGTATTAATCTAGAAGTCCGACCTTGCTAGTTGGACTTGCAGTGCCATGGAAGAGAAAACACAACTTTCCTCTTCCATGACTCTGCACGAATGCAGGCTTAGCAGGTAAACAAAAGTATAGTTACTGCTTTATCTTTTTTACGCTCGAGGACATGTTTTCCTTTGATTTTCTTAAGTTGCTCACTTTCATTTAGAGCTTCACACGTACACATGTCTAGGGATTAATCGCCGGATCTTGAGTTAAAGTATCAAACTTGGACTTGTAGTGTAAGGTCCCCGACCTTAATAGGGTGATTAATTTTTTAATATTAGCGATTAGCCTAATTAATTTTGATTATAGCTAATTAGGTGGGTTTAGTGGCTAAGCGAGTATCTTTTATCATTAGAAAGTGATTTGCGAAGTTTTGTTTGATTTCAAGTGCGATGAGTCTTAATATGAGATTAGGTGTGATTAATAGGAAAATTAGTCATTTTTTTCGAAAATTCTGTTTTCGTCGAATTTGGGTTCGTTGGAAAGATCTCGTCATGTTCGTCATTTTCCGTTCTTAACTTGTCACGATTAGACACTCCGAAGTGCCTCAAATAATCACATTTCTCTCATTTCAGTATTTCACTCAAATGGGCATTTTAGACCTTTTCTCCTTTATGTTCTTTTTAAATCAACTCCAACATCATCTGCACCTTCGTTTTCTTCCTCATTTAAGGGAGTGCAACAACAGTATTGGGAGACTTCTTTTTCACTCCTCTTCATCTCTCTTCTTGCATGTGCTACCTAAAGGGAAAATTTCAAGAAACCAACTATACCATTATCTTCCTCTCTTCTTCCTCTACATTTTGATCCAAGTTTGGTAAGTTTTCCTCATCCCCTTCCTCTCTAATTTTCTTCCTCCTTGCTGTTAATGTCTTGCATGTTGATGGACTCTCCTTCTTTCCTTTCCCTTGTGTCCTTGGAGTGTAGGGGAGAGGCTTTGGAGTGGTGGTTTGGCTAGGGTGTGAGTGGAGAGCTCTCCCCCTCAATTTCTTTCTCAATTTCCATCTCTTTCACTCTCTTTGATGAAGGTAAGCAGATCAGCTATATGTGTTGTCCATGCATGTGCTTACTTTCATTCTTGATGATGCAATTGTCTGTAAAATCTTAAATTCCAAGCTTGTTTATGTTTATGTTGGATTTCACATGTTAGTTAGGTAATTTGGTTAATGGACTTGAAATGGGTGGGCTGGAAAATGAATGGATTGTGGTTTGGAGGAGAGCATTGTGGCTCAGTTTTGGGCAGGTTACAACCTTTGAAAATGCTTGAAATTGGTGGGAAATAGTTAATTTGGAAGGAATGCGATCAGAAATCCAGTAAAACAAGGGAATCCCAAGAGGTTTTTGGCTCCGGCCGTCCGGACGCTGGGGTTCTAGCATCTGGACGCCAGAAGGCAGAATCTCAGGGCGCCCATACTACTTTCGGGCGTCCGGACGCCGGGTTTCTAGCGTTCGGACATTGGGAACCTGCTGGGGGAATTAAATTGGCCATCTTCCGGAAGTCATAACTTTTGACCCGTTCGTCGGAATTTGAAGTACTACATATCGTCGGAAAGCCCTCGAGACGTAGAATCCAATGGTATATTAATTTTAATCATTGAAGATTGGAGGAAGTATGTATTGGACCAATGAACTAAGCCCTTATCTCTTTTGGAAAGGAATTCTAAATCTAGTTTGGACCCTAGGTAGGAACCTATTGACCCTACCCTTGCATGACCAATTGAGGAAAATAAAAACGGAGCATGTTCGGCTTGGTGTGCTTCGTCGGTTGTCCGGGATTTTCCGTATATTAACATAACTTGGCCGAATGCATGTGGAATTGAGTTAATTGGTGCCTAACAACTTTTATACACCTTGGGCCTGCCAAAATTAGGACACCATTGACTCATTTTCCATACGTACTTTGTTGGGGATACGTTTGGTGCACGGTGGACAATTCTTAACCTAGGATTGACTTGTTCTTCACTCTTGAGTCTTGAATCATGTATCCGTATCTTGTCGTACCTTGTACACTCTAATCTTATATACTTGTATAGCTCGTAACTTAACTTGTAGAAATGGGATTTGATCGAGCTTAGAGTGTATCCCTAGATACGCTTTGTCTTGTATTGTTGAACACGTGTGGATAGACTTGAAAAGAAGACCACTCATGGAACTTGAAACTTGACTTGTATCTTGACTTGACTTGGGGTAGCCCTCGGCTTGTTATCAGATACTTGGAAATCTATCCACGTGTATTTGTCTTGGAACTTGGGTCGTGTTAAAACCATCATCATCATTTTGCATTCATGACCAGTTACAGACTGATGTTTATAAAGTGAGCCGGATACCGGACACTAGGGTGGGGTAGGTGGCTATGGAAGGCGTCCATGGCGCGAATAGCTGGGTGCGGGATAGGACCGTGCTGCTATTCCTAAGACCGAGAGCTAGGATCCCCCTAGAACTGGAGTTTGGGTATTCGTAGTCGACTGGGACGTCACTTATACCCTCGTGAGATGGCTAAGACATCGATGGAGTCTCCTCTTGCTTTTTATCACATTTCATGGATGATTATTCTTGTTTATCTTGCTTACTTGATTCTCGTATTACTCATGCTTTTATGCCTAGCTTGTACCTTACTATTTTATAATCATGTACTTGTCTTTATTCTCGTTTGAAACATGTTATGAATAATGTATATTGCTTATCTCATTGCCAACATGTTGTTGATCCTTTATTCCATGGTGTGCAGAGGGCATCTACTACTATTTCGGTTACCCGGATGCCGAGGCAATCCCAGAGGATCCTCAACCGAGGAGGACGAGGTACGAGAGTGGGGTGCCAATGACGTAGCTTAGTGTCATCACTCCCGGCACCAGAGCGCGTTACACGGGGATATCTTTCATCGTGCCACCTCTTTTAATCGTTTGGATTTTTAGATCTTGTGGACTTGTCTATCGTATGACTGCGTGTCTTTTGTGCCAGGACCTAGGTTTGGGATGGTCCTAATGTTATAAACTTTATATGTTTTATCTTTTGGAACTTGAATATTTAATGGGATGGAATCCATATTTGCTTTGATATTTCTACAGGTTTAATGTTGGGTTTACCGGACAAGTCCCATGATTAATTTGTTAATGAGGCTCAACTACACAATCTTCACAGCGGACTTCGATCCTTGGGCATTAAGGGCAAAATTTTTTATTTAGCCCTAAATTTGACATCCGGATCCGGTTTATTCTTTTTGGGTCATGAAAAATTGCAAAAAAAAAAAAAGTTCCTTGACCGATATGTACCTTCAATTTCCCACCAATAAAAAAACATTCAAGCATATGAAAATTTCACTTCAATCAAAATTATACTCATGGTTATATTAATCGGGAGATGCTACGTACTGTGAGAGCATCTCTTACCTTACTATGAGAAATAAGGTGGGGGCCTTCACATCCATATCCAATGCTAACAACTTAAATATGTTGGCCCCCACCTTATCTCTCATAGTAAGGTGAGATATGCTTTCATAGGGGTATCTCCCATATTAATCATCCCAAAAACATATTACTAAAATAAGAAATACGAAGTTAAATAGTTTTTTAGGTGTGATCAATCTTGCAGATGAATCCGATTGGAAAGAGCCTATTTTCTTTTTTCTCCTACATTGGGACTTGAACACACACACCATTCATCCTAGAACCAAACATGGCCTAACCGGTTGATCTTTAACCTGGAGTGGAACCTGAGTTGTAACGCCCCAATTCCGGATACCGAAAAGATCGTCAAAGTACCGAAATTGGCGCGCTACTTCCCGGAAAATCCGAGAACTTCCAAGATCGTAGGTCCGCAGTGAGGTCCAATTTAAAACTTTTTGAACAATAATGTAACAATAGTTGTTATCGCGGAAGCGTATTATAAGCGGAGGCCATACAGAGATAGCGGAAGCATAAGGTATCATTGTATATATGTCAAATGTAGAAGGGCTGAAGTCCAGCCTAGATGTATAGTGATAACAAATCAAAGTTTAATTACATATTTTTCATTATTACCCAACTCACAACAAATGTCTCTCAAAACCCTAAATAAAAGAACGCTCAAACCCCTGCAGCAGGTGTCGGCTCTCCACCTTCCGGCTCGACCTCATGGTCGGCCGGCCCCCATCCGTAGTCGCCTACTACGGGCACCTCAACGAGTGCGAACGCATCGCCCTCGAACTCGGGGTCAAGACCTAAGCACCAAGAGTGGGTCAGATCTAAAGATCTGGCAAGTCACAATATGCAGATAATATAGAATGTATGCATCAAATGAGTAGAGACATGTATAAAGTTAAGAGAGTAACAAAGGTACATATGCTATGCAGTCGTGCAAGATAACCATGTAGAATCATAATAAACATAACAGTAATAAACCTACACAATATGGCACATCCACATAAGCTGGTCACCACGGGATATTATGCCGCGGCCCTCCCATACTGAACACAGTCGCGGTAGGGATCCTAAGCTAATGCTAGGGATTACTAACCCTGCAAAATATCATCAACATCATCCACAACGACCGGAACCGGCATCACACCGTCCGTCCCAACAGTGCTCATCATGATAGCCACACAACAAATCTCAATAGCTCCTACCAGTGATGATCAGTCCAACTGGCTGAGCTTAAATCAACTCAGTGAATGTCTATGCCGACTCGGAAACAATAAAGGTCTGTGTCTGTCTAGGCTTTACCTTGCGTGAACAAGGTCCTAATAAAAGTCCCTAAGAGGTCCAAGTACTCAATATAAACTGTGGATCATAATCCAAGTCTAATTCCATCATTGGATCCATACCAAGGCCCACCAAATACATGGCCTGATTTATAACAGTCCATATGAGATACAAGTCCATATTCAATGACATATGATCCATTTACAACCTTAATGGGTCACAAGCCCATACAATCTAACATCTCCCATCTAGGGTAATCCACACCCAAACTTAGGCCAACAAAAGGGCCCGCCTAGCCACAGACACGGGTCAATGTTCACCCCAATCACACTACCGGGTCACCTCTAAGTAGTCCTAGGTTTAGGTCCTCCATTTTTCCATTTAATAATAGGTATAAGCAAACACAAGGACAATAGAGTGACAGTGATAATATGAGGAAGATGAACCTCCAAGTACACGAATCATAGGGAGATAGCAACAGTCCAACCTAGGTAAATGGTCCACTTTCGGATACAGGTCCATCTCAGGTAATTCGATCTTTAAGTGAAACCACAGATGCTAAGGAATATTGTGTTTGGTGCTTAGAAGGTATGTGCATCATTAGTAACGTATAAAGGTCGAATCATCTCAGATTACATAACATGGACCCTAATCAGTGGACCCCACGAGTCAAGGCTGAGCTACACCATTGACTCGTGGTTGGCACAGTGATGGAGTCATTTGGATGGTCAATGGGCCCAACAAACGATCACAACATGAGAAACTAAAGTCTGGGAAACTTACTGTACACAGTGTGCTCGATTGATCTCCTGGCCTGGGGTCAACCCGGCACACTGGGATCAGAGAGTATTCACCCTTCAGGTATAGTCCTGAATTATTGGAATCTCCAGTGTGTTCGGTCAACCTCCTGGCCTGGTCGGTTAACCGCGCACACTGCAAATTCTGGCTAAGGGGGTGTCCCAGGTTTCAGTTTCTCTCTTTCTAAAATTCCTGATCTCGGTTACCTGGTCTCGGTCTTTTGGCTCGGAGCTTGGATAAGTACTGAGCTTGGTCCAGCACTGGGCTCGGTTAAGCACTGAGATCGGTCAAGCACTGAGCTCGGTTAAGCACTGAGTTCGGTCAAAGCACTGAGCTCGGCTAAGACGCTGAGCTCGGCCAAACACTGAACCCGGCTAAGACACTGAGCTCGGCCAAACACTGATCTCGGCTAGAACACGGAGCTCGGCCAAACACTAAGCTCGGTCAATCTACTGAGCTCGGCCAAACGACTAAGCTAGGTCAACCACATACACTGATTTCTGGGTCTGAGGAAAATCCAGATTATGCACAAGGGTTCTGATTGGGTTCCAAAAGGGTTAAGGGACCTCTCTCTAATTAATGGGTCTAAAGGTATAAATTAGAAACTAAGGATCTTATTTTAATTAATAAGACTAATAGGTTTTATTTTAATTAAAGAAACTAATTGGTCAAGGTACTTAATTAATATACTAACCCATGGTAAGAAGGAAGCCTAGGTCACTAGATCAAGGGGTCTCATTAAAAAGGCTAAGGTTTAATCTTCTTATTTAATAAAAAACATAGGTTTGATTAATAAAACATATAGGTCATTAGATTAGTGGGCCCCACGGGTCCCAGTCTTAGATCAGGACTCATCATCAGGTTCATTAAGCAGACCCTGATCCAATGTCCGGATCTGATCTGAAATCAAAGACCTACTTGGGCCCCACGAACTGCTGGACTACACTTTCCCATACTCCCTCGTTTCTTCCTTTTTTCCCATGTGCCTCGGACCACCAAACCTCCCATCATCTCTTTCGTTTAGTTGTCTTCACAGAATGTGTTCTGTTACAGAACACAGTTCTGTAACAGAACACACGTCCCCTCTTCCTCATCATCACATGTAGTGGCCCACCTCAAAACCTTGATCCATCTTTCCCCTTAGGGTCGCCCAGGGCCCCTCTATCAGATATGGGGTCCTGATGTTCCAAGGTGGGACACGTGGGCCCCACCATACCCAAAAAAACGGAATAATTTCTTCACGATTTGGGTTTTTTTGTGACAATTAGTGTCAATTGCATGGATCATGGCCCTTCATTGATCAAGGATCCGATCAGACTCCACCCCCATGGTCGCCCCACCATATCAGGCCTGATGGGCGGACTAGATCTGTGATCAGATCAATATGTGGGTCCCGCAGTCGATCGAGGCCAAAACTGGTTTTTCTTTTAATACGTTTCCTACTCTGATCAGGTGCTGGATTGGGGGCAATGGGGTATCCACACACCATGGGACCAGCCCCTTTAGGGTCGCCGGTGCGTTCTCTATCAGATCCACGGCTCGGATTTACCATCGGGTGGCCCACCTGGGTCCCGGTCTCCACACAACAAAGTGGGTTTTCCACTGTTTCCTCTTCGGAAACCTGATACAGAACACTCCTCCTCTGGAATTCTCCTTCCCACCCATTTTCCATCCATTTCAACAAACAAAACCAGAAGACCACTCCAATTTCCAACCATCCATCAATCCATCAATGGCCAAAGAAAACCACAAGACAAGCTCAAAGATATATCTAACATGTATAAACAGAATTGGAATTTACAGAATAAAGAGGAAGATAAATCATGCATTCTAAATTATTTACATAGAGTTACTTGCCTTGATTAGTTGCAAACAGGAGGAAGAGAGAAGAAGAAGAATAGAAACCACTTATATAGGGAAGAATTCCAGCAGCAGGGAGGGCACAGTTGTTGATAGTTGGAGAAGAAGAGGGAAAGAGAGATGAATAGTGTTCTAGTTTGGTAGGGGAAGGCATAGTTTAAATAGGTTGGGATTTTTGGGTTTAGGACAAAAAAGCCCTTAGGGTTTAAAATGGGATTAAGGTTAGGGTAAGGGTGCTTTGGTCATTGGGTAGTTCTAGAAAATTCCTAAGAAAAACCCCTTATTAATCTACTAAACACATAATTAAACTAACCTAATCTATAACCTATGAAAAATGCATAACTAGCCCCCACTAAGCCCCCCCATAATTAATATAATTAATATATTAAGCTAATATATAGTATTCAAATTCAAATGGAGGGCCCACAAAGGGGTGGGGCCTCACATTCCTCCCTCCTTTAAAACATTTGGTCCCCAAATGTAAAAACAAAGTAGGGACATACCTGCGGTAGAAGATGTGGATAATCTCTTGCCACCTGGTCTCGTAGCTCCCAAGTAGCCTCCTCCGGAGTGTGATGCTCCCACTGAACCTTCACAAAGTGAATAGTTCGATCCCGAAGTACTTTCTCCTTGGTGTCGATGACGGCGACTGGCTTGGCGATGTAGGACGCGTCGGGCTGGATGTCGAGCGGCTGGTGATGCAGAATGTGGGTAGGGTCCTCCACATACTTCCTCAACATCGAGACGTGGAAGACATCATGCACACCTGATAGCTCTGCTGGTAACTGAAGTCTGTAGGCGACATCCCCGATCTTGGCCTTGATCTCAAAGGGTCCGACGTATCTCCGTGCTAACTTGCCCTTCTCGCCGAATCTGAGGGTGCCTCGAGCTGGGGAAACCTTCAGGAAGACACGGTCTCCCTTCTGGAACTCGAGTGGTCTGCGCCGATTGTCTGCGTAGCTCTTCTGCCGGCTGCGGCTGACCTTCAGGTTCTCTACTATCTGGCGGATCTTCTCACTGGTATCACCGACAATAGACGGTCCGTGGAAGCTCCTGATGCCAACTTCCTCCCAACATACTGGGGTCTTGCACTTCCTGCCGTACAACGCCTCAAAGGGTGCCATCTTGATGCTCGAGTGGTAGCTGTTGTTGTAGGCAAACTCGCAGAGTGGCAAGGAATCCTCCCAGTTCTCCTTGTAATCCAGGACACAAGCCCGCAACATATCCTCCAAGGTCTGGTTGGTGCGCTCTGTCTGTCCGTCTGTCTGAGGATGATAGGCTGTGCTGAAGCTCAACTTGGTACCCAAAGCTCGCTGAAGACTATCCCAGAAGTGAGAAGTGAAGCGTGGATCTCTGTCTGAAACAATCGAAGTTGGAACTCCGTGCAAAGAGACGATCCTATCCACATACAGCTTAGCAAGGACGTCGAGTCCCGCTCTCATCGATACTGGCAAGAAGTGAGCTGACTTGGTCAGCCTGTCCACGATCACCCAAATGCCATCACTGCGTTTCCGAGTGGCTGGAAGTCCTGCGATGAAGTCCATGGTGATGTGTTCCCACTTCCACTGAGGTATCTCGAGCTGATGAAGTAGCCCTGGTGGCTTCTGATGCTCGGCTTTGATCTGCTGACAGGTCAGACATCTGGACACATAGCCTGCAATCTCTTTCTTCATGTTGTTCCACCAGTAGTAGCTCCTCAGGTTCCTATACATCTTGGTGCTGCCCGGGTGAATCGAATATCTGCTGTGGTGTGCATCTGCTAAGATCTGGTCCTTCAGCTCCTGGATATCTGGTACACACAGCCTGTCCTGGTAGTAGAGTACTCCACCAATCAGTCTGAACTCTGGCCTCTGGTCAATCTGCTCGATCACTCTGACAAGTTTAGGATCGCTGCGTTGACTGTCCTTGACCTCTCCAAGCAACTCCGGTTCCCATGCGGACATGGTGGCAAGCATAACTCTGTCGCTGAGCGGCTGAAACTGGACATCCAAGTCACTGAAGACATCGGTCCACACACCCTCTGCTGCTAGAAAACTGACTAGGGCGGTCTTCCTGCTCAAAGCATCTGCTACGACGTTCGCCTTACCCGGATGGTATTTGATAGGGAAGTCGTAGTCCTTGATGTACTCCATCCAACGCCTCTGACGGTTGTTGAGATCATGCTGGGTGAACAGGTACTGCAAACTGCGATGATCTGAATGGACTTCGAACTTCTCTCCGTAGAGGTAATGCCGCCACATCTTCAGTGCGAACACGACTGCTGCAAGCTCCAGGTCGTGAGTAGCATACTTCTTCTCGTGTTCCTTCAGCTGGCGTGATCCATAAGCAATGACTTTGCCCTCCTGCATCAAAACACAACCAAGACCGGTCCCTGAAGCGTCGGTGAAGACAACGAAACCGCCTGTACCAGAAGGTAAAGATAAGATCGGTGCTGACGTCAGTCTCTCCTTCAGCTCTTGAAAACTGTCCTCGCATGCATCGGTCCAAACGAACGGTACGTCCTTCCTTGTCAGCTTGGTCAAAGGGGCTGAAATCGAAGAGAAGCTCTTGACAAATCTGCGGTAGTAGCCTGCTAAGCCAAGGAAACTCCGAACTTCTGTGACATTCTTTGGTCTCTCCCAGTTCACTACTGCCTCGATCTTTGCTGGATCCACTGCGAGGCCGTCTCTAGAGATGATATGTCCGAGGAAGACTACCTTCTCTAGCCAGAACTCGCACTTGCTGAGCTTCGCGTACAGCTGGTTGTCGCGTAGCAACTGTAGAGACGTCCTCAAATGCTGCTCGTGCTCCTCTCTGGACTTGGAGTAGACCAACACGTCGTCGATGAACACCACCGTAAAGCTGTCGAGGTACGGGGCGAAGATCTTGTTCATCAGGGCCATGAACACTGCCGGCGCATTCGTCAACCCGAACGGCATTACAAGGAACTCATAGTGCCCGTAACGAGTACGAAACGCTGTCTTCTGCACATCCTGCTCTCTGACTCGCAGCTGATGGTATCCCGATCTCAGGTCCACCTTCGAAAAGTACTGTGCTCCCTGAAGCTGGTCGAAAAGCTCGTCGATCCGGGGAAGAGGATACTTGTTCTTCACCGTTGCCTGGTTCAGCTGCCTGTAGTCAATGCACATCCTCATCGATCCATCCTTCTTCTTCACGAAAAGCACAGGTGCTCCCCAAGGTGACATGCTCGGTCTGACGAAGCCCTTGTCTATCAACTCTTGCAACTGGGTCTTCAACTCTCGCAGCTCTGCCGGAGCCATGCGATAAGGAGCTCTGGAAATCGGTGCGGTGCCTGGCACAAGCTCGATGGTGAAGTCGATCTCTCTGACTGGAGGCAATCCCGGGATCTCGTCGGGAAATACATCTGGGAACTCACAGACAACTGGTATCTCCTCGACTCCCTTGGACTTCTTGTCCTCTGAGATGAATGCGATGTAGCCCTCGCAACCTGATCTCACTAGCCTCTCTGCCTTCAGTGCTGAAATCAACCTAGTGCTGGGTGGTCTCCTCTCACCCACAAACTCGATCGTGGCATCTGAACCGTCGATAGTGAGCCTAACTGTCTTCTCGAAGCAATCCATCACTGCTCGATATCGGGCCAGCCAATCCATCCCCAAGATAACGTCGAAGTCATGCATGGGTAACACGATCAGATCTGCAAACATAATACACTCCCCGATCTGCACTCGGCATCTGGGGTGGTAAGTCTGACACACTACCCTCTTGCCCACGGGCGTAGACACAACTAGCGTGTATGGTAACTCCTCTCCTACCCCACCAAGAACTAATGAAAAAGCAGAAGACACATAGGAATGTGTAGCACCAGGGTCAAACAATACTCTAGCAATCTGATCACAAATAGAAAGAGTACCTTCGACGACGTTCCCTGCAGCTTCGGCCTCCTCATGTGTGAGTGCAAATGCCTGACCTACAGCCTGAGGTCTCTGCTGCTGTCGCTGCTGTCCATGGGGCCTCTGGTATCGTCCCCTCTGGTAGTGCTGTCCCCTGGGCTGCTGGGGTCCACGTGCCTGCTGCTGGGCACGGTACTGCTGCTGAGGTGGCTGGGGTGCTGGTGCAATCTGCTGAACGGGTGGAGCTGGAGCTGGTGCTCTCGGTGGTGCTGGAAGCTGAAGCATCGGGGCCTGAGGCTGTCCCCCTCTGAATGGGCAAAATCTGGAGATGTGTCCTGTCTCCCCACAGTCATAGCATACTCTGGGCCCACGCTGCTGCTGCTGCTGAGGCTGCCGCTGATACTGATGCTGCCTGGCCTGGCCTGCTGGCCTCTGTCTCTGGAATGGCTGCTGCTGTATGGGCAAAGGCTGCGGTCTGACCAGGGCGGCTCTAACTCGCCTCTGCTGCTGACTGGCCTCTATCCGCTGCAGACGCTCCTCTGCCCAGTAAGCTCTCCTCAAAGCCTCCTCATATGTGGGCAGCTCGATGCAGGACATGCTCAACTGAATATCATCTCTCAGCCCATCGACGAACCGACGGATCCTCTCGGACTCAGGTGTGATCAGAGCCTCTGCAAAACGAGAAAGCTGGGTGAAGCGAACCTCATACTGGTAGACAGTCATGCTGCCTTGCACCAGCGCCTGAAATTCCCGCAGCTTGCGGTCTCTGACGTGAGATGGTATGAACTTCCGAAGGAAGTCCGCCCTGAATGCAGTCCAAGCGATCTCGTCTCCTATCGCCTCGAAATGACGCTGAATCGTCCTCCACCAGTCCTCCGCGACTCCCCGAAACATATAAGCGGCTAACTGCACTCTCTGCTGACCGGTGCACTCGAAGACCTTGAAGATCTTCTCCATCCGCACAATCCACTCGTCGGCCACCAGCGGGTCATCGGCGCCAGTGAACTCAGGCGGTCCCCTTTTGAGGAACCTCTCAAATATGACGTTCGGGTCTGCCTCCCGAAAGGATGCCGCTGCTGTGCCTGGCTGAGCCACTCTGTCCATGATGTCCAAGACTTGCGTCTGGAATTGAGCAAAATCCTCGGCCTGCTGCTGCTGCGCCGACGCCTGGGCCTCCTGGGAAACGAGGAAGGCCTGCAAGAACCTCTGGAAGCGCTGCTCGAAGTCTGGCGAACTGCCGACTGCTGGTATCATATGTGATGGAGAACCTTCTCTAGACATCTGTCAAGAGAAATAAATTAGGTTAGTTTAAGTCCAACACTTAGGACTATACTGATTCTACCCGATACATCGACTCTACACGTACCCCCACACTGAGATCCTCACTACGTCCTAAAGTTTCTAGTGTATTTTATTTCCTAGAGACTTGCCCGCTCTGATACCATAAAATGTAACGCCCCAATTCCGGATACCGAAAAGATCGTCAAAGTACCGAAATTGGCGCGCTACTTCCCGGAAAATCCGAGAACTTCCAAGATCGTAGGTCCGCAGTGAGGTCCAATTTAAAACTTTTTGAACAATAATGTAACAATAGTTGTTATCGCGGAAGCGTATTATAAGCGGAGGCCATACAGAGATAGCGGAAGCATAAGGTATCATTGTATATATGTCAAATGTAGAAGGGCTGAAGTCCAGCCTAGATGTATAGTGATAACAAATCAAAGTTTAATTACATATTTTTCATTATTACCCAACTCACAACAAATGTCTCTCAAAACCCTAAATAAAAGAACGCTCAAACCCCTGCAGCAGGTGTCGGCTCTCCACCTTCCGGCTCGACCTCATGGTCGGCCGGCCCCCATCCGTAGTCGCCTACTACGGGCACCTCAACGAGTGCGAACGCATCGCCCTCGAACTCGGGGTCAAGACCTAAGCACCAAGAGTGGGTCAGATCTAAAGATCTGGCAAGTCACAATATGCAGATAATATAGAATGTATGCATCAAATGAGTAGAGACATGTATAAAGTTAAGAGAGTAACAAAGGTACATATGCTATGCAGTCGTGCAAGATAACCATGTAGAATCATAGTAAACATAACAGTAATAAACCTACACAATATGGCACATCCACATAAGCTGGTCACCAGCGGGATATTATGCCGCGGCCCTCCCATACTGAACACAGTCGCGGTAGGGATCCTAAGCTAATGCTAGGGATTACTAACCCTGCAAAATATCATCAACATCATCCACAACGACCGGAACCGGCATCACACCGTCCGTCCCAACAGTGCTCATCATGATAGCCACACAACAAATCTCAATAGCTCCTACCAGTGATGATCAGTCCAACTGGCTGAGCTTAAATCAACTCAGTGAATGTCTATGCCGACTCGGAAACAATAAAGGTCTGTGTCTGTCTAGGCTTTACCTTGCGTGAACAAGGTCCTAATAAAAGTCCCTAAGAGGTCCAAGTACTCAATATAAACTGTGGATCATAATCCAAGTCTAATTCCATCATTGGATCCATACCAAGGCCCACCAAATACATGGCCTGATTTATAACAGTCCATATGAGATACAAGTCCATATTCAATGACATATGATCCATTTACAACCTTAATGGGTCACAAGCCCATACAATCTAACATCTCCCATCTAGGGTAATCCACACCCAAACTTAGGCCAACAAAAGGGCCCGCCTAGCCACAGACACGGGTCAATGTTCACCCCAATCACACTACCGGGTCACCTCTAAGTAGTCCTAGGTTTAGGTCCTCCATTTTTCCATTTAATAATAGGTATAAGCAAACACAAGGACAATAGAGTGACAGTGATAATATGAGGAAGATGAACCTCCAAGTACACGAATCATAGGGAGATAGCAACAGTCCAACCTAGGTAAATGGTCCACTTTCGGATACAGGTCCATCTCAGGTAATTCGATCTTTAAGTGAAACCACAGATGCTAAGGAATATTGTGTTTGGTGCTTAGAAGGTATGTGCATCATTAGTAACGTATAAAGGTCGAATCATCTCAGATTACATAACATGGACCCTAATCAGTGGACCCCACGAGTCAAGGCTGAGCTACACCATTGACTCGTGGTTGGCACAGTGATGGAGTCATTTGGATGGTCAATGGGCCCAACAAACGATCACAACATGAGAAACTAAAGTCTGGGAAACTTACTGTACACAGTGTGCTCGATTGATCTCCTGGCCTGGGGTCAACCCGGCACACTGGGATCAGAGAGTATTCACCCTTCAGGTATAGTCCTGAATTATTGGAATCTCCAGTGTGTTCGGTCAACCTCCTGGCCTGGTCGGTTAACCGCGCACACTGCAAATTCTGGCTAAGGGGGTGTCCCAGGTTTCAGTTTCTCTCTTTCTAAAATTCCTGATCTCGGTTACCTGGTCTCGGTCTTTTGGCTCGGAGCTTGGATAAGTACTGAGCTTGGTCCAGCACTGGGCTCGGTTAAGCACTGAGATCGGTCAAGCACTGAGCTCGGTTAAGCACTGAGTTCGGTCAAAGCACTGAGCTCGGCTAAGACGCTGAGCTCGGCCAAACACTGAACCCGGCTAAGACACTGAGCTCGGCCAAACACTGATCTCGGCTAGAACACGGAGCTCGGCCAAACACTAAGCTCGGTCAATCTACTGAGCTCGGCCAAACGACTAAGCTAGGTCAACCACATACACTGATTTCTGGGTCTGAGGAAAATCCAGATTATGCACAAGGGTTCTGATTGGGTTCCAAAAGGGTTAAGGGACCTCTCTCTAATTAATGGGTCTAAAGGTATAAATTAGAAACTAAGGATCTTATTTTAATTAATAAGACTAATAGGTTTTATTTTAATTAAAGAAACTAATTGGTCAAGGTACTTAATTAATATACTAACCCATGGTAAGAAGGAAGCCTAGGTCACTAGATCAAGGGGTCTCATTAAAAAGGCTAAGGTTTAATCTTCTTATTTAATAAAAAACATAGGTTTGATTAATAAAACATATAGGTCATTAGATTAGTGGGCCCCACGGGTCCCAGTCTTAGATCAGGACTCATCATCAGGTTCATTAAGCAGACCCTGATCCAATGTCCGGATCTGATCTGAAATCAAAGACCTACTTGGGCCCCACGAACTGCTGGACTACACTTTCCCATACTCCCTCGTTTCTTCCTTTTTTCCCATGTGCCTCGGACCACCAAACCTCCCATCATCTCTTTCGTTTAGTTGTCTTCACAGAATGTGTTCTGTTACAGAACACAGTTCTGTAACAGAACACACGTCCCCTCTTCCTCATCATCACATGTAGTGGCCCACCTCAAAACCTTGATCCATCTTTCCCCTTAGGGTCGCCCAGGGCCCCTCTATCAGATATGGGGTCCTGATGTTCCAAGGTGGGACACGTGGGCCCCACCATACCCAAAAAACGGAATAATTTTCTTCACGATTTGGGTTTTTTTGTGACAATTAGTGTCAATTGCATGGATCATGGCCCTTCATTGATCAAGGATCCGATCAGACTCCACCCCCATGGTCGCCCCACCATATCAGGCCTGATGGGCGGACTAGATCTGTGATCAGATCAATATGTGGGTCCCGCAGTCGATCGAGGCCAAAACTGGTTTTTCTTTTAATACGTTTCCTACTCTGATCAGGTGCTGGATTGGGGGCAATGGGGTATCCACACACCATGGGACCAGCCCCTTTAGGGTCGCCGGTGCGTTCTCTATCAGATCCACGGCTCGGATTTACCATCGGGTGGCCCACCTGGGTCCCGGTCTCCACACAACAAAGTGGGTTTTCCACTGTTTCCTCTTCGGAAACCTGATACAGAACACTCCTCCTCTGGAATTCTCCTTCCCACCCATTTTCCATCCATTTCAACAAACAAAACCAGAAGACCACTCCAATTTCCAACCATCCATCAATCCATCAATGGCCAAAGAAAACCACAAGACAAGCTCAAAGATATATCTAACATGTATAAACAGAATTGGAATTTACAGAATAAAGAGGAAGATAAATCATGCATTCTAAATTATTTACATAGAGTTACTTGCCTTGATTAGTTGCAAACAGGAGGAAGAGAGAAGAAGAAGAATAGAAACCACTTATATAGGGAAGAATTCCAGCAGCAGGGAGGGCACAGTTGTTGATAGTTGGAGAAGAAGAGGGAAAGAGAGATGAATAGTGTTCTAGTTTGGTAGGGGAAGGCATAGTTTAAATAGGTTGGGATTTTTGGGTTTAGGACAAAAAAGCCCTTAGGGTTTAAAATGGGATTAAGGTTAGGGTAAGGGTGCTTTGGTCATTGGGTAGTTCTAGAAAATTCCTAAGAAAAACCCCTTATTAATCTACTAAACACATAATTAAACTAACCTAATCTATAACCTATGAAAAATGCATAACTAGCCCCCACTAAGCCCCCCATAATTAATATAATTAATATATTAAGCTAATATATAGTATTCAAATTCAAATGGAGGGCCCACAAAGGGGTGGGGCCTCACATGAGTGGAGTGGAACTTCTTTTAATTATTGAAAAAGTTGTAAGCGCGATCTTATGGTTTGGATTTCAAAGAATTGCTTCACTAACGAATTTATAGCCATTACCCAAGAGAATCCGGACCCAACCACGCAAATTAACAAAACTATGTCAACCCCAAAGGAGAACACGTCACGCAAGCAAAACTACAAAACCATGGGGACTATATATATATAGAATTTTATTGGAAAAATCCCGAGATATAGCCATATATCCCGAAAGCATGTACATCAAACTTGGCCACTTTCAGAATCATGTACATCAAACTTGGCCACTTTGAGAAGGTTGAAAATTGCTTGAAGGATGTCGAGCTTAGAATCACAAGGCAAGATCGAGAACCTTTCAATTACCTGATCAGTCTTTATAGTAGCATAGGTAAGAAAGAAGATGTTTTTCAGATATGGAACTGCTACAAATCAAGCTTCCCTAGCATCCAAAACATAGGATGTGTGGGGAATAACCGGAGCACGACCTCGGTACATATAAGTCTCATCTTAGCACACGAGTCTTGTCTCGGCACACAAGTCTCGTCTCGGCACACGAGTCCCGTCTCGGCACACGGGTCCCATCTCGGCACATTGATCTCAGCCACGCGCCAGTAACGAGTCTCATCTCCTCACTTTGGCCTCACAGAACTTGTGAGTCCAAGCATGAGGGAACTTTTGTTGAGAATATTATTAAAGAAATCAAAAGCAAGTCTATATGAGTTCTTTATGATTCTTTATGCGCCGGTTTTTGACACCTGTGCCTTTATTTATCAATTTCTAAACCATGTGCCTGTCCCTGATCGGTCTCGGCTGGTCGCGGTTGTGTGTCCCATTTCGGTCTCGGCAACATGTGTCTCTTTATGCACTGACAGCCACGTGACAAAACGTGTGTCAGGATAAGGGCACCGCCCAAATCCCTGACACAGCTGCACCGCTCAGGCGCCAGGATATGGCCTGATAAGATAAGTGGGCTACGATGAGACTGTCATTGATGTCAAAGTAGGCTACAATGGGACTGCGCCTCCCTGTTACCTGACAAGGTGGGCTATGACAAGATAGTCAACCACCTCCTTGCCCCCTCTCTTCTTCTATATAAGTTCAGCTACAGCTCCAGAGCAAGACATGGCCAACGAATACACCACATGCTGGTACGCCATCTTCTTCCCCAAAAATCTCCATCCTACTGTTCAGTTTTTATACTAACTTAGGCATCGGTGAGCCCTGCGCTGCCACAGCCAGGGTCCTCTGACTGTCTGTTTCTCCCCCTTCAGGATCATAGTAGTTAATCTCCATCAATCCCTTTGGATAAGTCATATCAGGCACCCCTTAATCTTGTGAGTTATATTTTTTGCTCCTACAATTGGCGCCGTCTGTGGGAAATGACTACAAAAGTCATCTTCCCAAACACCATGCATCGAAGAACTAGAAAGGGGAAAGAGCCAGCAAGCTTACACTCTCAGTCAGGTTCATCTCTAAAGGGGGTGACAGCACCCTCCCGGCGAGACAGCCTTCAATTGGGAAATCCTCAACAATGCAAACTCCGTCATCAGATGGACGACGAAAACAACCCGCTTATCGCGAGGGTCAAGGCCCGAAGCCTTATCATCCAAGAGCAGGACAAACTGATTCGTCAACTACAGTAGCAGCTACAGGAAGGGGAGGCGACCTCAACTCCATCCTCCCAGTCTCCTTCAACTTTGAAGAAACGAAGGCAGAGATCAGGAGTCAATGCTCATCTGAAAGAATGGCTCAACTGACGAGTCGGGCGAATAGTACAGCCGACCATGGAAACAGCTGGTCTCAATCTCACCCGAGATCGGCCAAACCCCTACTACTCTGATCTCGGCACGTCTCCCTTCTCTCCAGAAATCAAGAATTTCTCCCTCCCTAAAGATTTCAGCGTTCCGAGGTTCGTCCTCTACGACGGGACCTCGGACCCAGCAGTACACCTCCGGCACTTCACTCAGAGAATGTCAATATGGGGCAACATCGGTCACCTGAACTGTAGAATCTTCTCTTCCAGTCTCGGAGACCTCCCCCGGAGGTGGTTCTGCGCATTCCCGCAAGGATCGATCACAAATTGGCAGCAGCTCCAGAATTCCTTCATAGCGAAGTTTCAAGCTCACAAAGCCATCCCGAGGTCGCACACCGACCTGATGGCCCTCAGAATGAAGCACACAGAGAATGTCATGAAGCTCGCCAGAAGATTCTGGACTGTCTACAGCTAGATCGATGACGCCTCAGAATCAATAGCAGTCATATCTTTCCAACAAGCCCTCCTGCCAGGCAACGAGCTTCGGAAGGACTTGGTCCTACACCCCGTGGTCACTGTGACAACACTCATGGCCAGGATAAACCAATTTGTCAGGCAAGAAGCAGATGAAGCCCGAGCTCGAGAACATTTCGACCTCCACCAAGACAACGAGACAGCCTCCAGCTCAGCAGAGATTCCTAGCTCGGCAGATGACTCTAGCTCGGCAGAAACCCCCGGCTCGGAAGATGTCTCCAGTTCGGCGGAAGACTCCAGCTAGCTTGGGGGGCTAGTAAATATCTCCTATCTTCACTCAACTTTGATGGCCCGTCAGCTTACAGACTTGAGGATATGGATGGTCGACAACTGCCGCAGCCGTGGAACGCGTCGCACCTGAAAAAGTTCTATTTCTGTCTGGTACTCAAATTTGAAGAATCAATAAAAGCAGTCTTCCTTCTTGTCACTCAACTCGCGACCAAAGAACTAACCATCGGCAGCTCGGCAAGAGCGTCATGGGGATTGCCTCGAGGTCGGTATACAACCAGCCGGGCATGAAGCCATTATGGCACAACTAACCATCGGCAGCTCGGCAAGAGCACCATGGGGATTGCCTCAGAGTCGGTTTAGCACCACCCCGGCATGAAGAGATTGCCTCGAGGTCGGTACACAACCACCCGGGCATGAAGCCATTACGGCAAAACTAACCATCGGCAGCTCGGCAAGAGCGCCATGGGGATTGCCTCGAGGTCGGTACACAACCACCCGGGCATGAAGCCATTACGGCATAACTAACCATCGGCAGCTCGGCAAGAGCGCCATGGGGATTGCCTCTAGGTCGGTACACAACCACCCGGGCATGAAGCCATTACGGCATAACTAACCATCGGCAGCTCAGCAAGAGCGCCATGGTGATTGCCTCAGGGTCGGTTTAGCACCACCCCGGCATGAAGAGATTGCCTCGAGGTCGGTACACAACCACTAGGGCATGAAGCCACTCAGGCACCGCCATTTCGGCATCTACTGCACGGTCCTCTACTACCATCAGTCATCCGGATCTCCACTTCGGCCAGTGCCACAGAGACTGACCTCTGGTTCATACACCCAGGCTTCTCACAGAGACTGGCCTCAGGTTCATACACCCAGGCTTCTCTGGTCTCGGCACTTTGGCCTCACAGAACTCGTGAGTCCGAGCATGAGGGAACTTTTGTTGAGAATATTATTAAAGAACTAAAAAGCAAGTCCTATGAGTTCTTTATGATTCTTTATACGCCGGTTTTTGACACCTGTGTCTTTCTTTATCAATTTCTAAACCATGCGCCCGTCCCTGATCGGTCTCAAATGGTCGCAGTTTTTTTTTTGCAATCTGGTAAGTATGTATTAAAGAAAAGGGCAAAGCCCCTAGAGGGAAAATTACAACCAAAAGAAGGAGAACAGAAGGCTCCCAAAACAGCAGGGGCAAAGGATAAAAGAAAAGAAGCCAAAGACACTGGCTAACAAAAAGCTAACCTGCCCTTAAAATAAATGCAGCAAAGCTCCTCAACACAAAAGAACAGCTGAATTAAGGCTAAACCAGCACCACCGTCAAAAAGGGATAGAGCTAAGAACCAATCCAGCCATCAGCAGTAGATACTACAGTGCCTCATCACCATAAGACAATGAGGCAACCAACTGCTGAAAAAAGAAAGCTCCCTGGAGAAACGGAACTCTGCTAAGCCAACCAGCAACAAGGAGAGATTGATAAGAGAAATGCAAAACCCAATTCGGATCAGCAGGACAGAGGAAGACAGCCGAATGTCAGCAGCTGCTCCTCAGCAAAGAGCTCCCCTTACAGCACTCTCCTAAACCTCCCAGAGCTTCTGCTAGGCAAGACGAAGAGAGAGGCAGTAGCTAAGCCAGAGCAGAAAGAGTTGTCCTGCTAGCAACCTTGGACTGAGCAATAGATACTCCCAAGGAGATAGGGGAGAAACTAGCAGAAAAGGAAAAAAACCGCCCAGCTATTCTCCCATCCAAAGGACCTAAAGATAGGATGAGGAGGAATAGACTTGCCAGAAGACGAAGAGAAGAATCCAGAGCAATTGTCAAAGAATAGCTGCTGTGCCTTCATCAGGTTTGGCCTTTTGTTACGGTGCTTGGCTTCATTACGAAGGAGCCAGAGAATGTAGATGGCTTGGAAGAAGATGGCAGCTGCAGATGATCTTCCATTGACATCTACACCCTGGCTAAGAGCTGTCCAGACCGTACAAGCTGAGAGAGGAGGAACTAAGGGAGAACCTTGAAGACTAAGAAGCCAGCACCACAGCTGAAGAGCCAGTGAGCAGGAAAAGAAGAGATGAAAGTCTGACTCCGTATCTCTTTTGCACGAGTAGCATCTTGACGCCAGGGAGCTCCCCACTTGCATTGCCCAAGAGTCTGTGGGCGTTTTCCTGAGTAGCAGGTGCCAAATGGTCGCGGTTGTGTGTCCCATTTCGGTCTCGGCAACAGGTGTAAATACGAAGAAAGATCCTCATGATATTTCAGCTTCCGAACTCAACGAATTAGTAGAACTCTAAGAGGTCAAAAGCTGGGGGGCTTTGTGTGGGGGATAACCGGAGCACGACCTCGGTACATATAAGTCTCGTCTCGGCACACGAGCCTCGTCTCGGCACACGAGTCCCGTCTCGGCACACGGGTCCCATCTCGGCACATTGATCTCGGCCGCACGCCAGTAACGAGTCTCATCTCCGCACTTTGGCCTCACAGAACTTGTGAGTCCGAGCATGAGGGAACTTTTGTTGAGAATATTATTAAAGAAATCAAAAGCAAGTCCTTATGAGTTCTTTATGATTCTTTATGCGCCGGTTTTTGACACATGTGCCTTTCTTTATCAATTTCTAAACCATGTGCTTGTCCCTGATCGGTCTCGGCTGGTCGCGGTTGTGTGTCCCATTTCGGTTTCGGCAACATGTGTCTCTTTATGCAGGTGTCTCGTTATGCACCAACAGCCACGTGACAAAACGTGTGTCAGGATAAGGGCACCCCCAAATCCCTGACACAGCTGCACCGCCCAGGTGCCAGGATATGGCCTGATGAGATAAGTGGGCTACGATAAGACTGTCATTGATGTCAAAGTAGGCTACGATAGGACTGCGCCTCCCTAGTACCTGACAAGGTGGGCTATGACAAGATAGTCAACCACCTCCTTGCCCCCTCTCTTCTTCTATATAAGTTCAGCTACAGCTCTAGAGCAAGGTATGGCCAATGAATACACCACATGCTGGTACGCCATCTTCTTCCCCAAAAATCTTCATCCTACTGTTTAGTTTTTATATTAACTTAGGCATCGGAGAGCCCTGCGCTGCCACAGTCAGGGTCCTCTGACTGTCTGTTTCTCCCCTTTCAGGATCAGAGCAATTAATCTCCATCAGTCCCTTTGGATAAGTCCTATCAGGCACCCCCTAATCTTGTGAGTTACATTTTTTGCTCCTACGATGATATAAATCAATATTATCTTTTTTGGTTAGGCTAGGAGATATCATGGGAGCGGAAGAAATATACAGAGAATGGAAGAAAAAGGTGGAAGAAGAGTGAGTGCAAGTGGGGAGGAAGAGAAAGAGGAGGAGGAAGAAGAGAAAGAAAGGAAAAGAAAAGACGGGAAGAAGAAGGTGGGGAGAAGGGCAGAGTGGTGCAATGTGTGCATTGAGGGAGAGAAGAAAGAAAGAAAGAAGGAGGTGCTGGTGCGGCTGTAGTGTAGCAGATGAGTGTATAGGGAGATGCAGGGAAAGGTGAGTGTGACGAGCGACGCATGGTGATGCTATCGTAGCTCAGAAAAAAATATAAAAAATTGGTGGAAGGACCTCATTAGTGCTACACAATTTGCTATGAACTTTCGGGATATATAACTATATTTTGAAATTTTTTCAATAAAATCCCCATATATATATATATATATAGAGCAAGGCTCCACTAAGCTCGAGCTTAGAGAGAAAATCTCGTAAGCTCGTGCTTGTGGGGCCCACCTTTAGTCCATCCAAATGGACCAAACACATGACCCACTTAAATTGCATATGTCCCCCAACTTTTGGTAAGATCCGAATATATATATATATATCCTAATGGAAATTACACAAAATAACCATATGCTGAACTGCAACTTTCGGCAACCGACCATTACACGTCGACATCCATTGCCAATACCAAAAGGTGGTGTTTCCTTTCCTCTCTTCCCCACTGACGCTTCTCTTTTTGTCAATGGAAAAGATAAAGAAAGGCTTAAAGGGTCCATGGCTCCATGTCCTTCCCTCGCCTATTTTCTCACGATTAGATAAGACTAAAATCTCCTACTCCTTCTCTTTTCCTGGCAAGAACTTGGTTATTTAAGTGGAAGACTAGAATCATGTGACTCAGCAGACCCAAAGAGAGAGCCATCAAAACCAGAGTGCTCTCCTTTTCAGCTCCATAAACCAAAAGGGTCCACAGCTTTTATTATAACACCACAAAAGGACTCTCATTCGAGACATGAAAAGCACTTATTGTCCATATGACCAAGTTCGGATCTTTATGAAATAATTCTCTATCTCTGAAAAAAGTACCTATTTTGACGGGTGAGATTGATCCACAGCTCGCCTGCAGCATGTGCTATGTATTAAGTAACATTGGACCTTTTTCGTGGTTGGCTGCCAAATGGGGCTCACACTATCCAGTAGCAGGTGATGTAAAAGGCCTTTTGTTATTAATGCTCTGAAGTTGTCCAGAAACAACAGAAATGCAACAGCTTTAGAGTTTAGAATAACTGTCAGGATATCGTGTGGCCTTTCTCAAAAACCAATGACCATGAGGCCGAGATGATCCTCGTCGATATTTCCAACAAAAGCTGTAAAAAACTGTGAGGGGAGGAAAAAAAAAATCTTTATAACTACAAGAAGATGAAATAATAATCTTAGCCATAAGATTAAAGAGAGTATAGATGATTCGACGATTCTATTTCCTTCTTAAAAGAAGTGAGGAACTGCTTGGTTGATGAATTTCTGCAGGGTGGCCCATGACGAAAACTGCTTTAGAATTTCGATAAAAGTAACAGATTTCAGACCTGTCCCATGTTCATTTGTTTATGTTAACAGAAGGTACTTCAAGTTAAATTAAGGAACAAGATCCTCTAGGACTACCATTAGAAAGATGCGCGTCATACTATATATGCATACAATAGTTTATGGGTTTTACTCATTTTTTAATTACATAAGAGTTTGGAAATTAACCATCTAATAATCAAGTCAATGGACGTTACTTAATTTCCTTTGTAAGGCAGCTAAATGGACAATCAAATGACTACATGGAGAAAAATTCTAACTAACCATTTATGTCTGTGAACAAAGTAGCACTCATTATTTATTTTTGAAGCCACTAGCTAAACAATACAATCTCTGCGAGGCATTCCACTTTAAAAAGTAGCAGAAGTTCATCCTATTAAATCATTAAAGGGTTGAGATCCTCAGACTTAATCCATCACAATATGCATTAGTGTTGTTGGTCATGTGGGACCCGGTGAAATTTAGAGAGTCCCACCAATTTTTATTTTTATTTTTTGGTAAAGATAAAGGGGAGTTCTACGATTGATGACGGTCCAGATGCGTGCTCCCACATGAGTATGTGTGCACGAGAAATTTTCCCTATCACCTTCCACTCATTGAATTTTGCTTAGGTTTAATGTAGAGAATTCTATCATGTATTTATAAAAAAAAAAAAAAAATTGTCATCACATGATTTAGCATTTTATTTAATTTTCAGTATGGTCACTCACATTCACTCAATGTGTGTATGTGTGCACGTGTAAAGGTATGCATACATAGAACCGATTCACTGAATAGTTTGGTCCAAAGCAAGTTTGCCCTCATTTTAGTTCTCATTAACCTTGACTTCATAATTAACAAGTAAAAAAAAGTAACAAATTTAAAATGTCAAAATGGTTTCATATATAACCATATCAATTGCCCAACGGTTGAAGCATTCCTGATTTTAATTACTGTTTTATTAGATTGAACCATAAATTAAAAAGAATACTAACCTCTTGTTTTATCCATGATGACTCCTCTACTTATAATATGCATTAGGTGGGCCCACTAGTTGGATATTCAATATGGATCATTAATTCAATCCGGTTGACTGGTGGGCCCACCAATAGCTTAATTCATATACGTGAAGCTTTAACCAGTAACCACCTTTGACGCTAGTGTCGCTAGTTGGAGTACAGTTGGCAGGGGCTGCATTCATCAAAAGCTGAAAACAAATGACAAACGGAAATAGAATAGTTACATGTTTGGCTTTGCCTCTGTGATCTCTCCGCATGCAGCTTTCTTTATTTTTTCCCGTTCACGGGTCTCTATATCCTCTCTCTTTCTGGCAGTCTCAAAACCTCACATGTCCTCTACGAAGATGTCCATTTCCACAAGGTTCTTGGTTTTAATCGTCGTCTTCGTCCGTTCCTTGCAATCTTCCAAGCTCGTTGGTCCGACCCACCAGCTCTCAGTCGACTTCTACTCCAAAACATGCCCGCAGCTCGAGCAGCTCGTCGCCTCAGTCACATCCCAACAGTTCCATGACGCCCCAGTTTCTGCACCCGCAACCATCCGCTTATTCTTCCATGACTGCTTCGTCCAAGTATCATTCAATACCATCCATAATCTTTTGATGATTAAAAAGACCTGGGATTCTTGGGTAAAGTGAGTATTTAAATCTGACTGTTGATATTTTGGATTGGATTGGATTGGATTGTAGGGATGCGATGCGTCGATCTTGCTGTCTTCGAAACCTGGAAGTGGTGGTCTTGCGGAGAAGGACGCGCAGGATAACAAGAACCTGGCAGTGGAAGCATTCGATAGCATAAAGAAGGCGAAGGCGCTGGTGGAAAGCAAGTGTCCGGGAGTCGTTTCGTGTGCAGACATTCTCGCCATTGCTGCGAGAGACTTTGTCCACTTGGTAAGCAATATTTTCTTCTTGCATTGTCTTCTTCTAAGATTTCAATCCACAGAGATATATAGATAGACCTCAGTACAATTTGGGTTTGGATCTGGGTCTACTAGTAAGTATTTGTGGATCTGCAAATTACTGAATGGCTTTTCTTTAACTATACTGAAGTAAAGAAAACTAATTAATAGTACACCTATATATGAAGTCTAGATCCCACACTCAACTGTTATGAATGTCGTAAAATATTATGATAATGGATTTTTTTTAAATATTATAATAAAAAATTTTAATTATGTATTTTCACAGAATCTACAGCCTCTCACAGTCTCACTTATATGATATGTATATAATAGCATATTAAAAAAATATAAACTAAGTAGACAATGGAAAGGATGGAGTGGGGTGATTAAAATCCAATTTTGCTAAGAATTATGTTGGGTTCACCATAGGGGGCCATAAAGTCATAAAAAAGACTACCAAACCCGTCCCCAAATGAGCAAATCACCTGATTAGTTATAGCCAGTGTGATTTCTATTATTTGCGTGAGGGCCAGAATAAAATAAAATTAAGAGGAAAAAAAAAAAAAAAGAGGGAGTTGAAGATAAAAGAACGATGAAAAGTTGAGTTCCTTTTATCACTTCTAACCTTTGAAGAGTACATTTTTGCTCTTTCATTCATGTAAAGTAGCTATTTTTTATTATTATTTTGTATTGTTATTCATACTACCTTTTTTCTGCTTTTCATCTTGATTTGATCACTAATTTTATTTCATTAAAGCCCTCATACAAACAAACAATCCCATTAAATGACAAACTTCTTTTTCTTGTGGTATAAAAATGGCAGCGGTCTAATGCAAGCTACTGATGGATGAATCAAAGTCATCCCAATCAAGCTGATAGATTAATCAGCTATGTGTTTTTAACATTAATATGGTTGAAGAGACAACTTTTGTCGATTTTAAAATATGCAGCAGTCCGCATATTCTTCCATTTCGGCAACTACCCGGCCAGGAGTCGAAGAGGCCGTAGTTTAGTGTATATGAAGACAAGAACATTGTTATTCCCCAATCAAGAATCTTTGAAAGAGCTCCAATACGACTAAATCAACACATATTTCTATAAGAAAGAAAACGACTATCAATATTACAAATGAGTTGATGATGAAGATTGGTCCTTTATTATTCCTTCAATTTCCAGCCTTTTGTTTCTTTGTTTTTTTTTTAATGAATCTAGAGCCAATCATCATCACCATGCGGGGCCCACTTCAAATCCTATATAAATTAACGGTGGTAACAGTAACCATCTCAGATAAGAAACTAGATGCGTTTAAGGGGCCGGCAACCAAAAAGTTTGCTGGCCACCCTCTCTCTTTTTGTGATGTTGGGCCCTGCAGCTGTTAGATCCAACCCATCAAATCAGATACTATTCCCATGGAATCGTAATTGGTAACCTCTTTCCACTTCAATCATTGCTAGATTTACTCTTTAAGATCAAACTGACACTAGTAACAAATGCTTTACTAATGATGAATCCAGCAGGCTACAACTCTGGGGGAAGTGTGGAAGTGAAAGTTGGGCGTTTATCATTCGCTGGGTATGAGCTGATTTGATGCTTTGGGTCTATAGCGGTGGGCCTACAGTTAGAAAACTGCAGAGGTGACTAACAAACTTGCTAGATATAGGATTAACTCGAACTCTAAATTACTGAGATGGGTTCAACTTGGGTTGATGGGTTGCCACCCTGTTACACCCTATCCCCGAGTTAATCCTGATTAGTACTAATTAAACAAACTTAATGAAAATTAAGTGTGATTAGTTATCTTAAATGTGATTAATGAATGTTAAACCTTGAGTGGAGTCAAATGGAAATAAATGTTAAAAAGGGGTGCACTTGTAAAATGTGAATCCACATGTCATGCATACAACTGTCTCAGCATATGTCAAAGAACCCAAGTGTCAAGTGTTTCATTGTTCCAGCACATGTAAAATAACTAAGAGCTGGAACCCATGTGTCCCTCATGTACTATTCCAGCACATTTAGAATGAAACTGGGCTAGAACTATGAGATCGTACCAGAGGAATTCTGGAGGGATAAAGTTCAGTATGTTTTCTTCATCTTTGATTCTTTGTTATCTACACATTTGTGAAAAGAGGAAATTATAAGTGGGTTTTAAGAAAGGGTTTCATTTGGGTGATTTGCATCTCAAATAGTAAGCTATCAAAGGGGTTTTTCTTCCTCAAATCTTCAATAGAGGCAAGTACTTACTTGTTTTATGCTTTGTGATGTTTATGGATGATTAGAACTCAATAGGACCAAAAAGCCAGAGATTTGACTTCAGAAACCTGAAGCTCGAACTGAGCTTTTGGGTGGCCATCGGTCGACCGACAGGTCGACCGATGAACCGACGAGCGAACCGACAGGTTCAACCTGTTGGTTTTCAATAAATTCCAGTTCTCTGGAATTCTGACCGACGTGGGGTCGGTCCACCGATGTAGTGTGGTCGGTCGACCGATAGGTTGACCGATAGTATAAAATGGATTCAGAATTCAGGGAATTCTGGCTCGCTGGAATTCTGACCGACGCGTCGTCGGTCGATCGTTAGGAAGCCGTCGGTCGACCGATGGGCTGACCGATAGGCGAACCGACGCTGTGCAGGAAATCGTGAAAATTATCTATTTTGAGGCCTAATGTATACACGCTGAATATTGTTAATGTATAAGCCTTCATAGGTGTAAACTCAAGTTTCCGAATACATAATTAACAAATGATATTCATCCCAAATAGTACGTGTATTGGAAAATGAATGTTTCACTCATTTGCTTGGCTTAGAAGTCTGATAAACATTGTTTAGTTACCACATGAATTTATGAACGCATTACATTGAATATGAATTGCATAATGAACCATTTCTGCTGCAGCAGATGTAGAAGTGTTCCGGAACCTCGTGGAAGTTAGTGATCTCTGATCAAGACACTGACGTATTCCATACTTGAATAAAGATGTCCTAGTAGATATCAACTTAATGATATTACTGGATCCGTTATTTTGAATGGTAAAGAATTGATTTACATGTTATAAGTATTGCATTGATTCTTTAGAACTATCATAAACATGTATGTATTTGTTGAACCGTCGTGTTCATGGTACTATGGATGAATGTCACAGGCCCAGATGCCCGTGCCGGTCCTGCCGAGGCCGCACCGCCAGCGGAGGATGCCCGCCCGATACCTCCAGGAGGTTTAATCGAGTGGATATGATCGCGGAGTGCGAAAGACTAATTTTGAATGTATATAGTTTTGGAATGTAAGTGAAGTCTCCGTATTGTATTAAATATACAGTGGTTGACTTCCTTGATCCTAGTACTGAACTTACGTATTGTAATTTCGTCAATGTATATATATTCCGCAATTTTATACAGTTGACAGGTATTGTATTTGACATCCCTTGTGAGTTTCGTATTAACTTTTGTTAATGTGAAATTTACGGGAGTAAGTATGAGTTCGCGACTCGGGGTCTGTCCGAGTTAATCAAATCTCGGGGCCAGGTCGTGACATACTTATTGTATGGTATCAGAGCATTAGGTTAAAAGACTTAAGAACCTTATAAACGATGTGAGGAACGTTAAGTCCGTAACAAATCTTGAATAGATTTGTGTTTATTGCTTTCACTTATGTGATTGATATTGAGGGGAAATGTGGAGATATCACTCTTACCTTCCGTATGTGTTGTTTTCCAGCATGGCTTCTAGATCAGGATCTGGGCAGAATGACTTTACAGCAGTCATACCCCCTCCTATCTCTGAGACCGATGCTAAGTTCGCTGCTATTCTGGAGCAGATGGCTAAGAGCCATGAAGCACAGATGGGCATGCAAGCCCAGTTGGTGTTGAGTACTGCACAGCTAGCTAAAAGCCAAGAGGCTCAAGCTAGTATGCATGCTCAGATGCTCAGGATGTTAGAAACTCAGAGCCAGATGCAGGCTCAAATGCAGACATCATCACCAGTTCAACAGCACATTGAACATCAGGTGGTGAATCAGAACAAGGAGAAGGATCCGAACATCCTGTATGAACAGTTCCGTAAGAGATGAGCTACTGAGTTTCAAGGCACCGAAGATGTGATGCAAGCCGATGAATGGCTGGAACACATCGAGGATGTGCTTGATACGGTTGTCTGCACTCTCAAGCAGAGAGTCTCGCTGACCTCTTCTATGCTTAGAGGATCAGCTAACACATGGTGGAGAAGTATCAAGGATACATTCAGAACAATGCCGGAAGATGGAATCTGGGAGACTTTCAGGAGTTATTTCCAAAGAAAGTTTGTACCAGAACATATACAGCAGCAAAAGGAAACAGAATTCCTTAATCTGAAACAAGATCAGATGACTGTATTTACATATGTGGATACCTTCCTCAAATTATCCAAGTATGCTCCTGACTTGGTGAATACTGAGGAGAAGAAGATCAAGCGGTTTATCATAGGCTTGAACCCAGAGTACAAGACAGTAGTAGTAGCTTGTCAGATACCTACTACGTTTGATGCTGTTTTGGATAGAGCATATACCGCTGAAGAGATACAACGAGAAAAGGATGTTGTGAACACTACTCAGAAAAGTAGTGATTCATGGTACCAGAAGGGAGAACAGTCCAAAAATAAAAAGCAAAAACAAAAGGATAATAAGAATGATAGTATTGATAATCAAGAGAACAAGCCAGTTTGTGAGACTTGTGGTAAGACTCACAGAACTGAATTATGTTGGAGGACTACCGGGGCCTGTTTGGTTTGTGGTTCTCTAGAACACAAGATGGCTCAGTGCCCTAAGAGGAGGAGAGATGATAGAAACCCTTATCAACAGCCTAATCAAGGACAAGCAGCACTGCCTACACCTCCTCAGAGATTGGCTTTGCCTGCTCCTCCAGGACAACCACAGCAGCAACATCAACAGCAAGGTCAGCAACGTCCATATCAGAGACAACAGCAGCCTAATAGGCCACAGGCCGCTGGATTGGCTTGTGCAGTCAATAGAGAACAGGCTGACGTGGCAACCAACGTGGTTGAAGGTACTATACTTGTGGACAATAGACCTGCAATAGCTTTGTTTGATCCGGGTTCTGCACATTCATTTGTAGCACCTACATTTGTCTGTGATATACAAGACCGGATAGAATAATTAGCTTATGATTTTACTGTCTCTACTCCCTTAGGAAAGAGAGTAGTTTGTGAATTATACTTTCCCCAATGTAATGTTAAAATTGGGAAAACGTCAGTACCAGTTGATTTAGTTGTACTGATTGGTATAAAATGACTCATGAAAAGTTAAGACTAATTATTAAGTACGAGAATCTTAAAATGAATTTAAATTCTATAAATTTGTCATGAACCAATGAAGTCACATAAGAATTCGTTATTGGTTTTCGTTGTGATTTCGTATATAATTTTAATTGATTTTGCATTCGGAGGACCGAATGATTCTAAAAGTTTAGGGGAATGTTACACCCTATCCTCGAGTTAATCCTGATTAGTACTAATTAAACAAACTTAATGAAAATTAAGTGTGATTAGTCATCTTAAATGTGATTAATGAATGTTAAACCTTGAGTGGAGTCAAATGGAAATAAATGTTAAAAAGGGGTACACTTGTAAAATGTGAATCCACATGTCATGCATACAACTGTCTCAGCATATGTCAAAGAACCCAAGTGTCAAGTGTTTCATTGTTCCAGCACATGTAAAATAACTAAGAGCTGGAACCCATGTGTCCCTCATGTACTATTCCAGCACATTTAGAATGAAACTGGGCTAGAACTATGAGATCGTACCAGAGGAATTCTGGAGGGATAAAGTTCAGTATGTTTTCTTCCTCTTTGATTCTTTGTTATCTACACATTTGTGAAAAGAGGAAATTATAAGTGGGTTTTAAGAAAGGGTTTCATTTGGGTGATTTGCATCTCAAATAGTAAGCTATCAAAGGGGTTTTTCTTCCTCAAATCTTCAATAGAGGCAAGTACTTACTTGTTTTATGCTTTGTGATGTTTATGGATGATTAGAACTCAATAGGACCAAAAAGCCAGAGATTTGACTTCAGAAACCTGAAGCTCGAACTGAGCTTTTGGGTGGCCATCGGTCGACCGACAGGTCGACCGATGAACCGACGAGCGAACCGACAGGTTCAACCTGTTGGTTTTCAATAAATTCCAGTTCTCTGGAATTCTGACCGACGTGGGGTCGGTCCACCGATGTAGTGTGGTCGGTCGACCGATAGTATAAAATGGATTCAGAATTCAGGGAATTCTGGCTCGTTGGAATTCTGACCGACGCGTCGTCGGTCGACCATTATGAAGCCGTCGGTCGACCGATGGGCTGACCGATAGGCGAACCGACGCTGTGCAGGAAATCGTAAAAATTATCTGTTTGAGGCCTAATGTATACACGCTGAATATTGTTAATGTATAAGCCTTCATAGGTGTAAACTCAAGTTTCCGAATACATAATTAACAAATGATATTCATCCCAAATAGTACGTGTATTGGAAAATGAATGTTTCACTCATTTGCTTGGCTTAGAAGTCTGATAAACATTGTTTAGTTACTACATGAATTTATGAACGCATTACATTGAATATGAATTGCATAATGAACCATTTCTGTTGCAGCAGATGTAGAGGTGTTCCGGAACCTCGTGGAAGTTAGTGATCTCTGATCAAGACACTGACGTATTCCATACTTGAATAAAGAGTGTCCTAGTAGATATCAACTTAATGATATTACTGGATCCGTTATTTTGAATGGTAAAGAATTGATTTACATGTTATAAGTATTGCATTGATTCTTTAGAACTATCATAAACATGTATGTATTTGTTGAACCGTCGTGTTCATGGTACTATGGATGAATGTCACAGGCCCAGATGCCCGTGCCGGTCCTGCTGAGGCCGCACCGCCAGCGGAGGATGCCCGCCCGATACCTCCAGAAGGTTTAATCGAGTGGATTTGATCGCGGAGTGCGAAAGACTAATTTTGAATGTATATAGTTTTGGAATGTAAGTGAAGTCTCCGTATTGTATTAAATATACAGTGGTTGACTTCCTTGATCCTAGTACTGAACTTACGTATTGTAATTTCGTCAATGTATATATATTCCGCAATTTTATACAGTTGACAGGTATTGTATTTGATATCCCTTGTGAGTTTCGTATTAACTTTTGTTAATGTGAAATTTACGGGAGTAAGTATGAGTTCGCGACTCGGGGTCTGTCCGAGTTAATCAAATCTCGGGGCCGGGTCGTGACACACCCTAACTATCTTGCTAATTTAACCACAGCAATAAGAACCGAAAAAGAATGTTGATAGGTTCCTAATGATAACCATTTCATTTCAACAAAATTATAAGTAGTTACATTGTACGTGCTTATACATTCATGATTTTTTTTTTTTTTTACTTTTATTGCAGGCTGGGGGCCCATATTATCCAGTTAAAAAGGGAAGAAGGGACGGACGAGTTTCAATGGCTACGATGGCGAAATCCAATCTCCCACGTGCGAATTCAACCGTCGATGATCTCCTTAAGCTGTTTGCTTCAAAAGGGCTAACCCAAGCGGACCTGGTGGCCCTTTCGGGTGCACACACGATTGGATTCGCACACTGTGACCAGTTTGTGAGCCGACTGTATGACTTTCATGGTACTGGAAAGCCTGACCCATCCATTGATCCAAGGCTACTCAAAGCTCTACGAATGTCGTGCCCACACCATGGTGGAAATGTTGATGTGGTCGCACCCTTTGATGTGAACACACCATTCGCATTTGATCACATGTACTATGGGAATTTAGGGGCTAAGATGGGGTTGTTGGCGACAGACCAAGCTCTGTTTTTGGACCCTAGGACGAGGCCCCTTGTTCAGGCTTTAGGGAAGGACAAGGCTCATTTCTTTGCGGCCTTCTCCTTGGGAATGGATAAAATGGGCTCTATTGGAGTGAAGTTGGGCAGTCAAGGGGAGATAAGGAAGGATTGTTCCATGCATTTGTGATGTGTTGGTTGTGTTCACCTTTTTTTATTTGGTAGTAGTGTAAACTTTGCATTTCTGTTATGTTAAGAAGATTAATAGAGATTCTTTCCCTCCACCCCCTCTCCCACCATGTGAATATTTTAGGAGGAGGGTTCCCAACCCTTTGGGCTGGACTAGTCCCTTTGGACCTAGAGAGAAGCCGCGTAAACTCCCTTGTAGCCCACGTGTGATAGTGCAGTTTCAAGCCTACAACTTCCGATGTAATCCGTGGTCCTAAGCTAACTGAGCTACCCCTTAAAGTTAATACTTTAGAAGATAGAAATGTGAAATGGAACAGCATCAACTCTCACTAAGACTATTAAGGTCCTGTTATTTTTCCATGATTGTGTATGGTGACATCTTATTGGTGATTACAAATTATAATTTCTTAATTATAGGAATTCAAGCATTGTATTCATTGTTCAACTCAGAACAGTTCTCCTCAGTGCAAAAAAATATGCCTCCTCTTTGAAGAACTTAGGGGTGTTAAAAAACAGATTGTGTGACTCTCTACATGCGTGGGTGTTTTTTTTTTTCCGTACTTTCCCCCTTGGCTGAGATTTAAAAAAAAAAAAAAGTTGAGACCCAGGATAAGCTCTCCACTGAAATGATAGACACATTGCATTTGTGGGGCCTGGTTGGGACATCCAACCAGTCTTCAATACGAGACAAACCCGGCTCAAATTAGACCCACCCCATCACGTTGCCAGGCCCTTTTGGTGCAACCCAAATGAGTAGATCAAGTTTGCTAACCGCAGACACTGAAATTGCAGGGTCCCCAAGGCCACAATAACATCAAAACCAGTAGGTCCCGTCCAACCATAAATTAATAGATGAACAGCCAGGATTCGACACCCTCCCCCCTAGAAAAAGTGACTTGGTTGGGCAATCCTGAAAAGGGAGGGAGCCCTTAATTCCCATCTCCTGCAGTCCTGCAAAAAATGAGGGCAGTGGTTCAGCGGGTGCTCTCAGCCAGCGTCGAGGTCGGTCAGTATTTGCTTTTCGCCTTTTCCCTCCCTTCTCTTTTTCAATCACCATCGTTCAAATGAAAAAAAAATAAAGAGAGGGTTCATGAACAGCGCACGTTAGCGGTTGCAGGTAGATGGGCGCACGATATCAGAGATCGGGCCTGGCCTCCTTGTTCTTGTGGGTCTTCACGAATCGGACGTTGAATCTGATGCTGACTACATGTAACCAATTCCCCCCACCCCCCCCCCCCCCCCCCCCCCCCCCCCCCCCTTTTTTCCTTTTTATCTATTCATGCAATTTTGATGTGACTGCAGTAGTTCTCATGTTGAATTTAATTTGGTCATTCACTGGACCTCTCATGGGGACTTTAATTTATGATTCATGATGGGCAAAGATAAACTCAGGAATGATTTTGTTCTTCAGATGTAGGAAGGCATTGAATATGAGGCTTTTTCCAAATGACAATAGTGGAAAAACTTGGGATCAAAGTGTATGTGCCATTGTAATCTTTTTTTTTTTTTTAACAATACCATACCATATCATTGTTTTACATTTGTTTGTTCTATACTCTTCTATTTGATTGACTGTGACTTCTATTTTTTTTTTTTTTCCTTTCTTGAAAAAATAAACTTTATGGTTCACAGGTTATGCAGAGGAAGTTTGAAGTTCTCTTGGGTATTATAAATGCCATACACTTTTCTATGTTTCTTTATAGGGTCAATGGTTTTGTGATTTCCATTGGTGGTACTAAATAGCTCCTTGTGTATATCAATGACTTACCCTTGGATTCTCTTGGGTTATTTTTCTGTTGATTTCTCAGTTAGTCAGTTTACTCTTTATGGATTTCTAAAGGGCAACAAGCCTGATTTTCATGTGGCGATGTCGCCCCAGGATGCGAAGCCCTTTTATGAGTCACTTGTTCAGAAATTTAAAAAAAGTTACAATCCAGATGCAATAAAAGGTAGGCTCTTTTGAAACCCAATGAACCAGTTATTTTTCTTTTTTTTCTTTTTTTTCATAAAGTGTAAACAGAATTAGTTTCTCCAAATTGCAACCTAGCATTCAGGCTATGCTTGGTTATCCCTACTTTTTCAAGGATGTAATGAATTCATGGCCTGACCTGAAACATCATCAATATGTTTGGCAAAAGGAGTATAAAACATTATTGATGGGGTAGTTTGTGTTTTGTGCATTGCCTCATGCATGCATTTATTTATCAATGAACTCCATGTCTGTGAAAAAAATAAACTGTGGCACACATTAGGCTTCTGCTCTTGACATGTTTGACTTGTTTATCTAATATCAATCTTTTCTGGGACAAATTCGAACAATTGAGACGCATATGAAAGAGCATCTTCAAGGCCAAGGGTCAATGATATTGAATATATTGTAGTGAGGTTGTAGTTTGTATACAGGAGTTGGAAATAGGGATACACAAATGAGTCAGGCAAAGACCTTTCCTATCTAGAACTATGAAGTAAAGCTTCACCTCTTTTCCTTCTTTCAAAAATAGCTCACATTCCCCACTATCTCGCTAGGGGTGGAAGGGAGGGAAGGCCTTCATTGAAACATGGAAAACAAGATCTTGTTATTTTATGAAGCTAGGCATATAACACAAGCTCTCCAGTAGGATGGACTAGATGTGAATACATGTCTTCTACTGAATTACCATAATATACTTCAAGAGCTTGCAACCATAGTTGTTAATTTCTTTATGGATGCCATTCGGCTTTGGCTCTGAATAGGAAAATTCCAGAATACCAATCTGGAAAATATCCAGTAACATAATAAGGTAAAGATAGCAGATTTTTTTTTAATGGTAATAGTAGAAAACTAAAACAACACTTAAAAATCCATATGTATCATTCAACAAAATCTACCATTACAAACAATTATAAGACTACACATTGTTAGATCAGTGGCAAGGTACCTACCCTCTTATGAGGCAAACTATAGTTTGATCCTTGTCAAAGGAATAAAAGGCTTGCCAGTTCAAGGCAAGTGGCACCCCCTGCAAAATAAGTAAACAAAAGGTACTTCTGCATGTCAAAATATCAATGGCATCTAAGTCAAAATTAAGTGAATGAACAATCAATAATAAGCAATTATACATGTACATGAATTCTTAAAGCACATTTTTACTGTATTATCTGACTTGAGCACAATTTAAAAATTAGACCCGGGGGCAACTCTCTCGGGTCACTAGCTAACACCCTAGGCCCAATAATGTTTAAAAATATGGAAATATGAAATATTATTCTATGAATCTAGAATTTAAGACTTCTTTTTTTTTTCGTTTATTAGTAATGAATTTAAGCTGTTGCAGATCCCTATATGTATATTTCATTTTGTAGGATGAATAAATAATGCCACCAATCTTTAAATGCTTGGAAGCTGGAACTTGAAAAATAAAGTGGTTTTGATCTTATTCTAGAATCAGTGCAAAATGTCTCTAAGAGCCTCAGACAGCTTCCAATAGATAAAACAGAAAATAAGTGCTTTTAGGGTCCAAAACCCATAAGAGTCAGCCAACTAGGTGACTTGGGTGGTGACTCTGACTCATCACTTGCCGAGTCCGAGTCGACTTAAACTAGGTCGATTTTGATAACCATGCTTTTAAGCCCTCATTCGATTGGGAAGGGTAAAAGGCTTTTATGCTTCTTATTTTAGCCTTAAAGGGTGAGTAAGCTTGTGAGAAAAATTTGCGAAAAACTGTTCAGGTGAAGCAGGGTGGAATGACTAGAATAGGCCTGTTTGGCCGGAAGGGGAGGCGGAGAGGGTATGTACTCTGGAACAGAATAGAATTCTCAAACTATTTTTGCAACACCTGAAATGAGTTTGGCAGCACAGCAGACAAGTTACCTGGTTTGGGATTTTTTAAATGATCTTGCAATAGATAATCAATTGGGATTATGTCTGGTGGACTGGAGTTGGGTGCATCTCTGTGCAGCAGCACCTCCCATATGTGTTCTCTATCATCTAATTTTGGCAGTCCATGAGTGCAAATTCATAAGCTAGTTTATCAGCAATCAGCATTGTCCGCGTACATTTCTCAAATCATGGCTTTATTACTATTAGTTCATCGTCATCATCATCAAATTCTTATCCCAGCTCTCTATGTATTGTTAGTGTTAGTTCTAACTCTCATTACCGGTTTCATACAGATGGTGTATTTGGTGCAATGATGAAGGTAACATGTTTATATCATTTCTCCGTGATTTCTTTCAGTCTAATAGTGTGCACAGCATGGTGATTTTCTTCTTTTCTTCCCCTGCTAGCAACAAGGTCTAAACTTTGTCTTTTTGTGATTGAATGAAGGTTCATTTGGTAAATGACGGCCCTGTCACAATGCAGCTTGATTCATCACAACCATCCAAGTTAGTATATCGAGTGCAACAAAATCTTATTATAGGCATCATTTTTTTTTTTTTTTTTGAAAGATTATTGTAGTTGTCATTTTTCGTTCCTTTTATTTATTTTTTTATTTTCTTGATCTGCAATTAGCATTCAAGATTATTATCGTATCAAACTCTAACTCGATGAACTATTCAGGAACACTAGTGAGATGGAAGGGGTGGAACCATGATTGGCTTAATCTGATTGGAGAGGTTAAAGTTAGTGGACAAGAACTTTTAACTGAATTACATTTTGAGTAGTGTGACTAATTGCTTATGCATTTATGTAATATGATTCAGTTGGAGGGAGTAAATTATATTCCAGCATACCATTCTTGTGGATACAAAAACCTGTATATGTGGGGCCCACCCAGTTTCTTTTGATCCAAGTGGTTCATGTGATGGGTACTAAAGAAATCTTCCCCATGGGAGAATTATCTGATTTTACTGTTGCAAATATGGATGATATACATTAATAATCCATTTGGAACAACTGTATAGTGAGAATCATCTTCCTTAAAAGGGAGATATCAAGTCATGTCTTGTTCCATGGTGGCCTCTCCAAGTATTATTCTTGGATTACACAAGGTGGTCCACTTTTTTCTGTTGCTGGTTAAACAAGAGATCGAGCATCTTGCTGTCTCTGTGAAAGTGCGCAGAGGAATTCCCCTGGCAAAATTTGGCTTGTGACTATTGTTTGGGAATTAGGATATATCTTTTTTTTTTTTTTTTACAAAAACATTAGTGCCAATATTATAGTTACTGTGATAATTGATTAGGCCTACATACTAGCATTCAACTAAACTGTACATTTTCCCCCTTTTCCGACTGGGCCTGAGGATACACTATATTCCCTAGAAATGTGTATTACGGGGAGCTAGCCTTGCAGGCTTAAGAAATAACCAGTCAAGCCAGAACAGATACAAAATGCTGCTACTTTTTTTTCCCTTACTCGCACCCACTCACAGACACACAAATCCCTCACCATTAGAGCTACAGGCAGGGATTCATCCCTGGTTGTTTGTGGAAGAGAGGTGCCTCACTCACCAACTTCACATGGGCTGCACAATAGTTTTCCCTGACGACCAAAAACCTCCTTTACCTAGATCTCTATGATGCCTCTTCCTCTATCAGCAGGTGAATATGGATTATAAATTCACTTGGGAAGACCAGTGGTCGTGGTGGATGCAGGCAAGGCAGAGCATTTGCTACCCAGTCAAATTATTTTGGACAGAGAACTTCCAGTCAAGGATTGCGGTCAAGACATTGATGAAAATCTTCCCATTGTTTAGTTACTTCCCAATGCATGTTATGGACCCCATACGTTTGTTTGCATGGGAATTGAGTTCCTAGGACTTTATGCTAAAATGGATTCCAAATGGGAATATCCAAGAGATGAGGTGTGAACAAAATGCATATGGGATCCTGATCACTTTCCTATGATTTAAAATTAATTGGGTGATGGGTAGGTATTCATTTCATTTCCCGTCTCCCCTTGGATTCATTTTTCGTTAAAAAGGGAGATTATTTTTATGCTCAATTAGGATCTTCACCTTTGTTTCTTCTATTTTGACCACTTCTAAAAATACATTTTTAAGAATTCAATTACTTGAAACAAAGGGCCTACAGTGTAAATTAATCCTGTAAGGCAGCCATACAGGACCCTTGCAGGAGAAACTCCCCTATATAACAGTATATCATCCTCTTGCGCAACCTTCAGAACCAGTTCGATTCATAGAAGCACCCCTGGGTTCGTGTGGCACAGGCTGAAGCGGCTCTTCGTTAACATGTGTTGCTGGATTGGGACTCAGACCCCATTCCCTAGCTGCTGCACCATTGTATCTGGTGACAGTAAATCTGCATAAAACAGCATGTGGTTTCCATCTTTCTATGTTAAATCAATATAAGTGAGACTTGATATTCTCTCTCCATGCAAATAATTTCAAGTAAAGAATGTTATTTGATTATCCCTAACCTGTACCTCAGCTGATAAGGGCTATGAGTGTGTGTGGGCATGAGTTTGAGTCCTCAACCTAAACCATTCAAAAGAAGAGGAACATTCTGCTGCTATTCAGGCATTAAATTTGAAGTTAGGAACTGGTTGTGTGCAACCTGCCTCAGTTCATCCCAGTAATTGTGGGAGAGAAGAATTGGAAGGACTAGGGGGTGAACTGCCTCATTTTCTAAGTACAATTGCATCCATGCCAGGTCCACACCTAGTGCTGTATGATGAGTCTTTCAACCCCATCAGGATCAGCGATTGGTACCAACTTGTCCTCACTTTCCCAATACTCTCCTATTTTGAATTTCAATTAAAACTTGTTCGTTGTTAGTTGACAGAGTTACTCTCTATTGCACCGACAAGACAAAAGGTTTCCAGAGCACCTAAAATCTCCTCATTCAGTCTGGACAGTGCCATGTGACACCCTGTAAAAGTTGTGCTGCTTAGGGTAGGCTGAGCCTTTCCCATTTTCCCCTTTATCTGTCCATTGGGTGCATGAGCATGACAGTGAAAGGTTAGACAGCTCCTTTTCGTAATTAGAGGCCTATTCAACATTTCCAATTGCTCGGGGGAGTGGGGGCGGCGCGCTTATTAGGTTTTGGCAAAAAGTAGGTTAATGTAGTGAGTTCAAAATCTCTCACAAGTAGTAATCCTAAAATTAACGAAGGTCTTTGGGCTTAATTGAAAACGAGACTTTGGTAGATCCAAATGAAGAAAAACACACGGGAGTTCTCTCTTTAAGAGAATCACATGGAAGGGCCCAGCGATTGAATATGCACTTACTTTAGGAAAAAAAATGAAAGCAACTCATGATATGATAGCGAGGGATGTCAATGAGCCACGACAGATCGTTAGTTGTGTCCTGATCAAGCCGAGCTTGAGCTAGAGCATGTTTGTCTCTTCTCGGCTCAGCTTATTGTTGACCTCAGACAAGGCTCATCATATATAATTTTGGGTCATATATATTCAATTATATTTAATTTTACAATATATATACATATATATATATATATATCTTTACAATTTTTTGCTATGTTGGGATACCAGTGGTAAGTGATACTTTCAATTTAAAGACCAAGGGATCAAACCCTTGAAACGTGTGATACTAGCATGCCAACAACACTCTAACCATGAGAGTGTGTTAGCCTACTTGGAGCCTATTTGTTTGCTTTAGAATGCATAAGAATATTTGAATACCTATATTTTATGTCAAAAGAAGTTAAAAATGAGGATAAAAGGTGAATTTTAACAAATAAGCTTAGCTTTTTATGAAATTAGAATCAAGGGAAGATAGAAATGAATACACAGCCATCACCCTAGTAATTCAATATATAACTAACTTTACCTTTCATAACCAACCCCCCCCCCCCCCCCACACACACACACATCTTTAATAATTTCTTTGTAGAGTTCATGTAGCCATAAATTTCAATGTATTTAATCCAAATAAATATGCCCATAGTACTGTTTCATATGATGTATATATCCATCTATTTGTCTATGATATTAGGATAAAAAATTAAGCCAGGCTCAGCTTGACTTGGCCCAATCTTATTTTCAAGAGCTAAACTTAAGTAGACTACTCAAAGTGAGATCAAGACCAACTCATACTTGATTAGTCAAGCTTTGACTACTTTTATCTGAACTCAACCCCAGGTTCTCACTCTTGAAGTGTCATTTACCTCAAGGACTCGTCCTTCTTCCCGTTATCCACGAGCCATTACTCAATGCATGCCCACGATGGTGGACAGACCTACCCATCTTAATCAGTTCTCTTGACTCCAAGTTCTTGCTGTGAAAATGAATGAATGTGGGCTGCCCGGATGCATGAGGTTTCAGTGGGATCCAACAGTGGTCAATTCAGCTCCCCCCTGTGAAAATGAATGAATGTGGGCTGCCCGGATGCATGAGGTTTCAGTGGGATCCAACAGTGGTCAATTCATCCTCCCCCCCCCCAACACACACACATCATACACAAAAGCAGCCCTAAATCTGAGGCACTCCTATCTACAGTCATTCAATGAAGTTGGTTAATTTTGAGCTAGTAGTGACAAGAACTTGCAGTTCCCACTTCAAATCATGATAATTAGTGGTCTCAAGGGAGACAGAATGAGGTCCACACCTTGTTTCAGTGCGTCTAATTTAACGCTAAATTATCTACCAATCAAAGTTTGGCCACTTCTTGAGGAGACTTTTTGGTTGGGCTTTAAATTTCGGCCCCAAGGAATGGGTTTTCATCCCAAGCATAATGAACTTCAGCGGGATTTACACTTGAAAGGGCCCAACAAAAACTTCACTTATTGGAAAATTTTCTGACGGGACTTCTTGTCCCCATAGCACAGCTGGTACATTAAGTGGAATATGGAAACAACTGGTAGTAGGTGCCGACCCTGGAACAAGAAGAGGAACATGGAAACAACTGGTTTTAGGTGCCGACCTTCGAGGCTACAAACAGTACTCTGTTTTTATAGAAGAGTGAAAAGGCCGCCTTTTTTGTTGGACTTGGACTCCTCTGACTGGCTCTTTAACCTATTTGTTTTTTAAACTGTGTTATTTGTGGTCATGCATTTTCCTTTATTTTGAATGAAGTCTTTCCTTTTAACCAAAAGAAAGAAGGGACTAATCAACAAAACGAAGCTAAAAGCAACAGAAAGGCACTTCTTGAAGTATGTAATTTTCTAAGCAACAGAAAGAAGGGATTTTTTTTTTAAATAAACGGCAGGCAGGGGCGGATGAAGGGGGGGGGGGGGGCCGGGTGGGCTGCAGCCCACCCAAGATTTGGGCCCCAAAAAAAAAATCTAATTTCCAAAAAAAAAAAAAATCCAGTTTCCCAAAAAAAAAAATTGTCACTATTACTTTCACAACTTGTAGTCTTAGCTTGTAAGCATGGGTTTAAATCCTGTTATTTCTTCTCTAATAAAATATCAGAGGAATTACCCTACCATTGTTGCAGCAGACAGTAATTCTCATAGCTTTGATAAAACTTCATTGTGAGCTGAAAATGAAAAGAAAAGAAATAAAAAAAATTAGGAAAAAAAAAAGTAAAACCGGTCGTCTTATGTATAATGTATTGTATATTGATGATTATTTACTATTTTAGGTTATAATGTCGCATCATCAAGCGCTCAAAAAATCAATAACTCTTCTATCGTTCTATAAGAGAAAAGATGATAAATCTGAAAGTGGCGAAACTTCCACATCTATTCCTGATATTTCAAAGCTTGATGAGGATGAGCGACGTCCTACCAAAGTTCAAGTTGTTGAAATTGAAGAAGTTGAACCTTCTTCTCGAGTCCAAAGAGTCGTAGTTGCACATTCTTCCAAAGCTCAAGAAGTCGCACCTGTGGAAGTTGATGTCACTTTTTCATTTGAATGTGATCCGGGTAAGTGCATTGCTATATATGAATACCCGCTTAACAAACATGATGAAGTTCGGGTAGCTTATCTTAGAATGGGACCTTGTCGACCTACTCATGAGAAAGAAAAAGATTATCCGGTGACCATATTTGGAAAACAAGGCCGACGGTTCAATACTAATTGGTACAAACTATTCCATTGGCTAGAATATTCTCCACAAGGATAGAGCATATTGTTTTTATTGCTTTCTCTTTGAAACAAATCCTCCGAAGCATCCGGTATTTACCATTGATGGGTTTCAGAATTGGAAGAAGGTTAACAATAGGAAGAAGTGTCCTTTTTTGAAACATGAAGGTGGTCTTTGTTCTCCACATAGGTCGGTGACAATGTATTGTGAGAATCTAATGAAACCTTCTCGACATATAGATAGTGTTTTCAATACACTTTCTAAAGAAGCAATTGCAAATAATCAGTTGCTTCTCCGAAATGTTATTCAATGTATTCGGATGCTTGCATTACAAGGGTTTCCTTTTAGAGGACATGATGAATCGAAGAAATCAAAGAATTGTGGAAACTTCATTGCAATGTTCGATTTTTCAAAAATGATGAACAAGAAAGTTGCCGAAATAGTAGGTGATTGTCCAAAAAATGCCAAGTATACCTCACATGGTATTCAGAAAACACTTTTGCATATATTTGCCGAAAATGTGAGAAAGAAAATACGCGAAGATGTTGGTGATGCAAAGTTTTGTATCCTTGTGGATGAAGCACAAGATAATTCACATAGAGAACAAATGTCCATTATTCTACGATTTGTTGATCGTGGTGGTTTTGTTAAAGAAAAGTTTTTGCTATTGTTGGTGTTGAAGACACTTCTCGCGGATTGCATGGTTATTTACATCGAAAGAGAGTTTGCTAATGAAGTCGACATAGAGTTGGTAATAGATGAATTTGATAAGAAGCCACGCAAGTCAAGATTTCACTAGTGTCATGTTTTAACTTTTGTTTGTCTTTTGTCATACTTGTCAAGATCAATTGTGAAGACATTTTTTTATTGATTTTGAGTAGTATAATAAAAATGATCACTCTTTTGGTATGATGCTTGTAGAAAATGAATTATGAAGATAGTACATAGATAGTTTTTGGTGAACATTGTTGTTATTTTTTTAGTGTAACTTAAGTGCAGCCCCCCAGATTAGAAATCCTGAATCCGCCCCTGACGGCAGGGAAAGAGAAACATCAAAATAACTCTGAACTCCCTCTTGATTTAACTCTGTATTGGTTACAATGATACTGTGCAGCAGCCATACTGCAATGGCATTTAATCCTTGAATGTACTATTTCTTCCTGTCAAATGCCATTGAATGCTTAGCTTTTTGTCTCCAAACTACTTTCCGAGTAATTAGTGGTAGTTGTTTTTAGGTAGAAGTCATTAGTGGTAGTTGAGTACTGATTACTACCATTAATTAATAGAAGACCAGCGAAGACAGTCATCACCCTCTGTTGGTCTTTAGTACAACACTGTCTTCAATGTGCTCTGTGTATGTACTGCAATATCCAATTCCTCCATTTTACCAATGCCTAGTTTGGATGAATTTGTGGATTTTGATCGTGCTGCACTAAATTTACCTTTAAATCACGTGTAATAGGAAACTAATTGATGGCAGTGGAGAATGATGGGTGATGGTCGCCATGTTGGTTGGCTACCCCACATCTCACTCGCTGAGCACTAGAATTGATCTATGAGCATGCTATTCTTCCCATTTGTTTGGGCTTTTCTTCTCATGTGTGGGTTCTCCCTCCCACTTATATGTGTTTCTCTTCCCACGTGTGTGCTGTCCTGGGCTCCAGCCCCTTGCTTAAGTGGGGGGAAACCAAGGAAAAAAAAAAGGAACCTGTTTGCAATGAACAAAAACAACTGTCATTGAAGGTAATTCAACTTACTTAGAAGCCACTAGACACTTCTTTTTTTCCGACTCATAGGCCTCGATGCTGAATTGTGCATTAACCAAATTAACCGCATTCGATTCACAATCAATTTTTTTTTAATTTAATTGCACATACCTATGTTAACATGTAAATCCAGTGGACGTTGGTTATTCAAACACGCGAACTATGATTCACACAGTGAAGTGAGCCGTATGCAGGGGTGGAACCAAAAATTTTACTTTGGGGGCCGCTGTAAAATTTTCTTGGAGGGGGCATGGTGAAAAATTCATAAAGATTTGCTTTTATGCAACTCAAAAATTTTGAGGGGGTGGCTTGGGAGGTGGGGGTAGCCCACCCCTTAATTCTGGCCATGCCCATGTGTCCAAGTATGTGAAAATCTCACCAGAGGAACCAGTGTATTTGTGACTTTGTTTGTGGTACCAAAAATGACATGTCAAATTTTTTTAGATTGTAGAGTTTTTCTTTGTATATACCCCCTATGGTTATATTTCTATTTTTTTCATTTTAATACCTTTTATGTTCTTAATATCGGTAGTCATATGAGAATGGGCAAACACCATAACGTTTGTGTTGGATTTTTATAAGCTTCTTAGCCCTTATATCCATTAAACAAAAATAAACATATTATTATTTACAAAAAAAAAATCATTATTTTATCCAAATTCCCAATGGTCCCTCTCGCTTTTTTTTTTTTGGTAAACGGGACTCAAGTAAGTAGAGCCCACATACACATGGAAAAACAGCACACACAAGTGAAAAAGGAGCCCGCACAAGGGGGAAGAAAGTCCACACAAATGAGAAGGGAAGCCCACACAAGCGGGAAGAACCTTGAGAAGCCAGGTGAGAATTGTCACTCCTTACCACTCGGGTAAGGAGTCGTTCTCCTTTCTCTCGCTTGATAACTTTCTATATATGCACATAGAGTCTAATAATGTATTTTGAAACTTTCATCAATATAATGGTGGGTCGAGCATAGATCAAATCAGTTATAACCAATTATAAATGTTGATTGTCATTATATCATTTGGGATTTAATGGTATTGATAAAACTTGAATTATATAGGGTGACTCGCTTCTACTAAATGTACTATTGTAACTATCAATGTTACAAACTTAAGAGAAAAACAAGTACAAACTTTTAAAATTATTCACATAGAGATAAAGAAATGAATAATGGTATCATCTCACTCTAAAACTTATGATCGTTGCAAGCTAAATAGAACAAGTGAAAGACCATTTTTTTTTTTTTTATCTTGAAGACTTATAAGAACTTTATATATATATAATTAAGAAATGCTCCTATAAGAATATCTTTGACCTTATAATAAGAGATAGGGTGGGGGCCCTCACATTCATATCCAATATCAATAACTTAAATGTGAAAAAATAAAACTTCATAAATCACAATAAAGAGCACTATTGAAAACCCGAATCCTTCAAAATGCACACTCCTTTTATTGTATATGATCAGATTTTTCTCCCATATAAGTCGTTTAATCTATACTAGAGAATAATATTCGCCACATCCCATAAAAAAGGAGGAAGTGCACTTTGACCCGTTGAATTTTTCAACAGTGAGCATTCACTTATTTTGGGAACACGAGTCTATTTCTTAAAGATCATTCAATGTAGACTCATATAAAAAGAGCCATAAAAAAAAAAAAAAAGAGGTGTTTGGTAATGCAAGGGTCTATACTAAATAAACATTTTTATATCATTGGTTGAGAGTTTTTCCACATTTCTTGAGATTCACAAGGTATTAGGCCATAAAAATTGACCATATGAACGTGCTCAGCCTTCCAAAGAGATCTCACGGCTTGGATCTTGTGTTTGGGACCCACATAATCCACAAAATTATACCTAATGGCTCACGTTTTTTGCACATATCTAGAGATTGGTGATGATCCAACGGGTGAAATTTGGTCTCATTGTCATGTTAGATCTTATTTGACACGCCTCTAAATAATAAAAAAAAATTAAAACAGTTTACTGCTCATGAACAAGTGCAATATTGAACATAATACATCAATGATTTTTTTTATTTTGCACATATTTCAAGATTCACAATGACTGCTTTAAGAGCCAAAAGGGTGGACGTGAGTGAGGTATGCCCAGTTTGTAATAGTAGCCCTGAAGATGTAATTCATGCACTGGTTAGGTGTTCTCAAGCTAGAGCAGTATGGAGACTTTCTACCATTGGAGAGAATAGAGGAGATGCCACTGATTTTGGTGAGTGGCTGTTGTAGGTGTTTAATGACCATGATTTAGACGCTGCAAAAATGGCAGCGTTGCTAGCATGGAGCGTATGGAACAATAGAAATGAGCTGGTATGGAAGAGGACATGGAAGAATGCCGAGTTAGTGAAGAACCGTGCGGAACAAATCCAAGATCAATGGGTACATGCGCATGAAGCTTAGGTTGCACGGTCATCGATAGGTGCTGCTATAACAAAACTCACCTAGGAGAGGCCCCAAGCTAGTTGGTTCAAATGTAATATCGATGCGACTCTGTTTAGTCAGTCAAAGTGTATTGGGTTTGGGTGCGTCCCTAGGGATGATGAAGGCAAAATGGTGGCTGCTCGGAATGGCTTACTAAATGGTCCCATGGAACTCTCTATTGCAGCATCTTTATCTTGTAGAGAAGCTTTGAGCTGACTCAAGTTGTTAGGCCATTCCAATGTCCTTATAGAGTCCGATGCTCAATTGTTGATTCACGTGATTAATGGTTCGCATCCTAATTTATCTTATTTTGGGTCAATAGTTGATGATTGTAAAATTATTTCCAGGGATTTAAGGAATTGCACTTTATCTTTTGTGCGTAGATCAACGAATCAAGTAGCTCATGCTTTAGCTAGAGCTGCAGATTCTGGCCTAGTCTTGAGGAGTGGAGTTATGTTCCCCCTCGTTTATTATTGATGTACTGGCTTCTGATTCGTATTAATGTAGTTTACAAATTTCTTGTCAAAAAAAAAAATTTTGACCACAGCCGTTTTCAGCCTCCTAAACGTATCCAATGGTTTTGATCTTGTGTTTGGGCCCACAGATCATAACAAATTATATCCAATGGCTCACGGTTTGTAACACATATCCCGAGACTAGTGATAATTCAACGGCTGAAATTTGGTTATATGGCCGTGTTTGACCTTGTGAACATTTTCAATGGTTTGGATCTTGATTGGGCCTCTTAGATTTGGCGAAAATTGAAAAAAAGGGACTGGGCGTGATTATGCATAACATTGTAGCTCCACCTCTTCTTTTCTTGGGTTGTGGAAACTACAGTCATTGCCCCTACTTCTCTAAAATATGTAGAGGCTGAAAGGTGGTGCCAGACACTCTATTTTTTCAAACCTCTATCTATTTTAGAGAAATAGAGGGAAAAGTTAGACCTCTCAAACATGCACTTAGAGCACCTCACTAATTCCTGGGCACATGTGTTCCCCATCCCACGCACGCCAGTTAAATGTGAGAATAAGTCCCTCGAGTGGCTCTAATTTGGGCGCATTTCAAACTCAAGACCTCAACTTCCTTAGGAGGCATGGTTGTGGCCAACTATAGTATCACTACCCTGAGTGATGCCCGACGGGGTTTAAACCTATGTACCTGTTGAAAGTAGGTAAGCCTTCTATCTATATGGGTTCTCAAAACTTTTGACCCACTTAATACAAGGATCAAACACCCAAAAGGCCACGAAATCAATCTCAATATCTAAAATCCTAATCTCATGCATTAAGAAAAAAAATCTATCCAAAAAAGATAGACCAAGAAAAATCAAACAAGCATATACAACAAGGTCTACTAAAACAAATAAGTTGTAGATCTATACCTTAGGAGCTTAATTGTGCTCTAACCAATAACTGGATTACTCGATTCCATGAAAACCCTTTTCACATATTTGATCTCCTTAACCTTTGTATCATTCATCGCTATGACCCTCTTGTTAGAGAACTTCTTAAAAGAGAATGATGGAATCTCAAACAAAAAGAACTCTAGGCACTCAAGAAGGAAACCAAATGGGAAAATAGGAGGAAAGAGGGGGAGAAGTGGCTATCCTTAAGAGTTTCAGTTGGAATAAAACCTTCCCTTCTTAGTGCCAGCATGGGGACCACTAAGGATTTCTTAGAAATTGGCTCCAACTGAAACATCTGAACCCTACATTTCATGTGAACTACAGACCCACAGTTCATTGTAAATAACTCTACTAAGTAAATGCAATTGCACTCCAGTCTTAGGAATATTTATAAAAAGACCCTAAACTTCTCAATTACTACAAGTGGGCCCCTCCGTCAATTACATTCATGGGTCTATTGGAATTATTCTGTCCAACCAAAATCAGATCAACATCTTTTAATCCTTGTGACCCAATTAATCACAATGATCATCAGTACCATCCAATTAACTCTTACTTGAGATGGGTGGGTACTTACCAACGATAAAATTCATTAATTGACATAAGGGGATATTTCTCTCTAAGAGGATAGATTTCATCTTGAGAATTATATGTTCTCACAGTCCCACTACCACGCACCCAAGACATCGAGGTATTGACCTACAGTTGGCCTCACTCATTGATGACTCAAAGTAAATGTATAGTAGAAACTTGAGTCCATTAATCTTTCAGGATTAAGAGCCTATTGCTTGAAAATTATGAGAGTGGTCTTTAATGAAAGACATATTTGCATAAGGTGATACTCATGGTCATTCAATTATTCAATATACTAGCACAACAATCCAGAGTCTTACACTCTAATGGTTGAGATAAATCACACTATCTTATAGTGACTGCGGTGCTACGACCTTGTACAGATGAGATACCCTGTCTCTTTCTGGTTGTGGAATTCCTTCAAGTATAAGATTTGTGATCCATATATCCTGTATGTGAATCTCATCCACCCAAATGGATTACGTTTAATATACTTGTGGAATCTGGTTCGTCTCATTAACCAGCATGTCATTTTGTATTAGTTATGTGCAATCATAAAATAAATTATCATTCATCACATCAATAAAGCATAAGAATATAAAATCAATTAATAAAAAAATATTATTCACATCATCCATTGGATTGAGGACATACAATCTAACAATCTCCCACTTAGACCCAATCCCGGTCAGAGTTACATCTTACGCCCATTCCTTCTACGTGCCGCCTAAAGTTAAATCTCATAGTCGAGATGAGCCGCAATGGATAAGAGTATCCGAATAGATTTGAGCATGACTACCGACGAAAAAGTCTCCTCATAATCGATCCCCTCTTTTTTAGTATACCCATTCACAACAAGTCTGACCTTAAAGGTCTCAACTCTTTTATCCGGTCTTCTTTATTTCTTTTAGACCCAGTTATACAGATGATTTAAATCTGCGATAACTCAAAAGGACAACCATGAGAAGCTGAGAGCCACTGTAAATACCAGATTTGACCTTTATTATCATATGAATTTGTGTATTGTCTTCCGCCACGCTACCTTAATTAATAAATTTGTAAAATTGCCTGCTGTTTCTAACTTACCCTGTAGTATATTAAAACTAACTGGTTGCTATCAAAAGGGCCTACTACCAATAGGGATTATTAAAGGATCCTGAATTCGTGATTCCCCAGACTCTCTTCTGCTTTTAAAAATACTAATGTGTAGATCTACCAGAGCTTGAGGATAGCTTTTGGAGAGAGAATTTCGAAACAAGTCCATCACATTTTGTCATATCTAAGGCCAATATAGGGACTGTCTAAATAAAATTTATCTTGCAATCCATTTCATGGATCCAGATGAGGCAACTGGAAACACCCAATAAAACTAATATTTCATAGATTGCTAATTTTCAAAGACTTCTTGGTTTTGATAGGCCATTGAGCCTTACATGGTGCTGACTGCCTACCCATGCCCCATTTCTTCACCCAAAATATAAAAAAATGCAAATCGCAGTGCATCATGCTGTCAATCGAAGCTTCGCAGGCCAATTAATGTCCATCTGTTTCACGATGTCTCCACCCATGCTCAATAAGGCAATAGGCACGAGGCTTAATTAAATTTCACTCTAAAAGAAAGAAACAAACACTCCCATAACATCTAAACAGTGAAAACTTAAAACGACCACCAGTCATTACACTTCGTTGATGGTACTAAATTACTGTTTTGAAGCGAAAACGGAGTGGTTTATTTGACAGGGGGATAAAAGATAGTCAACAACATCAATCCTGCAACTCTATATAGATGGTGCTTGCAGCCAAACGAATGCCCACAAGTCTACAGGTGTATCCGACCCAAATAAGATGAAGAAGATGTTGTTGGTGGGGTTGATGGCTCTGTTGGTGGTGGGTGCTCAAGCCCTTGATCCTCAAGAATTTAGGAGACTGGCTATCACTCACAACGTCACAAGCATCTTGGTTTTCGGGGATTCGAGTGTCGATCCTGGGAACAACAATCGACTTTCGACGACGTTCAAGAGCAATTTCCCACCCTATGGCAAGGATTTCTACAATGGCAGCTCCACTGGAAGATTCACCAATGGGAGACTACCAACAGACTTCATTGGTATGTCACCACATTATGATTGTCGAATTTTAGCAGTTGTTTATGTTATAATAGCTTGTGACAAATTAAATGAGTTATAGAGGTCTTTGTTTTATGAAGAATTTGAGTTAGTTTGTTATTTATTGTAGCGGAGGACCTGGGCTTCGGGAGAATAGTCCCAGGGTTTCTGGACAAGAGGGGTCTAAACAAGGAAGAGCTGCTGCATGGCGTTAGTTTTGCTTCTGCTGCTTCTGGTTATGACGACCTTACTGCTAACTTCACGGTATGTTTGTTTTTCTATATATAATTTTTTTTCAATGCCCTCGATCTCATGATATTATTAAATCAAAATGTTAAAAAGTAGATATCTAGATCCCATGATATCATGGGTTTTGATCCAGGCAAAAAGTAAAATAAAAAGTGTACCAAAGTGAAAACGACTCTTGTGACATATAGAGATAGACTTTCAGTCATGAAACTAGGAATTAAGTGTTTAAAGGGTATTGAAATGTCAAAACCCCATGGTATTTTCTTCGCATTGCATTAAAATACATGGGAATTCAATATATAGATTTTTTTTTCAAGTGGTAAAAAATAAAGATCAAAATTGAATTTTTAAAAATAAATATTTAATAACCTTTCCTATGTATACCTAACTTTCGGTCTCCATTCTTTACCATTCAAAAAAGAAAAACTATATAATTTAATACAAACAAACATGCCCTCAATCTACAATATACGTTATGAATCAAGGGTAAGGGTTGTGCTCGGACTGGCCCATTATCTACAGTAATGGGCCGAAGCCAATTGTGTTTTTTATTTTTTGCGTGTGCGGTTAGGTGTTATCAAAGGTGCCATCGCATGCCACTGGCCTACTGTAAGCCGTCTGTGATAAATTCTACCTTCTCACAGCTACCATCGTCCCTGGTGCCAGTACCTTTTGAAAAAAAAAAAGATCGAGAGATATACTTACTCATGACTTCATGAAAAAGGGAAAATATAAATAGAGAGAGAGAATCAGGCATTTAATCTAGAGCTAAAACTAACTATAAAGCCATCAAATTAAAAGTTAAGATGATAGGACGTCTGCAATTTACTTTCGATGTAACTTTATTGCACGTCAAGTAAATGGGAAAGACTTTAAGAGGACATAGATGGAATATGGTAAAATTAGCTGAAGAAGAAATGGAATTCATGAAGGGCGCACCCCAATATATTTGGGACAGAGACTTTAATGTTGATATCGTGGTTGACAAGCCACTAGCCCACTACAGACCTACCATTGTCTTTCCCTGTGATTTGCAGAGATGCAAGTGGGCCCACAAGATCGGCCACTATTTGCACCACGTACCTTGCCAAACAAAACCTATCTTATTGAGTTAATGGAATTTAAGTATTCATCTAATTGCAGACCAAGTAGGTACCCACATAAGGCCCGTGCATCACGCCTTGGATTCTTTTGACATTTTGTTTGTGTGGTTGGTACTTGGTAGCAAGTTGTTACATGTGGATCTAGCTTTTTATGTATCTCTCACTTGGTTGGCAGAACGTTCTATCCATCTCAAAGCAGATTGAGTATCTAATGCATTATAAGATCCGACTGAGAGAGTTGGTGGGTCCGAAAAGGGAACAAGAGATTGTTAGGAATGCCATTTTTATAATGAGTGCAGGTACTAATGACTTCATCCAAAACTACTATCTGTATCAGACTCGCTCAAAACAATTCACCATTGATAAGTTCGTAGATTACTTGATCACCTGCTTGGCTGCTGATATCAAGGTATTCCTCCCTTATTGTTTATGGTTCTCATATGCATTAATCTTCGTTACGAGTTTCATTATCGAAAAATTATCGTTTTGTTCATATTTTTTAATTTTACAATTTTGCAATTTCTAATAAACAAGAGAACACTGTTGAGATATATTTATATGATGGGACTTCTTTTTATCCAAGCTAAGGGGTTGGGACTAGGGATGTAATGGGTCACCGATTCTCCGATTACCCGGAGGTTCCGACTCGTTAAAAACTAAATTTGGGTCCTTATTTAAGCCCCACTAAGTGAATGGGTCCGAGTTTGGGTCCTTTTTTTTTCTCGTGAACTAACCGATTTTGGTTCCGCTTCCACATTGGTTCGGACCCGTGGACCCAGGACCTGACTCATTGCCTCAATTTTCGAGAATTTCTCTTTAAAATTAGAATTTTTATCCCATATCATTCTCTGCCTAGACCCATACCGGGACCCAAAGTCGCCCCATATATGGTTTTGGTTTGGGTACGGTTCCACATTCTCCTTTAACGGTTCCAGGTCCAGAACCAATGAACTGGTCCCGAGACTGTTTCGGGTTCGGTTCCACATTCTCCTTAACGGTTCTGGGTCCACCATGGATTTTCAGAGGTGGACCTGATGGAATGAAAGGTCAACCTAACAACTCTTTTTAATTTGCCAAGCAAGCTGCCGAGTCCGAATGCTTAGTAGCATATGGCAACTGTAGCTGAAGCTGGCAATTGATTTTATTAGATAGGGTCAGAATCTGGAATACCCCATGGTGACCATGAGTGAACCATTTAAAGTCCGCCCCATCACCACGGGCAGTCTGAGGAGGTTCTGATTTTTTTCATGACTTAAAAGAGAGTTCAATCTGGCACGTCCACCTACTGACCTGCGTGCTCGAAAGTGCAAATACTGATGGAAGTAGGAAGTAGGAAGTAGGAAGTCTACATTCACTTGCCAAACTTATGTCTTGAAAAAAAAATGTGTGGAGATTTGTGGGTTTGGGGTTTTTCTCCATTAAAAGGTAAATCTCTTAATTGAAAGATCTGAAATACCATGAAAAACTAATTCAACGGTTTTCCATCTCATTTTATCCATATGGGTTTTCTCAAGAAATCTTTAGTTTGAACAATCTTTCAAATATTTGCAACATTATTTCTTTTAAATATTATCATGTTTGTGACACTAGTACCTCAATGGTTGGGGACCTACCTCTTCAAGTGGCTATGTGGTTAAGGGACTTGGGCCAGGGTGTGTGAGTATCTTAACAGAGGGAAGGGAAAAAAAAAAGGAGCCCATCTTTCATCTCTTCTTTTGTTATTAATATATCAAACACTTTTTTATAATGATCAGAAAATGCATAGACTTGGAGGATCAAGATTTGCTGTGGTGGGTATGCCACCAATTGGATGCATGCCACTTGTCAAGAATCTGAAGGGTACGACTGGTTGCGTCGATAGTTTAAACCAAGTAGCAGCAACATTCAATTCCAAGCTCAAAGCTCAGTTGTCTGCATTGAAGACGACCTTAGACATTAAAGTTGGTTATGGTGATATATATAATGCCCTCATCAGTGCCATTAAGACTCCCACCAAATATGGTAAGCAGGCAACAACAACAAATGTAGGCCACATTAATGGAACGGGTTAGGCCCTGCTCATGCTTGTCCAAACCCAGTAGGCCCAAGTAGTTCATTAAAAGTAAAAAGTCAGGCCCATAAGAAAAATGGGGGTCAGTGGGGACGCCTGTTTTAAGCTGACGCATTGCCATCCGTAATATGCTGCATGTGTTGGGCCCTGCTGGGACTTTAAAAACTCACCCAAAATCCAGCCCAACAAGGGCCAAGTTAGGGTGTGTATGAACACATGCAGGCCACTCATCCAGCACAGGCAACAACTAGCTCCACTATTCGACCTCGGTACACAGAAACTACAGCTGGTTGAATTACCTAATCCATCTGTCTCAAATTTGGAACTCCTCAGATCTGAAGGCTGGGCTTGTCCGACCATGTGATCTTTTGGATTGGGCCTGATACTTGGGGTGCATGGGTGATAATTTGCTACATCCTTCATCTCAATGATTTGACATTTCTTTCTTTTCTTTTGAACTGATGGGTGCAGGTTTTAGGGTATCTTCCAAGGGTTGTATTGGGACAGGGCAGTTCGAATTGGGTGATTTGTGCAAGGGGCAGAGCATATGTGCAGATCCCAACCAATACGTATTCTGGGACGCTGTTCATCCAACACAAAAGATGTATAGGCTCATAGCTGACGAAGTTTTAACATCCGTAGCTAATGGGATCTTTTAGTTAAAATTGCATTTTCCTATTGTAACTCATGCTGTTCACTACTATCTGGATGATCTAAACAAGGGAAGTCTTTATCTAATGAAGTCATTGTAAGATGGATGTCTGATTTAGAGTCGTTTAATTCGTTTGTCTCAATCGTCTGTCACTGGGGTTGATATTCATGCAACAGAAGCTTCCAGTTGCTGCAGGGAACTAATAATTTAAGAGATGCTTTCCTCTTGCATTTTTTGTTTAATTATTCTTGATCTTATGTTTGGGCTTTAAAAAAGTGGGCCAACCTATGGTCGCTCTTGAATTATTAGTCTTCCGGATAAAAAGTTGGGCCTCTCTGCAAAGCTCAAGGCTCAACAACCAGCTGATGGGCATGTAAAACTTATACAAAGGCAGTGCACTTTTGGTTTGGCTGGCGACACATCCTGGCCAATCAACAACCCATGCATGGGAACAAATAAATTTTTACCATAATGAAGTACTTTATGGTCTCCACCATGTATAGATATACATACATGTATGTGTGTTGTACCGTATACAGTAATTGGGACCCATAATCATCTAGGTCCATTAATAGTGGGCCACTGGTTCAGGGGCGGATGAAGGGGGGGGGCCGGGTGGGCTGCAGCCCACCCAAGATTTGGGCCCAAAAAAAAAATCAAGTTTAACAAAAAAAAAAAATCCAGTTTCCAAAAAAAAAAAAAATTGTCACTATTACTTTCACAACTTGTAGTCTTAGCTTGCAAGTATGGGTTTAAATCCTGTTATTTCTTCTCTAATAAAATATCAGAGGAATTACCCTACCATTGTTGCAGCAGACAGTAATTCTCATAGCTTTGATAAAACTTCATTGTGAGCTAAAAATGAAAAGAAAAGAAATAAAAGAAATTAGGAAAAAAAAAAGTAAAACCGGTCGTCTTATGTATAATGTATTGTATATTGATGATTATTTACTATCTTAGGTTATAATGTCGCATCATCAAGCGCCCAAAAATCAATAACTCTTCTATCGTTCTATAAGAGAAAAGATGATAAATCTGAAAGTGGCGAAACTTCCACACCTATTCCTGATATTTCAAAACTTGATGAGGATGAGCGACGTCCTACCAAAGTTCAAGTTGTTGAAATTGAAGGAGTTGAACATTCTTCTCGAGTCCAAAGAGTCGTAGTTGCACATTCTTCCAAGGCTCAAGAAGTTGCACCTATGAAAGTTGATGTCACTTCTTCATTTGAATGTGATCCGGGCAAACGCATTGCTATATATATGAATACCCGCTTAACAAACATGATGAAGTTCGGGTAGCTTATCTTAGAATGGGACCTTGTCGACCTACTCATGAGAAAGAAAAAGATTATCCGGTGACCATATTTGGAAAGCAAGGCCGACGGTTCAATACTAATTGGTACAAACTATTCCCTTGGCTAGAATATTCACTCCACAAGGATAGAGCATATTGTTTTTATTGCTTTCTCTTTGAAACAAATCCTCCGAAGCATCCAGTATTTACCTTTAATGGGTTTCAGAATTGGAAGAAGGTTAACAATGGGAAGAAATGTCCTTTTTTGAAACATGAAGGTGGTCTTTGTTCTCCACATAGGTCGGCGACAATGTATTGTGAGAATCTAATGAAACCTTCTCGACATATAGATAGTGTTTTCAATACACTTTCTAAAGAAGCAATTGCAAATAATCGGTTGCTTCTCCGAAATGTTATTCAATGTATTTGGATGCTTGCATTACAAGGGTTTCCTTTTAGAGGACATGATGAATCGAAGAATTGTGGAAATTTCATTGCAATGTTTGAATTTTCGAAAATGTTGAACAAGAAAGTTGCCGAAATAGTAGGTGATTGTCCAGGAAATGCCAAGTATACCTCACATGGTGTTCAGAAAACACTTTTGCATATATTTGCCGAAAATGTGAGAAAGAAAATACGCGAAGATGTTGGTGATGCAAAGTTTTGTATCCTTGTGGATGAAGCACAAGATAATTCACATAGAGAACAAATGGCCATTATTCTACGATTTGTTGATCGTGGTGGTTTTGTTAAAGAAAGGTTTTTGCTATTGTTGGTGTTGAAGACACTACTCGCGGATTGCATGGTTATTTACATCGAAAGAGAGTTTGCTAATGAAGTCGACATAGAGTTGGTAATAGATGAATTTGATAAGAAGTCACGCAAGTCAAGATTTCACTAGTATCATGTTTTAACTTTTGTTTGTCTTTTGTCATACTTGTCAAGATTTATTGTGAAGATTTTGTTGATTTTGAGTAGTATAATAAAAATGATCACTCTTTTGGTATGATGCTTGTAGAAAATGAATTATGAAGATAGTACATAGATAGTTTTTGGTGAACATTATTGCTATTTTTTATAGTTTTTGGTGAGACATTGTTGTTATTTTTTTAGTGTAACTTAAGTGCAGCCCCTCCAGATTAGAAATCTTGGATCCGCCCCTGCACTGGTTGGTATGTCTTCCAAGGGTTACAAATGGGTACTATTTTTTCATTTGAGGGAAATTCAGATCTATGCATATAGGATCCATCCGGAATCAGATCCTTCTATGTTCTGATATCGTATCCTAAATTTGTTGGCATGAGCTGGGTCCGAAACTAAATCCATCACCAGAAGGGATGACCGGGAGTCAGGTCAGGCCTGAATTGGCCTAGACCTACCCGAAACTCAACCCATTGACATAACCAGTGATCCACACTTCCACCCCACCGAATTCTATCAAGAAGATTGAAACTAAATTCAAAAGTCTTGATGCATTGATTAAGCCACCAAATTAACATTCGGCCGCACCATGAAAGCCACCAAACACTCTCAAGTTTCAAATGATTCAAGTGCCCGGGAGCGTGTTTTTCTGGATTTCTTGTGCAGATGAAAATTACACGTATGCTTAAATCCTTCAAATTCATGGAATTCAGAGCATGAATTCATGGATAGCATCAATATACAATGCAACGGTCATTACTGCAACATGAAGGATCTCATGTTGACTTGGGCCTTGGGCTGATATACATGGAGAAACGTGTTGTTTGTTTCTCTGTTTTGTATGTAAATTTCATTGAAAAGGGTGATGTTTTTCTCCTCTCAAGCTGGCTATGCTTAGGCCACAAGATTGGAAGAAACCATTTTTTCCCTCTTTTTAGAAGAGTGGAATTCTTGTGTTGAATAAACCCCAAGTTACAATCAGGTGCAATAAACTGTCTTGAAGTTTATTTCTTGAAAAGAGTTTTATATTATCTTTTTAAAAATATTTTGTACTAAGCATATTAAATATGATTTTTATGAAACTTCTTTCAAGTTAATTTTTTTTTTTTTTTTTTTCAAGCTCTTTTCGCAAAATTTCCATATGATTAATGTTTACTTGTATATGTGTATCGTTCCTCTTGACACTGAGTTTGTTAAAAATCTTGAACATCAATATGTATCTTTCAAAGGTATGTATTTTTATTGACCAATCAGAGTTGCCCTAACATAGGTTATGCAGACGTGTGTTATAAAAATGAGTTTATACATGACTGGCTTACTGAACAATGAAAACCATCCACTTTATGCGAAAGTTTCTCCAATGGGAACATGCACAAGGAAGTAGTGCATGATTTTCATTCCACACCATCCATAGAAGCAGAGTTCGATATCCCCTGAGTTATCTCTCAAATACTTCTCATGATTAGAAGGACCAAAACCCACAGTGGGGTCCACGTAATGAAGTTTTGAGCCACTCAAAACGAACATCTCTCATGTAAATGTCCTAAGATTTCATACCAAAACAAGCTGATCCCAAACGTAGGATTGAGCATATTATTAATCAATTCATTAACCCACATTATCAATTATATACTTTTTTTTACCAAAAAAAAAATAATTATATGCTTAATCTTACATTGGGACCAACTCGGAGTAAGATTTGAGGTAGCAAGGTGGCTGGCTCAGATTTTCATTAATGCACACATGCAGGAGCGGAATTAGGAATTTTGTTTAGGGATGGGGGCAAAGAAAATAAAAACTTAAAATAAAATTAAAAAATATAGTAATAAAATACGTAGTAATCAAAATATTGAAGTTATGCTTCATGTTCTTTCATTGAGTTGAAGTTATCAATTATTATTTCAATTATAAATTTCTTTGCGATTTCTTTTTTTCAATATATACAATTAAATAATCCATAAAAAATTTATATTCCGTTCTGTCATGAAATGCACTTTTAACATTCTTTATGATTGAGTTCGTAAAAATTATCATCCATTATGTTGCGAAATACAGTTTTTAAAATCTTCGTGATTAAGAATGCATTAGTATATCTACCATATATATATATATATAGACTAAAGTATAAGAAAAATATCAATATGGGTACCGATCCTTTCCTAATTCCTATGATGTAACCTATAAATCATAATTTTAAATGTTATTACTTAAACCCTCAAAGAAAAGTAATAACAACTCATATTTAAAATCTAAACCCTTTAAAAAGCATGGTTCAACTAGTTTTTATCTCCTTAAAATAATCTTTTTTAACCTGATTTCTCTGACATTGATTATAATAATCAAAACAAAAAAAAATACAACTATATTTATATATCCATGATGGATAAACTCCAATTGAGCTAAAAATTAATGTAATGGCAAGTAGACATTAATTCTAGGCAGCTTAGATTTCAATATAAGCCACAAAGATTGAAAATACATAATGACATATAGTGAAATTGGTACATCTATGCAATGTGAAAAAATATTGTAAAAGAGAAAATAAGTTGGTCATTTTTTTTTTATTCATAAAATCATACCTCAAAACCTCTGCAAGTCTGTAACCTGCAACTCCTTTTAAGATATCCAACAAAAAGACGTGATTTTTCTTCTCATCTCTTGGATGATAAGATTTGGGACAAATGTAGATAATTTAGAATGAATATTGAGAAACCTCTTCTCCAATCACCATCAAACCTTCCTTATTTGTTATTCTTTCCTTCATTTTTTTTTCCTTTCCTTTTTTTCATCTAAGCTTTTCCCAAAATCAGTAATATCTTTTATTATTTTTTTAGAGTCAAAACTATGTTAAATAAAGTCTTAAACATTGGAGGGGCCATCAATTAATGGATGGTCATATAATGGAAGGGCCAAAGCCATTCTTTGAGGGAAATTTCAAGATGTAAGGGGGGCCATGCCGCCCCCCGGTCCGCCCCTGCACACATGCCACAGCAATCACATTTTAGTCAGTTATTATTGTTTTAAGCTTTTTTTTTTTTTTTTTTTTTTTTTTTTTTTTTTTTTTTTTTGTGCATGTGTGTGTAAAACGCCCAAGAACCATTATTAACATGAAAAGTTAGATAAAGAATTAGACTGCTATGTCACTGTGTTTATTTCAACAAGACATTACCATTAGTGGCCGTCTTTATGGGGAAAAAAAAAATGTAGTGGCCCATCTTATCAAATGACTAGGAAGACGAATGGTTCTCCGATCCAAAGATTTTGGGCGCTCTTGCCGGCTCACTGTTTGGTGCAGAAGTTCTTCATGAAAGTATTTTGGCATAAATTCCTGATCTTTGGATTTTGTCATTTTTAAGTGCAAGGGTGTGATGGATCCAACCCGTTACTTTTTCATGTAAAATGTGTGCACTCAACAAAATTGTTGAATCCATGGATTTGAGATCCCACCAAAAGATTTCATCCAGAAATGTACACTCTGGGAAGGGCAGCACTTTAATTTGAAGCTTTTGCAGGTGTCCATTAAAACTAACTAGCCCACAAGCAATAGTTGATAGCATGGATGAAAAAAGCGGCCGCCGCGCTGCCCCCTGGGCCCCCGCGAGCTGACCGGTCGGGGGATACCCCGGACCCCCTCTGCGAAGCGCATGTTTTTGAAAAAGTGACAATCAAGAAGATAAAAGGATCATACTTGACCATAATAGGTAAGACTCTTTTGCTGGTTGTCTTTCCATTTTTGTGCTTGGATGTCTATTATTATTATAACTTGCTAGATAAGATATTAAACCTGTTTAATTATGTTTGAAATTGTATAGTAGTAAAGATATAGTTACCTATTACTACTAGATTTCAAATTGGTCTTAATTAAATTATTTTATCAAGAACCCTCATTGTGCTGGTGACAAAGGTATTCCTATTTCCTTCACTAACTCTCTACTCTGTCATTTTTAAATTGGTGTTGAATGTTGATTATTGATCACTTCATAACTTTATAGTTCATTCACTTGATTGAGTTTGAACCTAGAATGTTGAAGTATTGATATTTAATTGTTCAATGTTCATTAATGAGTAATGACCTAACTCTTAAGTCTTATGCCTTTATTTCATGTTCTAGTTTTTTTTTTTTATGAGCTTTCCATTACTTTCTAAATTAGTATGACTAAGAAACATGAATACATGTGAAAAAACTAATCATTACTATTATTTTCTATTTATACAGCGATACAGGGCTTCATATATTGAGGGCACCGCTACGTCCTCTTTTCTTACTTACTTTTGCAAAAGAACCACATATTCTTTCATTTTACAATTTTCTGGATTTTCTGAAATTTTTTCAGATTTTTTAGGCAATTTTTTTCAAATCGCGCCGCTACGTATCCTCGCTACGCTACGTATCGTCCGCTTCGTAGCGGTTTGGCGGCGGGCCGCTACGCCCGCCGCTACTGCTATTTTCATCCTTGGTTGATAGCCTCAAGGATCCCCCCTATCCTTATCTCAAATACACAACTTTTTTTTCTTGTGGGTGTAGCAACACCTAAAACATTATTTATAAAATAACTGTACGTTGTTTTCTTCTCCTCTTGATCCATGGGTAACAAATATGTCTTTTTTTCGTTATATTTTGTCATTGTGAGAAATATCCTTATTTATTCGTGAGTATGATAAAGAAAAAAAAAAGGAATTAATCTAATTCAAACATATTTCTAAATTCTAAATCAAATTTATTCAAAATTATAATTTGACTTGAATCTTATCATATCTAACAGAAGGAACGAGTTCGGGAGTCGAGAAAGCAGTGAGAGAAGAGAAGATGGCTATGAGGTATTTCATAGGGGTAAGGAGAATTCTCATTTTAGATTGCAATAACAAGTTAAAGCATTAAAATCAGGAGAATTGTGTGAATTGAAAAGAAGAGAGTACACATCCTAAACCTTTGGTTCATGAAATTCACAAAATTGGCTGAAAGTAATATATATCATTTTGGCTACCCTTAAAAAACAACTTCCTCCCCCACTTCACTACCGAAATTGATTAAGCTGGTATGGGTCGAAATAAAATCATATTATTGTAGCTAAACAATAGAATTAATTCTGAACTTCATTAGGCATCCAAGTACTTTAGTCAAACTCCCTATACCACAGATGAAAAAGCTGACCATCTACAACCATCCAACCATGCACCCATAGATGTTGTCCCCATAGTTTGGTTTTTGAAAAGCTTGCACTTCTGGTTATTCTAAAAGTTGTTGAAGATTTTGATCATCCTTATGAATCTTTAAAAGGAAAAAGGATTTTTCTTTCAATCACATAAAACATACAATAATCCTTTACAAATTGTGCCACTCTACCAATTCGCAAGTGGGTACATAATAGGAATACGTCAATCCAGTAATCTAATATGGATGTGCCAATTGTGTGCAATTTTTCTTTTGTGACATCGACTTTTGTTTAGGCTACTATAATAGGTAGCATGTATACTCACCACCCGACTGTGTTTTGGAAATTAAGGGTTCAAGTTAGCAATCTTTAACTTCCTAGTTGGGTTAGGGCTTAGAATGTCAGTCAAATTCATTATACTATTTATTTATTTATTTGGTAAAAAAAACTTATCTATAGTTGATTTCAGATTTATTCTATACATGTTGCCCACAATATTCAACATGGCTCCAACTTGACCTCTCACCTATTGCCATCCCAATTCCCAAATGTGAACTACAGGACTAGTGTCATAGACCCCCCTCCAAAATTTGGAAAATATCAGGTTCTATTTGCTGCGTTTTAGTCTATATATTGTCTTCCATTATTAACACAATTAATTAATGAAAACGGGCAAAGGAAAACTATATATCTCTATAATCTCACAACAACATCACAATTAATTTTTACAATATTTACATAAAATATATGTAAATCTTAGAATTTTTTTAAAGTTTTAGTATTTTAAATATACTTTAAAATATCTTAGTTTTTAATTATTTTTAGGGATTTTTTTTAAAAATAAACGGCAGGAAAAGAGAAACATCAAAATAACTCTAAACTCCCTCTTGATCTAACTCTGTATTTGTTACAATGATTATGATGTGAACTCAACCTTCACCAGCAGCCATACTGCCATAACCCTACATGGACGTAATGGGGGGTCGGTTTTTAGACCGACCCCCTAGGTCCTCATCCAAATATCTCCATATTTGGATAAGCACCTAGGGGGTACGTCCATATAGCATGGCCGGGCATTTAATCCTTGAATGTACTATTTCTTCGCGTCAATTGTCATTGAATGCTTATATAGCTTTTTGTCTCCAAACTACTTTACGAGTAATTAGTGGTTGTTGTTTTTAGGTAGAAATCATTAGGGGTAGTTGAGTACTGATTACGACCATTAACAGAAGACTAGCGAAGATAGTCATCCCCCTCCGTTGGACTCTAGAACAACACTGTCTTCAATGGACTCTGTATATACTGCAATATCCAATTCCTCCATTTTACCAATGCCTAGTTTGGATATGAATTTGTGGATTTTGAGCGTGCTGCACTAAATTTACCTTTAAATCATGTGTAATAGGAAACTAATTGATGGCAGTGGCGAATAAGGGGTAGCTAAGTTGGTTGGCCATCCCACATCTTATTTGGTGGCACAAGGATCGATCATCGAGTATGCTACTTTTTCCACTTGTACGGGCTTCTCTTCTCATGTGTGGGTTCTCCCTCCAACTTGTATGGATTTTTCTTCCCACGTGTGTAGGCTCTCTTGGGCTCAGTCCTTTGCTTAGTGCTTAGGTGGGAAACCAATGAAAAAAAAAAACGGATTTTGTTGGCAAAGAACAAAAACAACTGTCATTCAAGGTAATTCAACTTAGAAGCCACTAGACACTTTCTTTCCCCCCCCCACCCCCCCCCCATAGGCCTCGATGCTGAATTGTGCATTAACGAAATTAATTGCTTTCGATTTACAATCAATTTGGTTTTAAATTTAATTGCACATAGCTTTGTTAACATGTAAATCCAGTGGACGTAGGTTATTCAAACACGTGAACTATGAATTCACACAGTGCAGTGAGCCGTATGCAGGGTTGGAACCAATAGTTTTGCTTTGGGGGCTACTGTAAAATTGAGAAGTTCTTGGAGGGGCCATAGTGCAAAATTCATAAAGATTTGCTTGTATGCAAGGGGCTTCTCAAAAATTTTGAAAGTGCGGCTTGGGAGGTGGGGGTGTGGTGTGCAAACACCATACGGCTTGTGTTGAATTTTATTAACTTCTTAACTCTTATATCCATTAAACAAAAATAAACATATCATTATTTAAAAAAAAATCATTATTTTATCCAAATTCCCAATGGTCTCTCTTGCTTTCTTCTTTCTTTTTTTTTTTTTTCGTAAATGAGACCCAAGTGAGAGCCCGCATACACACGTGAAGACATCCCACTCAAGTGGGAAAGAAGCCCGTACACGCGGGAAGAAAGCCCACACAAGTGGGAAGACCTACCCAGAGTTCGTGGCCTGGGCAGCCAGGTGAGAACTGTCACTCCTTACCACTTGGGTAAGAAGCCGTTTTCCTTTCTCTCGCTTAAAAACTTTCTATACACATAGAGTCTAATAATGCATCAATACAACGGTGGGTCAAGCACAGATCGGGTCAATTATAAACAATTATAAGTGTTGATTGTCATTATATCAATTGGGATTTAATGGTATTGATAAAAATCGATTTATGTGGGGTGACTCTCTTCTACTAAATGTAGTATTTTTACCATCAATGTTACAAACTTTAGAGATAAATAAGTACAAGCCTTTAAAATTATTCACATAGAGATAAAAAGATGGGTAAATGTGTCATTTCACTCTAAAACTTATGATTGTTGTAAGCTAAATAGAACAAGTGAAAGAAGGGTTTTTTTTTTTTTTTTATCTTAAAGACTTATATATATATATATATAATAAACCAATCATATATATTTTCATTAACAAACATCCATACTTCCAAGAGGGAGAGTGAGATGAAAATTTGTTTCAAGGTCTAATTTAAATATATTTAAAATCATATATATATATATATATATATTTTGTACCCAGCTTCAGTGGCAGGGACCCATTATTTAAAATCATCTTATCTCTACATATATCTTCATATCTAATACTGTACATTAGGAAGGGACGGACATGGACGGTTGGATGTACAACTAAAAGAGGTTGTAGGTTTAGCTGACCAATCTCAACATGTAAATGTGCCGTGAAAATTAGAAACTTTTATGATCATCCATGATCCATCTCATTGCTTTAGATTCAACAACTCGAAATCTTATATCCACTAATCTAGTGGCCCCCACTGCATCCTCTACTGCTTCTGCAATTCGTCACCTTTTAGAACTTTTTAAAATAGCTAGGATGTGTTATAGGTCCCTGGTGCAACCCTCGTATGCATTCGTGGTGGAGTGATGCTCGAATACTTTCTAACACAACCTATAGACCATAAAACTATTATTGTGTCATTTGCCATTGATCACCAATTGATTTTGAGATAAGTAGTAGCTCAATAGGGTCTGCGTTTCTATAAGTGGTATCAGAGCTTGGTAAGATTGTGGGTTTTGTGGGTTTCTTTCTGTATGCCTAAAGTCCAACTCAGACTTATGTTTGGTAGGTTCGGTGGGTTCACTAACTCTGCCACTCTTGTTAATTTAAAAGACTTTTAGTAAAAATGATAGCAGCAAAGGATTCAAAACCATTATTAAAAAACTAACCCAATTACAACAAGGCATGTGTCAAAAGGCAGCCACAATAGCCATATGGATCCATCTTACAAGATAATGAAATTGATGGCATCCAATTGTTTAAAAATAAGTTTAGCTTGACTGTACTGTCTGTACAATTCATTAAATAACTAAAACTGATCAAAGGAGTTGATACTTTGGCAAGATCAAGAGTAGATACTTTGGATGTTTTTAACTTCCCCTGTTATTATAACAAAACTAATTGGTTGCTATCAAGAGGGACTACTGCCAATAGGGATTATTAGAAGGATCCTGAATTCCTGATCCCCCAGACTCTCTTCTGCTTTTAAAATACTAAATGTGTTGTTCCTCCAGAGCTTGAGGATAGCTTTTGGAGAGAGAATTTGGAAACAAGTCCATCAAATTTTGTCAAATCAAAGGCCAATATATGGATGGACGGTCTAAATAAAATTTATCTTGCAATCCATTTCATGGATCTAGATGAGCCAACTGGAAACACCCAATAAAACTAATATTTCATGGATGGCTGATTTTCAAAGACTTCTTGGTTTTGATAGGCCATTGAGCCTTACAGGTGCTGACTGCTTACCCATGCCCCATTTCTTCACCCAACAAAAATAAAAAATAAAAAAAGGCAAATCGTAGTAAATCATGCTGTCAATCGAAGCTTCGCAAGACCAATTAATGTCCACTTGTTTGACGATGTCTCCACCCATGCTCAATAAGGCAATAGGCACGAGGCTTAAATGCTTAATTAAATTTCATTCTAAAAGAAGAGACTCCCATAACATCTAAACATTGAAAACTTAAAAACGACCACCATTCATTACACTTCGTTGATGGTACTAAATCACTGTTTGAAGCGAAAACGGAGTGGTTTATTTGACAGGGCCACAGGGGGATAAAAGATAGTCAACAACATCAATCATGCAGCACTATATAGATGGTGCTTGCAGCCAAACCAATGCCCGCAAGTCTACAGGTGTATCCGACCCAAATAAGATGAAGAAGATGTTGCTGGTGGGGTTGATGGCTCTGTTGGTGATGGGTGCTCAAGCCCTTGATCCTCAAGAAATTAGGAGACTGGCTATCACTCACAACATCACAAGCATCTTGGTTTTCGGGGATTCGAGTGTCGATCCTGGGAACAACAATCGACTTTCGACGACGGCCAAGGGCAATTTCCCACCCTATGGCAAGGATTTCTACAATGGCAGCTCCACTGGAAGGTTCACCAATGGGAGACTACCAACAGACTTCGTTGGTATGTCACCACATTATGATTGTCGAATTTTAGCAGTTGTTTATGTTACAATAGCCTGTGACAAATTAAATGAGTTATAGAGGTCTTTGTTTTATGAAGAATTTGAGTTAGTTTGTTATTTATTGTAGCGGAGGACCTGGGCTTCGGGAGAATAGTCCCAGGGTTTCTGGAGAAGAGGGGTCTAAACAAGGAAGAGCTGCTGCATGGCGTTAGTTTTGCTTCTGCTGCTACTGGTTATGACGACCTTACTGCTAACTTCACGGTATGTTTGTTTTCCTAATTTTTTTGCTCTCGATCCCATGATATCATGGGAGTTTAAAAACACAGATATTATGAAATCAAAATGTTAAAAGTAAGAAAATTTATCTGGATCCCATGGGGTCCCGGGCAAAAAGGTAAAAACAAAAAGAGTACCAAAGTCAAATGACTCTTGTGACATTTAGAGACTTTCAGTCATGAAACTAAGAATTGGGTTTTTAAGGGGCATTGAAATGTCAGATCCCCAAGGTATTTTCTTCGCATTCCTATTTGATTGCATTAAAATACAGTGGAATTCAATATATAGAATTTTTTTTTTCAAGTAGTTAAAAATGAAGATCAAAAATAAATTTTTAAAAATGAATATTTAATAACCTTTCCTATGTATACCTAACTTTCGGTCTCCATTCTTAACCATTCAAAAAGGAAAAACTATATAATGCAAACAAACAGGCCCTCAATCTACAGAAAACGTTATGAATCAAAGGGTAAGGCTTGTGCTCGGACTGGCCCATTATCTACAGTAATGGGCCGAAGCCAATTGTGTTTTTTATTTTTTGCGTGTGGTTAGGTGTTATAAAAGGTGTGGCATGCCACTGGCCCAATTTGAGCCGCCTATGATAAATTCTACCTCCTCACACCTATCTTCCCTGGTGCCAGTACCTTTCAAAAAATAAAAGAGAGACATTCTTACTCATGACTACATGAAAAGGGGAAAATATATATAGAGAGAGAATCAGGCATTTAATCCAGAGCTAAAACTAACTATAAAGGCATCAAATTAAAAGGTAAGATGATAGGACGTCTGCAATTTTACTTTTGATGTAAATTTATAGCACGTCAAGTAAATGGGAAAAACTGAAGAGGACATAGATGGAAAATGGTAATTAAAATTAGCTAAAGAAGAAATAGAACTCATGAAGGGCGCACTCCCAATATATTTGGGACAAAATCGCGGTTGGCATGCCACTACAGACCTTCCATCGTCTTCCCCTGTGATTGGCAGCGATGCAAGTGGGCCCACAAGCTCGGCCACTATTTGCACCACGTACCTTGCCAAACAAAACCCATCATATTGAGTTAATGGAATTCAACTAATTGCAGACCAAGTAGGTACCCACATAAGGCCCATGCATCACGCCTTAGATTCTTTTGACATTCTGTTTGTCTGGTTGGTACTTGGTAGTAAGTTGTTACATGTGGATCTAGCTTTTTATGTATCTATCACTTGGTTGGCAGAACGTTCTATCCATCTCAAAGCAGATTGAGTATCTAATGCATTATAAGATCCGACTGAGAGAGTTGGTGGGTCCGAAAAGGGAAGAAGAGATTGTTAGGAATGCCATTTTTATAATGAGTGCAGGTACTAATGACTTCATCCAAAACTACTATCTGTATCAGACTCGCTCAAAACAATTCACCATTGATAAGTTCGTAGATTACTTGATCACCTCCTTGGCTGCTGACATCAAGGTATTCCTCCCTTATTGTTTATGGTTCTCATATGTAATAATCTTCGTTACGGGTTTCATTATCGAAAAATTATAGTTTTGTTCATATTTTTAAATTTCACAATATTACAATTTCTATTAAACAAGAGAACACTATTGAGATATATTTAAATGATGGGACTTCTTTTTATCCAAGCTAAGGGGTTGGGACTAGAGATGTAAATGGTTCTCCGATACTCCGATTACCCGAAGGTTCCGATCCGTTAAAAACTATGTTTTGGTCCTTATTTAGGCCCCACTAAATAAATGGGTCCGAGTTTGGATCCTATTTTTCTTCTCGTGAACTAACCGATTTTGGTTTCGGTTCCACCTTGGATCGGATTGTGGACCCGGGACCTGACACATTGCTTCAATTTTCGAGAATTTCTCCTTAAAATTAATTTTTTTTTCTCATATCATTCTCTACCGAGCTAGCTAGACCCATACCCGGACCCAATTTGGTTTCGTGTCCGGTTTCACATTCTCCTTAACGGTTCCGAGTCCAGTACCAAGGAACCGGTCCCAAGACGGTTCCGGGTCCGGTTCCACATTCTCCTTAACGGTTCCAGGTCCACCAGGGACTCATACCGGAACCGACCCGTTTACATCCCTAGTTGGAATATTGTGACACTTACACATACGAGATGATGGAAACTCACGTATGCAAAGAGACATGGCTCACTCATGCGAAGTGATGAGAACTCACACATGCGAGAAAATATAACTCACATATGCAAGGAGGGGGAGGCAAGGTTAGACGTTGGACCTCCTAATGAAAACTGCTACTCCTTACCTCTGGGGTAAGGAGTCTTCTCAAATGATTGGGGCGTTTATGTATTAGGTGCTTTATTAATTATTATGTTAACTCGTTAAAAATGAAAGTGATATGTCGCCGGCGGAGATTTTCAGAGGTGAACCTAATTAATCATGCAATGAAAGGTCCACCTAACAACTCTTTTTAATTTGCCAAGCAAGCTGCCGAGTCCGAATGCCTAGTAGCACGTGGCAACTGTAGCTGAAGCTGGCAATTGATTTTATTAGAGTCCGGATATGGTGAGGGAAAACCCCACAGTAATAGTGAGTGAACCAATTAAGATCTACCATGTTAGCGCAGGCAATGTGAGGAGGTTCTGATTTTTCATCTGACTTAAAAGCTCGAAAGTTCAAATACTGATGAAGTAGAAAGTCTACATTCACTTGCCAAACTTATGTCTTGAAAAAAAAGTGTGAGGAGATTTGTGGGTTTGGGGGTTTTCTCCATTAAAAGGTAAACCTTTTAATTGATAGATCTGAAATACCATGAAGAACTAATTCAACAGTTTTCCATCTCATTTTACCCATATGGGTTTTCTCAAGAAATCTTTTGTTTGAACAATCTTTCAAATATTGCAACATTATTTTAAAAAAAAATACCACTTTAGATAATATCTGGTCATTTTCTAAATATTATCATGTTTGTGACACTAGTACCTCAATGGTCGATCGGGCACCTCCCTCTTGAAGTGGGCATATGGTTAAGGGACTTGGGCCAGGCTGTGTGAATATCTAAGCAGAGGAAATAAATTAAAAAAAAAAGAGGAGTCCATCTTTCATCTCTTCTTTTTTTATTAATATATCAGACACTTTTTATAATGATCAGAAAATGCATAGACTTGGAGGATCAAGATTCGCTGTGGTGGGTATGCCACCAATTGGATGCATGCCGCTTGTTAAGTATCTGAAGGGTGCGACTGCTTGCGTCGATAGTTTAAACCAAGTAGCAGCAACATTCAATTCCAAGCTCAAAGCTCAGTTGTCTGCATTGAAGACGACCTTAGACATCAAAGTTGGTTATGGTGATATATATAATGCCCTCATCAGTGCAATTAAGACTCCCACCAAATATGGTAAGCAGGCAACAACAACAAATGTAGGCCACATTAATGGAACGGGTTAGGCCCTGCTCAAGCTTGTCCAAACCCAGTAGGCCCAAGTAGTTCATTAAAAGTCAGGCCCACAAAAAAATGGGGGTCGGTGGGGACGCCTGTATTGAGCTGACGCATTGCCATCCGTAATGTGCTGCATGTGTTGGGCCCTGCTGGGACTTTAAAAACTCACCCAAAGTCCAGCCCAACAAGGGCCAAGTTAGGGTGTGTATGAACACATGCAGGCCACTCATCCAGCACAGGCAACAACTAGCTCCACTATTCGACCTCGGTCCACAGAAACTATAGTTGGTTGAATTACCTAATCCATCAGTCTCAAATTTGGAACTCCTCAGATCTGAAGGCTGGGCTTGTCCGACCATGTGATCTTTTGGATTGGGCCTGATACTTGGGTGCATGGGTGATAATTTGCCTCATGAACTAGTAGTATTCCACACATTACAAATTTGCTACATCCATCAACTCAATAATGATTTGGCATTTCTTTTTTTCTTTTGAACTGATGGGTGCAGGTTTTAGGGTATCTTCCAAGGGTTGTATTGGGACAGGGCAGTTCGAATTGGGTGATTTGTGCAAGGGGCAGAGCATATGTGCAGATCCCAACCAATATGTATTCTGGGACTCTGTTCATCCAACAGAAAAGATGTATAGGCTCATAGCTGATGAAGTTTTAACATCCGTAGCTAATGGGATGTATTAGTTAAAATTGCATTTTCCTATCGTATCTCAAGCTGTTCACTACTATCTGGATGATCTAAATAAGGGAAGTCTTTATCTAATGATGTCATTGTAAGATGGATGTCTGATTTAGAGTCGTTTAATTCGTCTATCTCAATCTTTTGTCACGGGGGTTGATATTCATGTAACAGAAGCTTCCAGTTGCAGGCTTTCCTCTTGCATTTTTTGTTTATTCTTGATCTATTTGGACTATAAAAAGGTGGGCCAACCTTTACTACGTTTTGGAGAAAAAATAAAAATGGTCGCTCTTGAATTATTAGTCATCTGGATAAAAAGTTGGGCCTCCCTGCAAAGTTCAAGGCTCAACAGTAGTTATGATCTTGTGTTTATTTAGTTAGTGGGCCTGATAATCAAGTCTAGCTATTTGGTTGGAAACGAGGTTCAAACCAGTAATTGGTTTGGCTGGCGACACATCCTGGCCCCTCAACAACCCATACATGGGAACAAAATCAATCTTTCCCAAAGTAAAGAAGTCTTATGGTCTCCGCCACCATGTATGTATATACATACGTGTATGTGTGTTGTACCGTATACAGTAATTGGGACCCATAATCATCTGGGTCCATTAATAGTGGGCCACTGGTGGTATGTTTTCAAGGGTCACAAATGGATGTCCGATTATTCCAACGTTGAAAGTCTCATGTTTCGAATAAAACAGATATGAAGCCTATTTTTCTATTTAAGGGAAATTCAGATCTATACATATAGGATCGATCCGGAATCAGATCCTTCTATGTTCTGATATCGTATCCTAAATTTGTTGCCATGAGCTGGGTCCGAAACTAAATCCATCACCAGAAGGGATGACCTGGAGTCAGGTCAGGCCTGAATTGCCCTAGACCTACCCTAAACTCAACCCATTGACATAACCAGTGATCCACACTACCACCCCACCGAATTCTATCAAGAAGATTGAAACTAAGAGCTTACATCATTTCCTTGATTGGCAAACCACAACGAAATTCAAAAGTCTTGATGCATTGAATAAGCCACCAATCATTCGGCCGCACCAAGAAAGCCACCAAACATTCTCAAGTTTCAAATGATTCAAGTGCCCGGGAGCGTGTTTTTCTGGATTTCTTGTGCAGATGAAAATTACACGTATGCTTAAATCCTTCAAATTCATGGAACTCAGAGCATGAATTCATGGATAGCATCAATATACAAGGCAACGGTCATTACTGCGAGATGAAGGATCTCATGTTGACTTGGGCCTTGGGATATACATGGAGAAACGTGTTGTTTGTTTCTCTGTTTTGTATGCAATTTCAATGAAAAGGGTGTTGTTTTTCTCCTCTCAAGCTGGCTATGCTTAGGCCACAAGATTGGAAGAAACCATTTTTTCCATCTTTTTAGAAGAGAGGAATTCTTGTGTTCAATAAACCCCAAGTTACAATCAGGTGCAATAAACTGTCTTGAAGTTTATTTCTTGAAAAGAGTTTTATATTATCATTTTAAAAATATTTTGTACTAAGCATATTAAATATAATTTTTATGAAACTTCTTCACGTTTTTTTTTTTTAAGCTCTTTTCGCAAATTTTCCATATGATTAATGTTTACTTGTATATGTGTATGGTTCCTCTTGACACTAAGTTAGTTAAAAATTTTGAACATCAATATGTATCTTTCAAAGGTATGTATTTTTATTGACCAATCAGAGTTGCCCTAACATAGGTTATGCAGATGTGTGTTATAAAAATGAGTTTATACATGACTGGCTTACTGAACAATGAAAACCATCCACTTTATGCGGAAGTTTCTCCAATGGGAACATGCACAAGGCAGTAGTGCAATATTTTCATTGCCCGCCATCTATAGAAGCAGAGTTCGATATCCCCTGAGTTATCTCTCACACACTCCTCATGATTAAAAGGATCAGAACCCACAATGGGGTCCACCGTCCACGTAATGAAGTTTTGAGCCACTCAAAACAAACATCTCTCATATTTATATGATGTCCTTAAGATTTTACTCCAAAACAAGCTGATCCCAAACGTAGGATTGAGCATATTATTAATCAATTCATTAACCCACATTATCAATTATATATTTTTTTACCAAAAAAATCAATTATATGCTTAATTTTGAATTGGGACCAACTCGTTTTGGAGTAAGATTTGAGGTAGCAAGGTGGCTGGCTCAGATTTTCATTAATGCACACATGCCACAACAATCACATTTTAGTCAGTTATTATTGTTTTTAAGCTCTTTTTTTTTCTGCATGTGTGAGTAAAATGCCCAAGAACCATTATTAACATGAAAAGTTAGATAAAGAATTAGACTGCTATGTTACTGTGTTTATTTCGACAAGACATTACCATTAGTGCTCGTCTTTATGAGGAAAAAAAAAAGTGTAGTGGCCCATCTTATCAAATGAGTAGGAAGACGAATGGTTCTCCGATCCAAAGATTTTGGGCGCTCTTGCCGGCTCACTGTTTGGTGCAGAAATTCTTCATGAAAGTATTTTGGCATAAATTCCTGATCTTTGGATATTTTTAAAATTTTTAAGTGCAAGGGTGTGATGGATCCAACCCATGACTTTTTCATGAAAAATGTGTGCACTCAACAAAATTGCTGAATCCATGGATTTGAGATCCCACCAAAAGATTTCATCCAGAATTGTACACTCTGGGAAGAGCAGCACTTTGAAGCTTTTGCAGGTGTCCATTAACACTAGCTAGCCCACAAGCAATAATTGATAGCCTCAAGGATCCCCCCTATCCTTACCTCAATCAAATACCCAACTTTTTTCTTGTGGGTGCAGCAACACCTAAAACATTATTTATAAAATAACTGTACGTTGTTTTCTTCTCCTCTTGATCCATGGGTAACAGGAAATACATGACATTTCATTGCCAACAAACTACACAACCATTAAATAGACTATTTTAGTAGAATATACAACCCAAACGAATGATCACTGCAATCATACAAGTCAACAGAAGAAGCTTCGCCACTCTATTTATGTTGTTTCCAACCTAATACCCTCCATGAAATAAGCTGGTCAGAAGATTTTAAAGCAATCCTCTTACTCGTTTCACATTGTGGATAAGTCACAGAGATGAGCTGTTCGAATCCATAGAACCATCTGGCACCTCCCTCAAATACCACCACCCACCTTTCACCCTATATATCGAAGGAGGGTCAGATTTTACAAGTTAAGCCATGGCAGTGCAATTAGAGCACCAAGCAGCGTCCAACATGCTCTTAGAGAACGTATGGGCTAATTTTATCGCCGGTCACACAGAAGAACGAGCAGGGGAGACACACACATCTTCTCAAGCATGGGGGAAGCTTCCTCCTCTCCAAGGAAGAGCAGGGTCGACGAGGATGCTAGAGAGGATTCCAAGCCTTGGGAGATTGGTTTCATTGAGTTGGGAGGAAATGCTTGAAGGAACAACACCAACCAGCGGCGAGGAAGGTGATGAACACTCAAAGCACTACATTTCATTAAGGGCCCGTTTATTTGCATTGAATACATAGAAATTGAATACACAAGAGTTCATGATGATTGAAAAACGATTAATAAAAAGTGAGGGGTGAAGGATATGAGGTAGATGCAGAAGGGACCTTGACTTTTTTAGGGTTTTAATTACTAGGATGATGGCTGGGTATTGGTTTTTTTCTCTTCCCTTCATTCAATGGCCATTAGTGTAAAGGCTATTTGATGTTCATTTTTTGATATTCACCTTTGAACTTAGAGCATGAATTCCTATGTAATCAATTTCTATATATTCCATGCAAACAAACATGTTTTTTATTCGATACATTTTGTCATAGTGAGAAATATCCTTATTTATTCATGAGTATGATAAAAAAAATGAAATAATATAATTCAAACATATTACTAAGTTCTAAATCAAACTTATTCAAAATTCTATTTTGACTAAAATCTTATCATATCTTACAGAAGGAACGAGTTCGGGAGCAGAGAAATCAGTGAGAGAAGAGAAGGTGGCTAGGAGGCATTTCAGAGGGGTGAGGAGGCGGCCATGGGGCAAATTCGCAGCAGAGATAAGGGACTCAAGGAGGAAAGGAGCTAGAGTTTGGCTTGGGACGTTTGCGACAGCTGAAGAAGCTGCTTTGGCCTATGACAAAGCCGCTTTGAGTATGAGAGGGCCTCGGACATACTTGAACTTCCCTCTACAACTAGTTGCAGAGGCCTTGGGGATGGAAGGAACTCATGATTCTATACAAATGGCACGTGGGTGGTTTCCTTGCCCAGTTGAGGTATCTGCTATTGGTACTAATAAGAAAAGGAGAAGAGAGTGGGAGTGGGAATGTAATGAGAGTTTGAAGAAGAGGTTTGGGTGCTTGGATGGGAATTGGATGTTGGAGAGTGATGAGAGAGAGGTTATAGAACTGCAAGACCTTGGGAACGACTTCCTGGAGAGCTTGCTCTCGTCTTTGTGACAGGTTTAGGTGCTCATTTTGTGTAAATTGATTGTGAGATCAGATTGTAATTCCATTTGGGCAGTCGTCCATCTAGTTAGCCATGGATGGCCCGCACCAGTTTGTGGCAAGGATTCATTTTTTTAGGTGATTTGTGTTAGTTGAATTGGCTGAGGAATTGGTGGAATGTTGCATGATTCTTTTATTTCCATAGTTGAAGAAATCATTCATGAATTTTAATTAGTAACCACGGATGCAATAGGATGGCCCTTTATCTCATCATCAATCAATTAAAGCAATCGCTTTTGCTAAATCTGATACCACTCACAAACGCAATCTACCAGGGATTTTCACTGTCTCAAATTTTGATTGGTGTCAACTATGAGATTACTATTTACAAGACTTCTTGTTTGATTGTAAATTCATTAATAGCTTGACGGCAAAGCATATCATTGTCAATGGAAATATATAGTGACCGTCCTCGGTTGTAACTCTGTTGGTTATCAAAACAAATATATATAGAAAAAAAACGGGATTAATTTTTTGATCGATTAAATAGCACCACACAGGTTACATACAACAAATATATAGAAGTTCTAAATTTACATTCTATCACATAGTTCATAACTAAAATGAAAAGGTAAAGTTGGGCCCCATGTTTAACCATTGTACACCCTAATTCTAACAAGAACTCGGTTAGCTTCCATGTTTTCAGCACCTCTTCATGCAAGTCTTGTATAATCTGTAATGTAATGATAGGGGATAGATTTTGTCCCTTGGATAGATTTTGTCCCTAATTAGACCCTCTCATTATGCATCACCCTTTCATTGGCCTTCTTTGATCATTTAATAAAGGTTTTTATATAAATTTCTCTTTTCTGTACTTTAAATGTTTTCACAAGTTATTTCAGTAGAGGAAAAAAAAAGGCATTTTATGACTCAAAAAAGTTTAAATCATATCTCACATACAAATTGTTAATTCTGGTTTTGAATTCTCCTTGTTGTATTCTCTTAAATGCTTTTATTCAATTCATAGGACTGTAAATTTTCGATTCGCACATTTTAATCTTATCATTCTAATAAAAAGGCACGGCAACAGTCATTCCATATTCTCTAGATTTTCCTTTTGTAATAAGTTTGTTGACAGAGAATCTCAAAAACAATGTAAACATAGTTTTGATAAAACCTTTGGTCTCTACTCTTATCAAAATTAAGGTCTTTAAATTAGTCATCTATATAAAAAAATTCTATCAAGTTGTAGTACAGTAATAACTGTCTGATTAGAATCATTAAGTAAACAGGCATTATATTGAAGGAGTTTCAATTTAGCTGTCTAAATGTGGCCTCATATAGGACGTCTAAATTAATCTGATCATTGGTAGACAGTGAATTAATGGCGAGAGTAAAGATTGTTTTTTTTCTTAACCATCTTTTACAAAGGAACCCAAACTCATGCATCCACACACTGTGCATGTGTCTAACCAATTGAGCAAACATCAATATTTGCTTACATTTAGTTTAAGTGGACATAACCATTTACCACATAGGAAAGTACCTTGCTGGTGGTGATAAAAGTAGATGGCCGCAAGAGCAATTAAAAACGTATGTCCCCACAGCTTCAGAAAATAGGGATCCTACAGAAATGCCTTAAACAAGGTACGCGTAAGCTGGAACTTCTCGAACAGAGCAACAGTAGTTGTGGGCCATCAATCCACTTCCATGGTCTGCTAATCTTAATACAACCCACCCAGTAACTGGAACTCACCAAATCCTCTTCAATTAATGATAAGCAACACTCTCCATCCCTTTTCTACTTCTCTCTTCCAACACACCGTTTGTTAAGTCTCCCACAAGCCACTCCCTTTCAATTCTTTCACTGGCAAGATGGCCTTAATTTACGGTAGAATTTGGACAATATGGCTTTCAATTCCACAGAATATCAAACAAACCCATCGAAATAACAAATGAAAAATCTTATCCCAAGTTCATTTAAGTAGAAGCAAATAATTGAATTCTCTCTGCCCATCTCTTCCTCAATTAAACTCTCATTTTCCTTTCCAATTCCAGTGAGAACTTCAGGAATGAAAATCAAGGATGCCGTGGGCATGTAAATGTAATCACTAATCACATGTAAAAAAGCATTATGAATTCAAATTTATAAATAAGCTTACTAATCAAACAGACAAACCAAAGAAATCCTTACATCAACAAGTCCATTAACTCTCTAATGAAAAAACCAAAATTTCTTCACGAATTCAATGTTTTTTGAACATTCTTACCACCCTCCATTAAAATAAAACGCACCCAAATCGAATACAATCCTGTCTTACCTATCTTACTTAACTACAGATGAGAAATAGTAGCCCTGGTACTTTACCTATAGTAACTTGGAAACCAAACTGTAAACACATTCCATATAGTCCTCTTACATATATACAAGAAAAAGGGCCTCCAAGAAAGAGATCCTACACCCAAAGAAGAACTTACTCCATCTATGTAGGAACGTTTCATGGATAACATGAAGACGACTTGTCAACTTCCTCTGTTTCTGATAACTTTAGGAACATCTCCAATAATTCCGACCCCGTCGATCCCCCTGAGCTCTGTATCGAATTTGAAGGCGATATCGCCACCTCCTTCTTTCTGCCATAGCCCGATGAGGAGGACGTCGACGACGAAGCGGCGATGACGAGGTCCGCCGGGAAATTGAGCAGCGCCTTAGCTCCCCGCATCCTGTATGCGGCTTTGTCGTATGCCATGGCCGCCTCTTCGGCCGTGTCGAAGGTGCCAAGCCAAATGCGAGCACCGTGGCGCGCTGAGTCACGTATCTCGGCCGCGAATTTCCCCCAGGGGCGGCGCCGGACTCCTCTGTAGTGCTTCTTTCGGATGCTGTGGGTAGGCTCCATTCCCCTGCGACCTTGGTTCGATTCCTTGGCTGGAGATGATGAGATGGTGGTAGTTCTCATGGCCATGGCCTCGTTTAGGACCTCGTATAGGACCATGTCCTGTGAGTCATTTTCGTTGAGTGGGAGCTCGCCTTCTGGTGCAGGAGATTGATGGAAGGAAGGAAACATTTCTTGATTCTCCTCTTTCATGTTGGAATGGCTTCTTTTGTGTGTTTTGGAGTAGACAAGTTGAAGTGAAATGCTGAAAACGCAAGTTGGTTTTGTTATTTGTAGGGAAGCAAAAGAATGGAAGGAGTTTGATGGGTGCTAATAAAAGGAGAGAGGAAGGTGAGAGGAAGGAGAGGTGTAGGTGTGACCTCTTCTTGTTTATCTTTGGAAACATGTGTTGAGGGACTTGACTTGTTAGACCTGTTTAATTGGATTAGAACTTTCTTCTTCACTGTATTACAAAAATGGCCTTTTGCTTTTAGAATGGTGCAGGAGAAATGGGGTCTTTGGTGACATTTAATAGATGATAAAGTAAAGAGAATTAATAGTGTAGATAAATCACAAATCTTTAATGTATAATCAATAATCAAGAATAATTTAAACCCCACTGTATCATACTACTTTTCTAGTGATTGAATATGTCCAACTTTATTTTGATAGAAGTTATATTCATGGTGGGGTTGAATGGCAATTTTCAAGAGGCATTACTAATCAAATAACATAATATAATTACTGTAAACTTTATTCATAACTCTTAGCATCTGTTTGGATAGGCAAAGAATAGATTAAAGTGAAGTTAAATGGACCATAACAAATTAAATTCTCAACCCTACATGTGGCCAAACTCATTCAAACATAATAGGGTTGAAATTTTAAGTTGTTAAACTTATTTAACTTCACTTTACTCTATTTTTTCTATCCAAACAGAAGAAACTAGTCTTTTATCTCTAACAGGCAGTTATAGTAGAGCATAATAATTGATTTAAGGGTAAATTAGCCAACAGTCCCTGAGCACGGTCTTCTAAGGCATCAAGGACAACAACTTTTTCTCTAATGTCTCTAGTCCAGACAGTTGGAGATATTTTACTGAAAGATTCCTGATATGTCATGTCATATATTTTCATGACTAATTTGACTCTTTCAACCCTCATTCTTAAGCCAAGTTTTCTCATATTCTCTGTTGTCCCAGAGAACTCCTTCATTCTTCTTCTCTCTCATTTTTCATTTTCCGTTCCTTTCCACGGTTATGGAGTATCGTTGCAGAACACCTTTCGTCGCCACCATACCATAACTTCCGATTCTCTCTCTTTCATTTCTTCAAAGATTGAAACGGTTTTGAAATCTCTCTCTATAACTAATTTGAAAGAGAGCAATTTGCTCTTTTGCTTGTTTTCCCTCTCTCTCTTTTCTCGATTGGATTATGGTCATCAAATGTTCTTGCTTTGGATTTCGATTTTTATTAGAATCTGACTTTTCGTATTCTGACTTTTGGTGTCACAGAGCTCAGATAAATTTTTCAGAAACTCTGATAAACTGGATAAAAACTCAGATAAATTTGCCAAAACTCAAATAAATTTATCTGAGTTTTCGGCAAACTTACCTGAACTTCTGGCAAAACTCAAATAAATTTATCTGAGTTTTTGGCAAAATTACCTGAACTTCTGGCAAAACTGAGATAAATTTATATGAGTTTTGGCAAATTTATTTGAGTTTGTAAGAAAACCAACTACTTTAGTATACCTTGAATGCAAGGCTTGCCCAACCACTAACAAGTCTGAACTGGAAGGGATTTCCACATTGTGGTGCCTCCCTGATTATCATGATCATCAAAGTAGGGCCGTCAAATAGACGGTGGAGATGGAAAAAAAAAAAAGGTCGGTGGTCTAAATTGGAGGGGCAAAATCTGATAGTACCACTACCACTACTCTGCCAATATTTAAAAAGTTACCACAATTTGACTGACGACCCAAGATAAGAAATTGTAATTGGGGATTGAAAAGAACACGTGTGGCCCCCACTGTCAGAAGATCATGACCGTTAACTTCATGAACCCAGCTCAGCTATGGGTTAAGGTCTCATGGAGGTCCCAAGTGGAGAGCAAATGATGAATCACATCAGAAATGCATGTTCATGTTAAAAAGAAAAGAAAATGAAAGGGCCCAATGTTTCCAGAGAATGGTGTCTGCAACTGCAAGTGCATACACTGTGATCATGATCTATCTGATCAGTAGCGTGGACTGGCTGGACTACTGAAAAGTGGATCCAATGTTGTAGCTGTTGTGTCCATAAATAAACCAACATGCAAAACTTAGATAAATTTGTCTGAGGTATGCTTTTGTGGACGTGTACAGGGGCTTTTTTTATCTTTTTCATTGTCTTATTTTTATGAGAGGACTTCCGTCGGTACGATAAAATATCGTGGACCTTAGACTATAAAAGCAAATGATGAAGGACCTACCGCCAAAAACCCCTTGATTTAACTGTTTCAATTGAGCTTAGTAGGTTTCATCAATGGCCGATATTTGTTTTAGATGCACCGTACTTGGTGGCGAATATTGCCGCACTAGATCATTTTTCATCATAAATGAACGCAAAATTGAAGTGGTTGTGTTAAGAGTCTAAAAGCAAAAGGCCACATATGAGAAACCACATGTGTACGGTTGTGATTGGATGCTCTTGTCACAAGTTCGAATCAGTCATATGCATGCAATGGATGCCAAGACCTAGGGTTATCAATGTACCAAGTTGGGCCGAGCTTCACTTTGATGTGTGATGAGATGAACCTGAAATGTATTTAGTGTTTGTGTTGTGGTACACAATTTCAGTATCTGCCCTTCTTTTAGTCCGCGTGTTTTCATGATTGGAAAGAATAAAAATTTAAGAAAAAAAATATATATCTTCAACAATGTTCTTAAGCCATGTGAAAACCAATAGATAATTGATATCAATTATCAATTTAGACTATATAACCATCAATATCTTTGCAATGTGCTCGTATCAAAGAAAATGAGGAGAGTTGGATCATAATGATAAAAAATACACGTTTGTATGGCTACTTTTCTAAAAAAAAAAGATGTAGAAAGCAAAAATACTTTTCCACAAGTTATTAATTTTGTGCTGCCCAAATTTTACTGTGATCATATAGAAAACCAATGCTGCTGGTAAAAAGAAATCCGAAATTCTATTTACTTAAAAATCATTTTACATTGATTGAAATCGAAAAAAAGAAGAAGAAGAAGAAGAAGAAAAAGTTCATTGGGTGATTTAGATTTCCATCTTGTTCTAAAATCAGATTAATGGGATGATTCTAACCACATCAAAGAATCTTCAGATGGATCATTGCAAACTGAAAAGCAATATGATTGAATTGCAATTTCGAGTTGAAAAACCAAAAAGCCAATGGCAATTCTGTAGTTTTCTTCGGATGCAGGGGTGGAGGGGAAAGAGTCAAAAGCTGATCGGTTGCTACTTGCTAGTGACGTGGACCGATGACGTCAGAATCGCAATCCACGTTTGACTGAAGATGGATGTTGGACTTTGGTGGCTTCATTTGAAGCCCACGTTCGTGGATTCGGGTCTCGAAGGGACAAGCCTTCTTATTTTTCCGGTCATGATTCTTCTCCTATTTACCAAAATTGCCACGGGAATTCCACTCATCAGGAGGCATATCTTGTCCCAATCCATTTCGTAAAAGTAGACGGTCAAAATGAAAGACCCTCGTGCACTAAGAACATAAAAAAAGAGTAAAGATGGGAAGTCTTCGTAAATGGTTTTGTGACTGACTTGACTTTGTGCCATTTCACGTGTATGGATTTGGAAGACTAGCTGCCCCACCCACATGGTTTAATGGTTTACCAATACGTTTTTGGATTTGCTCTGGTTCGAATGGTTAACAAAACTTTTAACATGTTGGATTTCGAATTCAAACCCTTTCATCTAAGGGTGACCTCTTGATATATATTATTATTTGTCCTCTACTAAAAATTTTCGAGCTTTTAGTGTAACTAGTTTTTAAAAGAATCTTCATCTAAATTTATAGGCCCTCAGGGCCGGCTCACCATATACGCAGGTGAAGCAAGTGGTGGGGGCCTCACCATGAGAGGGCCTCATAATTTTGTTGGATTAGTAACATTAACATGATAAAGCTAAAAGAGAAAATCAGGTACATTTGAAAATCAAAACCAGAGAAGATAGACGAAGAAGAAGCAGAAAACAGAATCACAGTAAAAATATTCTAGGTACGTTTTTAAAGGTATCAAACCTCGCTGGGAATCATCTGAAATGAATTCAAATGAACTCGAGTTAGAAGAGAAAATTGATCACAATTTGACCCGTTTTCTAATGAAACTGAAATCATCGAAAAATTCTATCATTGAAAAATTTTCATAAAATCAGAATTACAAATAAGTCCTTTTTTTAATAAAAAAAAATACCCTGTTTTTCATAAAATGGCATTTCAAATCAACCTTGACTCATGGAGTCCACTAATTAGGATACTATTGAGTCTTTTCCAAACTCATATATTGCTTATTGAATACTATTAACAGTACCTGTTACAGTTGCTTCCACCGAAAGAAGTTTTTCGAAATTAAAGTTAATAAAATCTTATTTATGATCAACTATGTTAGAAGAGAGATTAAGCGGGTTAGCCATTTTATCTATTAAGAAGAAAATTTTGGAAAACCTTGAATACAAAAACTTGATCAATAAGTTTGCATCACAAAAGGCAAGAAATGTTAAATTCACTTTAAAAAAATAAATCCCTCAACAAGCTCTAAAAAAAACAAAAACCCAAAATAAAAAAAAAAAAAAAACCAAATTTTTTTTTTAAATCCGCCAATGTACACTGTACTACTCATAGTGTACATTGCCGGTCCCAAGTCCGGATTAAGGACGAGGGTTTTCTCATGTTACACATAGAAGTTATGGGCCTCATTTAAACTTTCGCCTGGGGCCACGTATTATCTTGAGCCGGCCTGTAGGCCCTTTGGTACATGGTATAAATTTAGCACCTATTCGACATTATCTTTCATTAGATTTTGGACAACTCCTAACTTGATCCGCCAACTTGTATTGAGTCTCTTTCTAATTAATTGCATTGTGACCCACAACCCAATATCCTCCGATCAGGTTCTAGTTTGAATCTTTTAACGTTTAAGTTTGTTATAGGTTGGCATTTTCAGCCTTGTTAACAAAGGGGTCATGTTTGGGCTGAACCTGTACATCTTACCTGCGAGCCATTATTGGGGTGATCTAAAACTGTTTGTTTGTTTGATCCGTTTCACCGTGACCACGAATACGCCCATAAAGTTTCCAAGACAATGAAAATTTTCAATTGACCAATAGAAACTAGTAGAGTTGATTAGGATTTTAAATGCCTAGCCCCATCTTGGAACAGAAAAATTAATCAAATATTGACGACAAAGATTAATGGACCCAACCTTGATTTAATAATACAACTTATATGATTCAAGGTAGGTGAAATACCCCCAGCCCAAGGAAGCTTCCGGTCACACTGAGAGCCACCAATTTAGATCGAGAGAGAAATCAGAAATGACACTTATAGGATGTGAGGTGTGATCACCTTCCTAAATACTTTAATAAAAAAAAATTTGGTGGAAGGTTTTCAACATGAACAATTCCTCCTTGACTTTTATACTATGATAATTAGCATAATTCGGCCCAATTCTCAGCCCTGATTCATGGGAAAGTTTAGGGTTTTCACGTTTAAATAATGTGGCAAATTCAAAAAGTCTATATGGACAAACTTTTTAGCCAGTTGTCCAAGATTCTGACCAAAAAATTTATGCATGGAGCACTACTCTTTCAAATTACAGAAGTTGGAAGATGATTTGAAGACATAAGGGTTCTTTTAAGACTTTCTACTCTTTTAAGAAAAAAGAACTTTCCAGAACTCTCTCTATTGAATAAGTGACTTCACTGGAGAATCCATTAGCAGGGATTTGAGTATCTTGGCATCCACAACAATTCGAATTCAAGCAAGAAAAACCCCTCATCAAACGGCTCTTGAGCTGTCCTGATCCTATTCAGTCTAGACATCTCCCCTTATCAAACAGCTCTTGAGTTCCTATGGCCTTTTTATTTAGAAGAGGACCTGTGGCATGTTTGAGGGGTCCATATTTGTCATTTGTCCCCACTTGGTACAAGGAAGATTTATTTATTAGTCATTTACTGATCATCAGTTCATTGACATTGGTACCTGTAAGCTACAAGGCTTTCAAATTAGTAGATAGGTTTAGAAACTCTTTATTATGTCTTCTAACATAGATTTCATGGCTTTGGAATTTGGATCCCACAGACAGCAACATCACTCTGAAGTCTGAATTGTGGTACATGGGTAAACCACAAACTCAAACCAACGCCACAAGTCTAAAGACTCCCATCACTCTCTCACCTAAAACAAACAACCATCACGTTACAAATTGTCTTGTGCAGCACTACCAAGCAAAAGTTTATTGTATGTATAAGATGGTCCTAAACAAACCAAAGTTCAATATCAGTCGATGGATATTATTTTTTTGCACCCATTCTTCTCTTGTTCTTGTTTCCTTTCTTGTCATAAATTGAAGTAAAATCAGTTACGAGCAATTTTATGGCAGTCAATTCACATGGTTAACATGGAATGCCTGTTCGAGTATTGGGTCTATTTGTTTAGCAAAAGTAGTAGTAAGGAAGGACTAAAAGCAGGCCACAATGTGAGAGTCTTTTTTTATTGTTGTTTGGATGGAAAAAAAAAAAAAGAAGTGAAGAATAAAGTAGTTATGTGATAGTTTTACTTCATTGTTGATTGGATTGAAGTAGTGGAGAGAGAAATGCAGTTGGGATGTGATACCGCAAAGTATGCAGCGGACCTTAGCAGAGGGTTCATATTGCATGTATCCGAGTGCGAAACTACTATACCAAATGCCTCTCCAATGTAATATAAGTCCCTTGGATTATAAATGAGGGTTGCTCAGTTGGTTGTCAATCTTGCTTCTCACCCAGTTGTCCAAGGGTTGACCTCTAGGTAGGGTAGAACCGGAAATTCTCTTTAGTAATTTATTTTTTATGTGGGCCAGCCCCCTTGATTGGGTCCAAAAAAAAGGTCCCTCATTTTTACAGCTGAAGATTACTTTTTATGTAAGTAATACATATGATCAGTTTGACTGTGAATAACTACGGTTCAAGTAAAATCTAGGCCATTTTTAGGGGCATATAAAATGATTGGGTTGGATCACGTAAAGGTGGGCCCTACCTAGATTTTAAGATTGATGCTAAACTTTCTAATAAACAAATAATGCATCTTTCCTATGTAACAGCACCAGCATAACCATTCTCACAAAAGCACCTTTGTCATGTTGTTTATTCTTCTTAAATCCATCCTACTTTCTAGTTAATGAAAGCAACTCCACTCCATCATTTTCTCTTTTATCTTTGTCCAACACTTAACCAATTTGTTAGGTTTTTATTTATTGGATAATTCATGGGTTGGACAAAACTCTGGGTATTTTGAGTTGTAATCTTATTTTAGAAAAAGGACTATGAAGATAGAAGATGGGAAAGCCTTTAAGAAGAAAGTCTGAAAGAATTAGAATAAGAAAGATGGAAGAAAAGAGTGCTGAATTTTCAGATCATCCGAAATGGAGTCCGCTTGAGCGAAGTCAGAATAGCCAGACGTTGAAACGGAACCTCATCCGCTCGAGCGGACAAGTGGCAGAGTCCTACGAAAAATTAGAAACATGTTCTAATTGTGCTCAAATTGCTTGTTTTAATCATAATCAAGTTAGGCAACCTTAAGCACGTCCCAAGGGCTATTCTAAAAAGGAACTCACCTCTCAAAGTTCTGAGTTAGAAATTTTAATTGAGAGAATTCTTCACTAGAGATTTATTAAAGAGTTGTACTGCCAAGTTCTCTAGAGCCGGTACTTCTGCATCATTTGTAGAAGATCATCTTCTTGCGTAGAAGATTTGAGGAGTCAAGTGCTGGATTGAGTTTGTTGCAATCAGCGGTGTGAAGTCGTTGAAGCGTGAAGCGACACAAAGTAACTTAAGTGTTTAGGTAAGGGATATCTGGAGAGGAAATCTAAGTTTCTTGTAATTGCTAGATTCATAGTACTTGATTATTAATCCAAGTCGGATCGGTGATTTTTTACCCGGTTAGGATTTTTCACCTTAAATTCGGTGTCCTTATGGTGTGTGCGTGTGATTTTATTTCCGCTGCATTATTATTTATTTCTGCACACTTTGAGCTGATTAATTAAGTAGACCAATTTACACCACCAAAGCAAGACAAATATTGCCCGCCTTTGGCTCTGGCCTTGAACTCAAAGTAATGAAAAGGGCCCTGCAGAATCATTGCCATGGGAAAAAGGTACGCTACACAGCCAAAGTGGCCAAGGGAGGTAACCTGGCTATTAAGATCCAACCTCCTCCCACCATACCCTTTCAAAATTCAAACACCCCAAATCCTCTCTCCTGTTTGTTCTCTTCTTCAATGGATGGGGTGGGAAGAATTGAAATTGAATGAAGGAGATTGGAAACTTTGGCGGTGAAGCAGAGGATTTTTGGTGTTGAAAGCAGAGAAGGATGATGAATACAGCAAGATTCATCAAGTGCGTGAGGGTGGGCGACGGGGCGTTGGGAAAGACATGCATGCTCATCTCCTACACTAGCAACACTTTCTCGAAGAAGAAGAAGAAGAAGAAGAAGAAGATGATGATGATGATGAATTTTTTTATAGGATTATGTTCCGACAGTTTTCGGCAACTGGGACGCTCGGATACTGCTGGTGAGTTTATAAATAGTATAATGCCAACAAAGAAAAGAGTGGAGAATGTTTGAAAGCTTCATAATACCTGTTGTGTTAATTTGCAATGCACCATCTTCCATCCAAGGAAGGGCTGCGTGATGAATGGAGATGTTCTTGGGCTGGGACCTGGATGAGGCAAGGCCGAAGCGAGTCAAAACCCAACCCATTTAGTTATGGGCGTCATACCGAGGCCTGTAATTTGACCCTTTTATTAAATATGACCGGATGAGCCTTCTATCATGCAAAGGCCAAGGCCATGCCCTTTCAATTATTAGGTCCTGCCTGTGGGCTTAAAAAAACCCAAATCTAGCCCCATGCAGGGCTGACTTGGATCAGGGCCACCCCTGTGGTGTCTGTTTGATTACTTGTACTCCAGAATTTTTGTTTGGAGAATGTCAAAACCCATAAAATTATTCTTGGAAACTCTATTGGAGGACATTTAGAACTTGGGGCGTCCCTGGGATCGAATACCTTAGTAGCTGTTTTTTCTTTTCTTTTTCTTTTTCTTTTTTTTTAATTCATTTTTTCCCTATCAAGAAAATACTAGAAATAGAAAAAAAAAAAAAAAAAGGTCTGAGAAAGATTGGGGAACTCGGACATAATTAAGTTCATGTGAGTAAGTTTCAAGATATACAGGAGTTGGATGCATGTCGTATGCGTATTGAACATATGGATACACTAAGATATATGAAAAAATGAGCTGCACCAAAATTGCATTTCTTTGTTGTACCTAATACCACACACACAGGATACATTGAGATACATGTACAGAAGAGCCACTCTAAATCACCCCTATGAAAACACCCAGTTGTAAAGGAATTTTTCATGATGTAAAGACGTTGAGCTTTCTCTCTCTTCTACTGTTGTGTTAATGCAGGCAGGAAGACTACAACATGCTAAGACCCGAGTTACAGAGGTGCTGATGTGTTCTTGCTGGCCTTCTCTCTAATAAGCAAAGCCAGCTATGAAAACATCTCTAAGAAGGTGTTGTGTCACCCACTCACCCTCCCTCCTCTCATTCTAATCCACATCAGACTGATCTGACACACTTCTCCATTTTCTACGCTCCAACTGTCCCAAATATACTAGTGTGAACCAAAATGGATAAATAAAGTTTTTTACTCCCACTCCCAATTCACATCATATAAACATGTTATCCTTTTTCTATTGCCGGTTATAATTAAAGACCGTGAGTGAGGATTTCGAAGCATTCTTAAATACTTTTAAGAACTCTTTGGTTCTTCTAAGCTTGAAATTCTCTGTGGGAAGATCGTTGAACTCTCAGAAATTGATCTTTAGGTGGGCCCACCTTCTAAATCCAACTTGATTTGAAGTCTCATATCCCACACATAAGGGAACTGGCTAAATTTTCCGCCAACTGAAGTTAGGCTCACAATCAGAATGGTCATGTAAATGGCATGATGAAACACTGTAGGCCAAATGGAGAGAGTAATGTGTAAAAGCTACGCAATCAATTTGATGGTGGGCCAACTCAAATTATTGCGAGCCAACTTCTTTGTGTTAAAAGGAGACTTGAGACAGTCTGGCCATTGGGTGTTGGTTTGAGGACTAAAACCTATGATGCCTCAATAAGACATAGATACGGCAATGATATGCAACAGACATGGTAGGGACACGGATTTTATAAATAATAAGTGAATTATCGGATATGTTACGACACAATATGTTGCCCATTTATCCATGCATCATATCTGTTTGGTTCGTGGGTTTTCCATGAAATTGCCTTGCTTTTGGGGCGTGGGAGCAGGGCGAAGATCTGAAAAAGATAATAGGTGCAACCGCTTATGTCGAGTGTATTTCCAAGACTCAACAAGTATAGTAGACTATCTACAATTAGAGAAGTCAAATGGGCAGAGCCGTGCCGAACCAGTCAACGGCCCGTGCCATGGGCCGTGCTGGGCCGAGGGTACCGGGCACGTCAGGCTTGTTTGGCCCGCCAAGCACATGGGTCGACCCCTACAGCCCGCCCGGCACGACAGGCCTGGCCCGCCCAAAAAAGGCTATTTTTTGAAAAATTATCCATTTAAACCCCCCCCCCCCCCCCCCCCCCCCCCCCCCCCCCCCCCAATAAAAAGGTCATATAAGGGGTATTTTGTGTCATTTTCAATTTTACAAGCTTGTTTGGCGACTCTTATCTATATGAAATAAATCTGTTTCAAATGGCCATGTTTGAAATAAATAGTGTAGAATTATGCTGTTTGGTAATATTTTTAAACCGATTAAAACAGTTTTTTCTTAAATCAATGGTTGATATTCTTTTTATAAATTTTATTGATATACACACTAAATTAGTGGCTAATACTTGACCACATGGCTATTTGTAGTATTCCTAAGAGGATCAATTGTTCAGATCTTGATAAATGGGCCCATAAAGTCCAAAAATTAACTTCAATTGTTCACTTTTGTTATGAAAATATCTCCAGATTGGTGAATGATCGACGGTTGATATTTGATAAGTTGGTTGTTCTTAGTAATCCTAAGAACTTGTATGATTCAGATTATAGTTTAGAGCCCCACCATTGGAAAAGAATGAGAAAAATCAGACTGTGTGATTCAAATCCAAAACTCAGCTAAGTAATGGTCTATCTGCTTAAGTGCAAAATATCTGTTTGAAATATGGTGGTTTTGTTGGCCATGCGAAATAGACATATATTTACAAATGGGCACAGTAAAAGTAGTTGGCAAACAATCTAAAGTCAGTTTGAAACCGATTAAAGTCAATAAGAGGTAAAATTGAAAGATGCCAAACGCCACCAAAGTCTATAAATACTCTAACCCTCTCATTCTTCTAACTGGAGTAGGTCGAGTTTGACCAAACCACTTAAATATATTTATTATTCTCCGTGCTTGTGTTCTAATTAATTTTAATACTGAAAAAAAAATCGGAAAAAAAAAATGAAAGAGGCACATAGGCACAGCCCATCATGGGTATTTTCCTGATGGGGCGGGCTGCTGTTGGGGCCGACACGGCCGTTTAACATGCCTATTTACAATACCCAAATCAATCCAGTGAGAAACTAGAGAATACTCCCTTCTCAAAACAAAATACTTTGGGAGCAATATTATGCTAAAGAATAAGCAGCCTCATTTAACGTTGAAAGGGTAAAGGTAAATTCTACGCGGGAGAAGAAACTACTCAAAACTCTAATCTCCATAATGATGGGATGTGAGAGATAGATGAGTCATTTCCTACTTCAACAACATTTCCTACTTCAACAACCTCCATAACATCCGACAAAACTCTACTACAATCGTTTGTTGTTTGTAAATTGCATCCAAATTTTTTAAGCTTATATCCCATATCCCAGAGTAGCAAATTTACCAAGAATGGGCTCCGTCAGGGCGGACCCAAGTGTTATAGTTGCACCTGTGAGATTTAAGAAAAAAAATTTAATAATATATTAGAAAAAAAAATTATTATTTGACTTCTTAACTTGATTATTAATGCTCACACCACCCAAATGAAAATTTTATGTCTGTCATTGCACTCGGTTGGGTTAGATTTGGCAAAGTCGTCCATGGTTCATTTCCCTGGGCTTAATATGGAGTCAACCCCTTCATTAGTCTAGTTGTAAATGACATATTGAGAGGGTCAACGCATACTCTCAATTGCCAAGTCGTTTTGGGTCAGGTTTGTTGAGTCAAAGTGCAATGAAAAGTATTGGACAGAGTTTGGGTTGGGTCAGTTGGTTAGAATGTCGAGTGTGGCGCAACACAAACTCAATTAGCTAGGTTGGAGATGTCACCCAGACCCAACTCTCAAATGAAAAGTACGAACCTGAACCCTGGGTGACTGAGTTAAGTTTGGGCTCAGTTGTGTATTTCAGACGGTAAATTACATAGAGATTAAATGCTGGGTACTTGCCTGTACTGGGTAGTGATAATTGCACAAAAGACAAGCTTTACCAACCTGGACAGGCCTGACGGAATAATGGCTGAACCCAGCATGAATAAATGCTGGGTACTGACTCGTTGGAAGATTGATATTTATTGGAAAAGAAGAAAAAGTAGATGCATCAGAATTTATAGTAAATACTTTGTCACTTGTGTTCAAACATGCTTTTAGTAGAGTGTAAGCTTGGCAATTGATACTTTTGTTTGTGGCTACAAACACAATCTTTTGTAAAGTATTCTTTCCTTTCCTTGACTTTTTGGAAGGAGGGGATAGATTTCCCAAGGAAACACAGGTTTTGTAAATGGTTACTTTAAAATCACTAAAAAAAAGGCCAATCTTTCTCCAATTACGTTGAATAGTTAAGTCCAAGGCTTCTTCAATTGCTAAAACTTACTATGAGAGGAGTGTCTCCATTCTTACATTTAGATTTTGTAATTACGGTGATGGTTACTTTGGAATCACTAAAAAAAGCCAACCTTTCTCCATTTAGGTTGAATCGTTATGTCCAAGGCTTCTTCAATTGCTAAAACTTCATATATGAGAGGAGTGTCTCCATTCTTACATCTCGGTAGCTTTGTCATAAGAGTAATGCTACTTGAACATACTTTTTGGCATGAATCTTGGACAAACCCTTATGTTATATTCAAGGGATAACATAAGGGTTTATCCAAGATTCATGTCAAAAAGTATGTCTAAGTAGACTTTTTATTGTCATAACTACACCATCATTTATGTAAGCAATGCACCCAATCCCAAGCCTACTAGCTGTGGATATTGATAAATGCACAACAAACAAGCTTTGCCACCCTGGACAGGCCTAACAAAATAATGGTTGAGCCCATCATGAATAGTTTATGGGCCCGAAATTTGGGGTAAGACCAATAGGCTGGCGTTGCCCTTTTAAATTCCATTTTTAGTGAACCTGATATTCTTTTTGAGTCTTGCTACATGGACTAAACTATCCCCATGATATCCATGAGGATATCCATGAGGATATCATGGGGTTAGTCCATTGACTAACTCAATGAGTTAGTCCATGTAGACTTTTTGATTCTTTTTTCTTTTCTTTTGTTAGAAGTCTGAAGGCTATAATAGAATATGACCTAGTGAAGAAATCTACAGAAGAGAGGGCGCTTTTGTTAAATTCCTGTTTATTCATAGTAAAGCGGGTTACACCAAAGAATTCCTAAGAAGGTAAAGAACAAAGGGCCTAAAGTGGAGATAAAAAGACCAACACTTGGTTGCAGTTGTTAGATTGGTAATCAGTTTCAATCATATGGGAAGTCATTTGATAGACTCCGATGAAAATTTATCTATTATCACTAACTCTTAACCCCTAAGTTCTACATTATGTGTGATTAAGTGATCTTCAAACTATACTAGAACATGTATGGATGGAAGATTAAAGCAAATGCCTGCGTGTTGATTCACCCAACAATTGATATGGGATGCTCAAGTATCATATCAGAAAGCAAATACAACTTTACCTCAATTATCTAGTTTCTAATGTGTGATAATATTAGTTTCTTCAACCACCGATAAGTACAGAGGCGGACCGACCTTGCCCCAGGTCAAATTTCAAAATCCTTTTGAAATGGTATTGGGCCTTGGCCCACGCCGCACATCACTAAGACCCCCGCCCCATATGAAAACTGTAGAACCAAAAAACAAAAAAAAAAAAAACAAAAACTCAGCAGTCAGCATCCTCCTTCTACCTTCCCAGTTCCCTCTTTCGACCTTCCATCTTCCTTCGACACACTGAACCAGGGAGAATGCACGCAGCACGGATAGATCTTTGAGCTTCAGCTTTCAGGTAACTCTTTCTCCCTCTCTCTGTTGCCTCTCTCTCCCTCTCCCTATCTGTCGCCTCTCTCTATCGGACAATCCATTTACATTTTAATGGCTTCTATGTCGCCTATCTCTCCCCCCCCCCCCCCCCCCCCCCCCCCCATTTTCTTTGATTTCATTCATTATTTTAGGCGTTGCACAAAGAAGTTAGGGTTGGTTTTGTCTGATTTTTGTTTGATGATTAAGGTTAGCCGGTTAGGGTTGTTTTGATGTAGGGCTTTTTATTTATGATATTCATTGTTACATTACTTGATTTTGGGTTTTTTTTCTGAATCTTGTGTTCTTGTTTGATTTATAAAAATGAGTGAAATTTGTGGGTTGTTGTTGATGTTCAAATTATCTGACAACAGGGACATGGATGACAGGATGAGTCCACTTTCTCATCCAATATCAACGAACCCAATTTATGGCAAAATAATGCATCTAAATTAGATGGGAAAAAAATAAAAATAAAAACCATTGAATCACTTGAATTGCTCAAAATCTTCGAATTGTCATACCCAATTACCCATCATCTTCAATCTACACCATCTACAGTGCCAATCATCACTTCAACTATGCCAATAATTATTCCTCAAATATTACCATGTGATTATTAGACACCAAAATCATGGCTATTAACTTCTATGTGCCCTGGTGAGAAATGATACCATGGATGGCGCCATGGCGATTAGCTAGGAAAAGAGTGTCGTGTATCCCAACTAATGTAGTGTGTAGAGTGGGGGAAAAAAAACTAATGTAGTGTGATTTTCTTATTGCCCTGAAAAAAAAAATGGAATAGACAAGTTTAAAGTAAATATGATTTGGAGAGCATTTATATTAGTCCTTTACGATTTCTATCGTACTGCTGTACTTGGCAGACAGGCAGAGAATGTATATTTTCATTTAACAGTCTGGTGGAAATGTCTAAGTAGTTTTTTTTTCCCACTCACCCACTCATTTTCTCAAAATTAGTAAAATTGAAATATTGAGAAATATCTCAATACCATGCTGCTTAGTCCAAAAACAACAACTAAGTTTCTATTCTACTCATGTTCTCCTCAGTGGTTGATGTGCTTGAAATTATCTCAGATGATAATACGAGTGAACACAAGGGGTCTGCCACTAACTTTTTGAGTGTATTGGATGATTTTGATTTTGGATTTGATGAGAGATATATTGGGGATCACCAATGAATTATCAAAGTTATTGCAGCGAAAAGATCAAAATATCATCACTGCCATGGAACTAGTGAGTGTCGAAGCAACGACTGCAAATGATGAGAGACGATGGGTGGGATTCTCTCCTATTTGAAGTCCATTCATTTTATGATAAATATGAAATCATCATTCCCAATATGAATGATATGTTTGTTGGACGAAAGCGATCACGACGTAAAGCTGAATTGACAAATCTCCATCATTTTTGAGTCGACATATTCTATGCTACCATTGATTTGCAACTTCAAGAGCTCAACCGCCGCTTTAATGTGGTAAACACTGAGTTGCTTCTTTGTGTGGCATGCTCATGATTCATTCTCTGCTTTCGATAAGAAAAAATTGGTCCGGCTCTCTCAATTATATCCAAATGATTTTTCGGACTTAGATCGGGTGAGACTTGATAGTCAGCTTTCGACTTATATCACTGATATGTGCACCAATAGTAAGTTTCTTGGAGTGAAAGGAGTTAGCGGCCTTGTTCAGAAGATGGTTGAAATAAAAAGGGACATTGCATATCCTTTAATTTATTTGCTCTTGAAATTAGCACTAACCCTACCAGTTGCCACTGCCACTGTTGAGAGTGTATTTTCTGCTATGAAAATTATTAAGAATCGACGGCGCAATCGAATGGAAGATGAGTGGATGAATGATTGTTTGCTTGTGTATATCGAAAAGGACATACTTAATAGCATTGATGATGAGACGGTCATGCAACGCTTTCAAAACATGAAGAGTCGTAGAGGGCAATTGTAAAAAACCTTATTTTTGGGTTGAGATGACTTTTGACGAGAGAAGTGTATGTTAGTTAATGTCCAATCATTAATATGTACTTCTTTCTTCGGGTTGATCCCGAATTTTTTGGGGTTTGCCCTCATTTTTTGGGAGACTTTTTTGTTTTCAGTATATTTCTCTTATACTGTAAATTTTGGAGAAATGAATAGTACTCATTTTAAACAAGAAATATATTAAGTTGATATAGTTAAATATTTAGCGTCTATTTACATGGAATACATTCTTTCTTTCGTTATTGTTGATGTGAAAAATTTTTAGCATCCTTTAAGTTTAGCCCCACCTAAATGAAAATCCTGGGTCCGCCTCTGGATAAGTAGGCCACTAATCAAATGGTTTGATCCATCCAATCTAGGGAGATTTTCCTCATTCATGGTAGAGTGCATAAGATTAATGGCACCCACATGTAGAAAATAACATAGCTTAATTAACCAAGAATGAAAATCATGCTCTGTTTGTTTCATTAATGGTAGGAGAGCAGGATATGAATATATAATCTATTCTGTCTCTAACAAATCCAAAGAAAAACAGCGGGAGGAAAATTGTACCTTCATATTTACTACCTATTATTTTGATATTACATATCGGGTCTTCTACTTACACATTGTTACCAAATGTCCCTGGAGCAGGAGGTTGTTAGAATCAGTGAATCATGAGCTGATATGAGGAAGAGCCTCTTACCTACCAAATAGGTGGTAGTATATGTACGGAGCTCATGGTTGTCCGTGGTAAAGTAAAGATGAAATAAATGTTACATCAATAGCAAAGGAGAGATAGCGTTGGTATGAGAGATTAAAATATATAGTGAAGTTGTGTTAGTGTTTGCTTAGAATAGGGTAAAGTAAGGACTAGTAAATTAATTGTTGTTTTTTTTAGATTTACTTCACCGTACTTTATCTCATCTTTATGAGGTGAAAAAATCGTGACTTAATGATACAGTTTGTGGGGGAAAAAGTGTGGGTTATTTCGACGGAACATGGTAAAGACTAAATAGATAAAAAGTGACCTATGAATTAACTTTATATTTACTGTGTATTGTAAAGGATTCATCTTGCTTCATAATGAGGGCAGAACTACCATGCAGCGTCGCTGCATTTGCATGGTAGCATGATGCAGCACCCAAGTTATAATCATGAGTGGGGCCACGTTTGGAAAATCCAAACCGCTCCACTGCTTAAAGGCCCATTGTGTACTCTGCATTTGAATATTCAAAATTTATTTCAGTGGGCCAACCGATAGATTGATCACCAGATTCTACACAAAGAGGTTCCTTCCATTTCAGCCCATTCAAAATCTATTTCAGTGGGCCCAAGTTAGGGTGTTCGTGGACCGGGTTAGGCTGGGTTGAGACATATCCAGGCCTGGCCAAATTTTAGAAACACTGGCTTTTATCCTGCTGAAGCCCTACACGGGCCGTAAATGCTACGCAAAGCCCTCCCATTTAGTCTATTGGACCTGGCAAAGTCGGCTAAATCGGGCTTTTAAAAGTTATTTGCGTTCCTTAGCAATTTTTTGGACAAATTTATCACTAAATTACAAGCCGCAGGCTGGGCCAGGCATTAGGTTTTTGTCACTTAATCCCAGCCAGGTCCAGGAGGACTGGGCCCGGATCGGTTGAGCACCCCTGGTGAAAGACGGGTGGAAATATCATATGAGCAATTTAGATATAGACAAAGTGGGCAGCACATCTAGGAGTTCATTCTTAATTACTTGATCATAATTCCTGTCAATCTTTTGCAATCATTCCCCACCATACATTATTATCTAATGTATTTATGAATTTGGGTGAAAGATCTATGTTTGGGTCCTGTCCTTTTTATGTGCCTTGCTTAGTAATCAAGTTCGGATCTACATACAGCATGAGCAGGAGCAAAGTGCAGTCCGTCACACAATTGGCCAAGAAAAAGTCTACTTGGACCGATTTCCAACCCAATCACTGCCCATGCTGAGCAAAAGTGTTCATCCTCTATAGCGAAACTGAAAAGGCAAATTGGGTGGAACTTGTATTTACATTTACACGTGCCCCGCGCATACCAAACTACCAATCTACATCAGCTTTTCATGCATAGGACAATCATTCCACGGCTTTATCTCCTTCAAAGGGGCACTAGTCCTTACCCAACCCACCAACCACTTTCGGACCCAACCCCATGATGTGGTTGATGGTTCGTTGACAGAAAATAATGTTTTTTTGAGGCCATGTGATTTTTTTTACAGCAAATTTTAGATCATGAGCATTACAAATGAAAAATGTATGGCCTTTTGCCCCTTTCTAGCTGTGAGCTGTTTGAGGGACACAAAAACAGATTTCTTTTTGGCTGATCACTGTACCAGCGTTGAAATATAAGCAGAAAAGCAGCTTCCACAGTAGGATTCGTGACGAAATCGCACAACTTTGATTGGGGAAGGAAGCTTCAAGGCAGAAGAGCATAATAACCTTTCTGGCCTGACAAACGAAGAAAACTCAAGGACGAAAGGTATAAAGTGCACCTTCCACTACCGCCCTGCTCGACTTAGCACATATGTTCTCAGATTCCATGTCTTCAAAAGATAAAATTGCATGCCATCAAACAATATGGGAATTGGATCCAACTTAAAGTCGTTTAGAATATATATATAGCTTTTTCCACAAACCTCACATTATAAGAAATATCATTACCTGGATAATTTCAAATGTGGGTGGGCTATTATTGATATAATGAGGAAAACATCATTCAAAGAATAAGTTCTTCTTTTAAATTTTGACAACTTTCAAATAAAAATGATAAAAACACTAGCAAGGAGCAAAGGATATGTGGATTTTGCAACAATGGCATCACAATGTTATTTTGATAAATAGAGGTTTTATCTGTAATTGAAAAAAAAATAACAATATTATCAAGAAAAAATAATATTTATTGGAATTGTTTTTATAGTCATATTTAAAATATCCTTGGTAGGGCTGTCACAATGTCACACGACCTGTTAACACGATACAAACCCACATGATATTAACGGATTTAGGTGACCCCTTAATGGATTCGGGTCGTTAATGGGTCGAACCCATTAACCAGTAAATTAATGAGTCGTTAACGAATAAACCCGGTAACCCATTACGACCAGATACAACCCGCCAAAAAGCCATGCTGCCAAGTGTGCATCACATTACCATGCAAAAAATCAAAGTATGGGTGACATAACTTTTGTTCAGTGGAAGATGCACTTAATCAGAAGAGATACAACATTTACTTAGAAAATGGGCCTAGCCTCAAAACATAAAATATGGCTCCATGATTTAGAAAAAAGATACTTTTTTAAGTTAATGAATATTTTTTTTCAAAATTAACGGGTTAACGGGTCGTGTCGTATGATCCGTTAAATAAACGAATTGGGTTCGTGTTTGGTTTTTTGACCCGTTTTCTTAATGGGTCGTGTTCGGGTTGAGGTGATTTTAACCCAAATTCGTTTGACCCGCAACCCAAATTCGTTAACACGACCCGATTGACAGCCCTAATCCTTGGTAATTATGATATTAAAGTATGTGGATGAGTTATAATTAGGGCGGCAGCCACAGGTTGGATCTGATTTGTTAGCTAGGGGAGAATTGAAACAAGGGCCCTCTAGAAAAATCTCTAACTTAATTGCCAATAATTGCCAATTGCCACGGTACTACTTACCTCTACAGTGAACTAAAATGCACTCAACCCCGAGGAGTAGCTCAGTTGGTTTAGGACCAGGGTTTGCAACCGGATGTTGTGGATTCGAAACTGGGGCCACTGGGTGATTTTACCCGCCTTTCTCTCCTTGGTCCGTAGGATTTATTATGGCCCAAAGGACTAGGAACCCCACATTATAAATAAAAAATAAAAACTTCACTCAATAATATATGTAGTAAAGATAAATGAGGCGAGTCTGGTTGATGAAAAAAAAAACAAGATCAAAACCTGACTCAGGTTAATGCATGAAAAATCATACTTGACGCAAACCCTGCTAACACGCTATCAAATCCGCCCCTAATAGGAGTGGATCAATGCAGGTTCCCATTTAAACCCGATCTATTGTCATCCCTACCTATTTAACAAATCATATTCATTGAAATAGAAATCATTCAAATAGTTATATTTGAACTAGATCATTTTAAATCAAACCCTTTTGCAAATAAATTGTTTAATATGTTTGTATCAATTAAAACAAAAAAGCAAACTCGTCATTCCATAAAAGATAGATTGGCAAAGTTGTAAAATAGTTAAATAGGTACGTACAAATCTCATAAAAGTACAAATAATATTAACAAACTTGTTATATTATAAAAATTATATGGGTGATTTGTAAAAAAAAAAAAGTGTAATTTCTTTAGACATTATATTTATATAAAAAGTTACCTTTTGTTCACCTTCTAAGAAAAAAGACAAAAAATTTTTTTAAACTATTTAAATCAAACATCACGTAAAATTTCGTGGTAGTCTAAAGGAAACAAACATTTATTTGAAGGAGTTTTAAGTCTAACAGATCATGTTGCTTTAGCAGATTTTCTAGCAAGAACTTCACATGTCGGTAATTCAAAGACTATGATGTGATGGTTATTCCTTTGGTTTTTTTCCGATGCACTGTTTTATTATTATTATTATATTTATTAGAATTTTGAATTTCAATAAATTGAGAAGCCATAAATAAATTTTGTAAGTCTTAGAATTGCAATCATCATTGGCATTTTTATATTTTTTTAATGGAGAGGAGGATTTGAAAGTTCCATGCAGTGATAGAATTTGGAGAACTTGCAAATTCTCCAAACATGATTTCTATAAATTTTGCCGAAGAAATGTGAACTCGTCCGATGACTTGTCAGATGACTTCTTTTTCTAGGTTGGACTGCCGACAATGAATTTTACTTTTAGAATTAAAAACCAAGGATCAGTCACCATATATGTTTCCGTGTGTGATACTAAAGCAGCCACGCTAGTTAAGCAGCTGGAGCTCGGACCTACATACGTTCATTATTTTAACATGATGAAAAGGTCTCGGACAGAAAATGTGAATGAAGTCAATAGTACACGAGTCGAATTTTTTGTTAGTAGTGCAACCATTTGTTGTGAGACCGTCCAGAATCCAGATGGTATAAAAGGATGGAGAATAGGGATGGCAATGGGTCAGGATTAAATAGGAGCCCAGCCGGACCTGCGCCTGTTAGTGGTGGATTTGGTAGTTTTTATTTTTATTTTTATTTATGTACCAAGTTTGAATTTTTTGTTGTCACAACCTGCTCTACTCCGAATATATACTATATGTATATTTATTACTAAAGTGATAAACAGGGGCGGACCCAGGATTTTATCTTGGAGGGGGCCAAATTTAAAAAAATATTTTTTTTTAACAAATCAAGATACCTAATATTTTTTTCTGGACATATCTGCAAGTTCAAGCATGATAAATATAATAAAATCAAAGACTAAATTTCGCATTAAAAATAAAACCAGGATCTAGCTGACATAAATAATTATATTTTAGTACATTCCAACTTCCATAATCCATCAAAATGGAACTCAACGTTCTTTTAAATCTTGAAAGTCTTCAATGATTGATTATGTGCTAAACTTCTCCGCAATTTCCCTCTCAATGTACACAAGATAATAGTCTGTGAGAAATTCATCCTCCATTTTGCTGCAAAGTCTAGTTTTAACAAGGCTCATGGCTGAACATAATTGTTCAATAGTTGTAGTGGAGACTAGAAGAGTAAGCACGATCACGATCACTCTAAAAATAAGTTGGTAAACTGTTGATATTCTAATCCTTACCAATCATTGGCAAAGTTCAAAAATAGTTGACAATTCTTTGAAGTCTTTATGTCGAACTACATTATGCTCATAATATAATGATTCAATTGTATTCTCAACTGCATTTTCTCATGATCTGTGAACTACATTATACGCCGATTTGTACTTTTTCTTTTTACTTTGTGCAAACAATTAAGGGGGGCCACTTGTTATAAAATTAATATATAAACTAATTAAAGCATATATAATATAGAAAATAAAAATTTGAGGGGGGGCCATGGCCCCCCTGGGCCTACACCTAGGTCCGCCCATGGTGATAGATAAAACTCATATAGTGTAGGTGGTTATGGGCCTTAAGGCATGTGGGAAGAGAAAGTGGGGTATTCAATCTCTACTACACTCATTCTCATATATTTTTATATAATTTAAAAGTTTTAAGCTTTTAAATTCGACTTGATCTAATCAAACGAGGATATCACATCCTATCGACCCGTCACATGGTGAGTCGGGTTTAGATAAGATAAATTTGAGATGGGGCAGGTCTATGTTTACCCCCGGGGCAGACCTAGGTTGGTGGGACCTAGGGCAGTCGCATCAGGTCGGAAATTAAATGTCCATGGAGTTTGAATGAGGCCTTGGAGCTTGAATGAGGCCTTGGAGCAAGGGTGAACCTACGTTAGAGCGATTTGGGCGGTTGCCTCAAGTCGGATTTGAAATCCGCATAGAATTGAATGGAGCTTCGGAGAATGCCCCACATGTCTAAACTTGTCGCTCCACATATGTCTAAAAATAGCCCCACATATGTAAAGCTCCGTTGGTAAATAAAAAAAAAACATTGCGCAACACATCGCTCCTTCTTCGTACGCAGAATGTCGGTCAAACTCCTTGTTGCTAGTCTTTATGTACTATATAGACTACTCTATCTTTATCTGCCAAGCATATCTAATATAACCCTCCCTAATCACTCTATACTTAAATCTAAACGTTTAATCTCCAAATCCTAATTTCAAACCTTGAATCCGCAAATCTTAATCCAGACCCCAAGCCTTGGATTCATTTTTTATCCATCTAATGATTTTTGCTACTTTTGATTAACATCTCAATTTCTAGCCTCTTCTGTGCCTACCCTTCAATAATATTATCGTGCATCTAATTGAGTTTCTCGAGTTGGACATTTTTTAAAGAAAAACTTGTAAGTGCCATTTGATAATGTCAAAAAATTTAGCAAAGTCTCGCAAAATTTTTTTTATTAATATTAAATATAGTAAAAATCTAACCCTCTACCCAAATGAAAATCCTGGATCCACCCCTATTTACCCCAAAAACTGGTACCAAACTCGGCCGTTGCTGACCCTAATCCAGAAAATACGAATACACATGTGCCGATTAAATAAATGGTGAAGTAAATGAATTCTCTGCCGACGCACAGAACAACAGGTGCTAGTAGAGGTGTACAAAATGACCCGTAACCCGACCCCACCCGGTAACCCGACCCGACCCGCGGGTCAATGGGTGGGTCACTCCACCCACAATCTTTGTGCTCGACCGGACCCGACCCGACCCGTGACCATTGGTACGGGTAACGGGTTACCGGGTGACCCGTGAACCCGTTTTTTTTTTTTTTTTCTTTTTTTTTGTAGAAGACTAAGGATAAAAATCTAAGAGATATGCCCACTTGTCAAGATGTGGTTTTAATTTCTCTTAGATGTAGTTCACCGACCAATTTCTAAATATTTGAGTTATTATATTGGTCTCATGTCTATGAACTCAAGGCCCATGTATACTATAATATATTTAGTGCGAGGAACATTTATTTTATTCCTATCAACAGATTAAGGTGATCTCACATGAAAAACACGGTACGTTTTGAAGCCTTATTAGTTATTACATCTATTTGATATCAGTTTGTTTAGATTTGTTAATCTTGAATATCTTGTTGATTGTATTTAATCATTTAATTGGTGACCACAGAATTAATGGTCAAGATGAGAGTGATTACGTAGTTGAAATTGGACGTGGTTTTCGAGTCAAACCGCAACTACTTTTTTTTGTACACCCCTACCCATGGTACAAAAGAAGGCCAGTAAACAACCGCAACCACTTTTTACTTTTACATAATTACATCTAATCACTTTTAGTTCTCTAACAATTATCTGAAAGTTGTTTACATAAACAATTTGGTCTTCTACACGAAAAAAAAAAAAAAAACTGACCCGAACCCGACCCGTGACCCGTTGACCCGTGACCCGTTTGACCCGTGACACAAACGGGTCGGGTTCGGGTGGGTTTTTACCCACAAAATTTTAGACGGGTCGGGTCGGGTTTGACCCGAAACCCGTGAGTTTCGACCCGTGAACACCCCTAGGTGCTAGTGCCACAAACATAATGAAACGCGGCTGGGTCTCACACTCGGCTTTCACCAACACATGGCTCCATGCACAGGCCCAAGCAAACATATCTAGGACTAACCAGCTCGCCTCAGTTATTTATAAAGGTACGTAAGTGAGTCTGACTCACAAACAAAACAACTAATATCAGCACACTCCTTGGCAATCTGCGATCTAGGTCATAAACTCATAGTAAATTTAGATTGTTAATCAATTATCTAGTATATGGCTTCAACATAATGATAATTCGGACCATTCATCTTAAATCACATTAGAGTATTAGAAATTTCCCGTGCCTGAAGGCACGACGCACCACCGGACCTGGATATGCGTCAGACCGACCGAACCTAGGTTCCATGCGTCTCGAAAGCAAGTCCAATCATAAAATGGATTCCATAAAAAAAAATCCAATTGATTGCCAAATGATATAATTCCTGGTCCCATCTCATCATCAATGAAGTTGTGTTTTTTTTTTTTTTTTTTTAAATGAAGAAGGGATGGCAATACCCGTAAATAACTCAAACTTGCTAACCCTTTTTGCTTTTGATGAGGATGGCAAAAACTTGTAAATTTCTCCAACTTTTAGCCCATTTTCTTTTAAATGAAAAATGGATTGCAATACCTATAAATAACTCTAACTTGATGCCCCTTTTGCATTCCCCTCTCAAATCCAAGGGTCCAAAATATCCCTTGAATTTAAGTACATAAATCTAAGAGTCTAAAATATCCCAGGATTTAAAACCTGAGCTGCCATATTATATAGATCTTTGGGAACATATCCTCAAGGGGTAGTTCAGTTTCAGTTTCAATTGGTTTATAACCACGGTTTGTATCCGGAGGTTGTAGGTTCGAAACTGTACTACCACACACAGTAGAGCCACAAGAATATTTTATCCGACTTTCTCTCCTAAGCCCGCCCGAGATTATTTTAGTCTGAAGGACTCGAACTCTACGTTATTAAAAAAAAAAAAAAATTCTCACTGTTGAAATGAAATTTAATAATCAATAATAATAATAATAATAATAATAAAAAGAGTTCCGAATGAGGTGACATATACAAAGTCGAGATTTATGACGAGTGAGTAATTAACAATAAATGCTTTCTAATAAGTTCTAGTGGAAGTGGTAGAATGGAATATTTGGAGGAATAAAGGGGGCAGGCAATACACGAAAAACACGCTCCACCAGAATTCCTTTTTCGCTTTTGCCGCCGCGACATTGCATTAGGTGCTTCTTTCGCTCCTTTTTTTCTCCCTCTTCTTCTTCTTCTTCTTCTTCACCATGAACAACGGAGATTTCGCATTTACATACTAGTACTAGAAAGCAACTCAACAATCCATCTGCTCTATCTCTTCATCTATCTTCGATTTCTCGGTAAGAATTCATTCCAATCGAGCTAGGGTTTTATAGCACTTGATTCTCTTCCTGCAATCTCCAGACAGAGTTTTCTTCATTTACCCTTGATTTGTCATCAGATTAGGGTTTAAAGATCGATCGGTCTCCGTTCGATCGATCATCTGTTGTTGAAACTAGAACACGGATTCTACTGTTGTTGTTGTTGTTGTTGTTGTTTCACTTGTTTGTGTAGGGTTTTCAAGTGGAGAATGGGGAAGGGTTCGAAGATCGGCTGCAAGATGGCGTCTCACCAGCTCTTCAAGGACAAGGCGAAGAATCGGGTCGATGATCTGCAGGGAATGTTTACAGATCTGCAGTTCGCGCGCAAGGAGAGCCGGTCGATCGATGTTGCAGTGTTGGAGGAGCAGGTCCACCAGATGCTGCGCGAGTGGAAGGCCGAACTTAACGAGGCTTCTCCTGCTTCTTCGCTGCTTGTAAAAATCAGAATCTGAAATTCACTTGTTTTTGTTTGAATTTGATGAGTTTCAGATTTTCTTTTTTTAGTGTTTTGATTGGAAGTATTTGGGCAGGGGAATAATAGTCTTGCCTCTTCCAATCTGTCTTCGGATATACGCCGTTTGTTGCAGCTTTGTGAGGAGGAAGATGATGCTACAAGTGCGTTGGCCGCGCCTACGAATCCTAAGCCTGAGCCTGATGATGTTCATGGTGGCCTTCAAGCTGATAATACTGTTTTTCAAGAGGTGGGGCTTTCTCTCCTGAGTTCTAAAATTTAAACTTGAGCTTTTGGGTGTTCTTTTTTGATATTTGGTTAGTGTGGCAAACTGACAATTCATCTGAATTAATGGAGTTGGGTAAGAAGAAAAATGGAAGAATATGATATGGAATTCATACATAAAAAAGAACTAGTGCTGTTTCATATCACTATGGGTGTAGAGGGGGATCAGAACAAATTTAAGAAGGAAGGGTTTGCTCCCATATTTTGGAGCGAGATGAGTTTCTCTCAAATGACAAATCTGTATCTTACTCAATCATGCACACACACTCACTCACTCTTGCCTTTTCTTTTGTTATTGTGTGAGTGCAGAGTGTATGAGATTTGCCTCTACAAATCTGTATCCTACTCATCTGGGGATTTTTGTTTGTGTGTGTCCATGCATTTGTGTTGGCAGGGGCTCAGATATTTATCCAAGTCACCATGTTGTGTCCAGTCTTATAGTATTTGATGTGAATGAGTTGGACCAAGCCAAGATGTTCTGTGCACTGGTCAAATATGCGGTCTGGATATCTGGCTATGATCATTTCTGTACATGCCACTGGGCTCACAAGCCTTTGATAGTATTTTCATGCTTGGTGAGTTAATTCATTTCTAGACCCGAAACCAATTGCTTCTACAGTCATGTGTTTGGATAGCACATGGATCCTTTCTTTTAATAGGGGATTTTGATATGTGTTTGCATTAAGTTCATGTGGCTTATGAGTGTGTGCTTTGCCCACATTCTCTCTCTTTACAAAATGCAAGTCAATTGTTGTGCTCACTATTGAAACATGTAAAAAAAAAAAAACTCAAATCACACACACACACACACACACACATATTGCCACTAGGGATTTTTGTTATGATAGAAAGTTGATCTATGTCCAATGTTTTAGAATGCTGAGGTATGAAGCTATGCCTCACAAGTATACCTTTTCTAATGAATAAATAATTTAATAAAATATAAAGTATATTAAGATAAATTGAAAGTCACGCTCAAGCTTTTTTAAAGCTTTTAATGAGTTAACTAGGGCTTATTTAAGATAATTGTAGTCACAACATTATTTATTTATTTATTTTCTTATAGCCTTTTGGGCTCAATAAACGAAGAAAACTGAAATAACCATTAAAAACGGTATATATATCTAAAATGTTTTCTCAAAATTAAAATATGTCCCTCCATTTTCCTTAAAAACAAGACGTGTTAAATGGTTGTATGCGCCTATAAATGGAGTGTGAATATATAGCGCACATTTCATCTGTTGTGTACACATTAAAATATCTCATACTATGCAGTGTCCCAAATGCAAGTTGAACCTTAACTGTACTCCAGAGACGTTTTGGGAAGGCTTTGTCACGAGGCGATCCCGTGATATTAACCCTCAAATGCCTAAAAGCCACAGTGTCGAGTGCCAGGGTGTCTTGACCTCTTGGGGTTTTGGGAATGCTTTGCTTTGAGGTCAGCCTCAAGGCATAAGCCTCGAGTTTCTAAATACACTGTTTATCATTATTGATAGGTGCAAAATGTATTTCAGGGTTATTATGCGAATCAGGCATCTCAAGGTCATGACTATCAAGAAGAATATCATGGCAAAGCTGTTCCTTCAATTGGGTTGCACCCTACTGTTTTAAATAACCTGGAAGCAACGACTCAGTTGGACTATCATCAGTTTGATATGTATCATGACTTCCCCAGTAGCATTTTCGTTGGTTTCAATGGTACCGGGCAGTGTGGAGAGGATGGTATTTCTCATATATCCAGTTTGCTGCCAAGGGTATGCCCTCCACCTTCTGCATTCTTAGGTCCAAAATGTGCGTTATGGGATTGTCCTAGGCCTGCACAGGGATCAGAATGGTGTCAAGACTACTGCAGTAGCTTTCATGCTAATTTGGCAGTGAATGAAGGACCCCCTGGTATGACTCCAGTTCTGCGACCTGGGGGCATTGATTTGAAGGATGGTCCACTATTTGCAGCTCTCACTGCAAAGACACAAGGAAAAGATGTTGGCATTCCAGAATGTGAGGGAGCTGCGACTACAAAATCTCCATGGAATGCTCCTGGTATTTTTTCCATTACATCTATGTGGAATTTGTCTAATTTTTTAGTTATTGTCACTGAACGATTTTGGTTTGCTGTAATGTATTTGGTATTTGCTCCCAGTAGACATTTCTAAGAGACCCTGTTGTTTTGTGCATTTTTCTTTTCTGATAAGTGAACTTTCTTTAAATATTGCAGAGCTTTTTAATCGTTCATTTCTTGAAGGCGAGACAATTAGGGAGTGGCTCTTTTTTGATAAGCCTCGGAGAGCTTTTGAGAGTGGGAACAGAAAGCAAAGGTCATTGCCTGATTATTGTGGGCGTGGCTGGCATGAATCAAGGAAGCAAGTGATGAAAGAATTTGGAGGGCTCAAGAGGTCCTATTACATGGATCCACAGCCGCAGAACCACTTTGAGTGGCATCTCTATGAGTATGAGATCACTAACTGTGATGTTTGTGCATTGTATAGGCTGGAACTCAAGCTTGTTGATGGTAAAAAGAGCCCCAAAGGAAGAGTAAACAATGATTCGCTTGTTGATCTGCAACAGCAGATGGGGAGGCTTTCTGCTGAGTTCCCTGCTGATAATAAAAGGTCTGTTAAGGGTAGGATGAGGACAAGTTTGAAGGAAACTGCTGACACTAATTATCCTTCTGCTATCCAGATACCTCCTTTGAACGGAGGTGTTGGGTACTATGGAGTAAGTCGCAATTCTTTTGTAGAGACCTTAAATGGCTATTATGGAACTTAGTAACAAGTATTGGACAACAATGAGGGAGCAAGCAGCACTTTTCATAGGGGTTTACAGTGGCTGATGATTTGCTCTACAGGACTGACTGGCTTCAAATTTCTGACAATTAATCACTTATTTTAATTGTCAGCCATTAATCCTATCACAGATTCTTCATATTACATTGGGAGGAATGTTGGACATAGTTAAACTGACATCTGGAAGTGCTGCTTTTGAGTGACCTTCTGGATGCGAGAGTAATTTGTATGGTACTCGTGAGTCAAAACATGAATTGACCACTTCTACTCATTATGGTTGTTAAAAATGTCAGGGCAAGGGTTAATTTCTTGTGACAAATAGCATCACCATAATTGTGTACAGGGAGAAGGTGCAAATGGAGTTGCAGGTTTTCCTTGCATGACTTATTTTGTAGTTATGTTATAGAAGTTGCCTCCTGCTTTTGGAAGAATCTGGCAGGATCACTACTAATAAATATTGTGGCTGTTTTACTAGTATGTTGGAAGTTTAGTTTTGTTCCCATATTGTTGTTGCTGTAGTGAGTCCAGTATATTACATAGGGAAGCAATAATATTCTAAGAAATTAAAGAGCCTGGAACTTTGGCTATCCTTTTTTCCTTCTTGATTGATTTTGGTTTAGATTTACAGTTTGGTTTGGAAATTTGTACTTTCCAGGTTCTTATTGCCAATCAATGTTGACATAGAATCTATCTGATTATTAAACTCATTACATTGATCTTGCTTGCATCATTAACAATGAAACTCTCTTCCGGAGTTGCTTCCATAATTTAGTTATTTTTATTGGATTTAGATTTTAGACAATAATATTGGTTACTTACCTTTATGTCTGTACTTTTGCGTCTTTCATCTTAAGATGAGTCTACTGGAGAGGAATGCAACCTTTGTTCTGCTTCTATTAATTCTGCATGATAGCATAAGCTTTCCTTATAAATTAGAGGAGCAAATTATGTATTCAATTGCTTTATTTTCTTGGTGTGTGTTCTTCTATTTGATTTAGAGGTTTCTCCTTTTAACAATGCAATCTCCTCTAAAGAATTTGAATGGTAATTTTGCCTAAATAAAGGTATCTTATCATGATGGAGATATTAGTCCATCTACAAATTATAGTGGACCTCATTTAAACAAAGTGACCGCCGATATGGAACAGAACCTTATGGGCTTAATACTAATGGGACCCACCATGATTGTGATGTGCTTTGTTCGAGTTTGGGGCAGGTCAAGTGAACCAAGTTTGACAGAACCAAAGGGAGCCTCTAGTTTCTGAGTTTTTAACCGAGATCTTCAAATTTTGATTTTACAGAGATTTCAAGCTGAACAAATCTCAATTATTAGACTCCTCTTTCTTTTGAAATCACAAAAAGTAGGGACTTTTAGAAAACAAAAGGCAGATGAAAAATTGAATAAACATAAAAAAAAATGTTTGCAATTGAGGAAGGGAATTGGAGAATGGTTGCAGTAGAGGACTTGCATTCACGTCTGTGAGCATGAGAGAGGGAGAGCTTTTATTTATTTATTTTGCTTGGCCCCTGATTGACCGTGTGATCTGTGGGCCCTGCTTGTAGTGGGCAGGTGGGTAAATGATAAGTAACTCTAAACAGTCATTTACCTTTATCTTTGTGGAACTAAAGCAAAGAATCTGTGCAAAGTAAATGGAAACTATTTGTTGTCAGTTGCATGAGTTTGTTGTTGGAGAAAAATCTCTACTATCTAAAAGCAAATTGCTTGTCAATTCATGCTTCATTTTGGTATTGAAAGAGGGTTCAGAAGTCCCCACTTAGAAACAGTATCTATACGTTGTTAGTTGTTACCCTCCGAGAATCTGCTTTTTAAACTTCAGGAGAACGCACCTTAATATATAAGAGACCATCAAAACCTAACCAGGGCCAAAAAAGTTGAGATTCGTCTTGCAGATTCAATTCCATTGAGAGGTGTAGAATATTTGAAGTTGAAACTGTCCTACTTTCTGTAATCGATCTCCAACTTCCTTAGTAGGAATATTTTTTAATGAGGAATTTACCTGGTAGAGCCCTCTAGGATCCTATACCACTTCAGAGGTGTTGTATTTACCATGGACACGGATAAGGCTCTACATGTCCGTTTTTTTTTTTTTTTTTTGTCGTTTAGCGAATGGTCGATATCGACCACTTTTATGGTCGATATCGACCATTCTGCGGGAATCCAAAAAAAAAAAAAACTGGGTTCTTCAGGATGAAGAAGAGGGGAGGAGGAGGAGGAGGGAGGAGATGGGATATTTCTCTCTTGATTGCTGCTTCTGTTCTCTATTCAAATTTACTCTCCAAATCAAAATTAAATAGAAGACAAAAACAGGTTTTGTATCCCCGAACGAAGCACTGATCTCTGCCATCATCCTTTTTTTTTTTCCATTTGTTTTACAGTGGTCGATATCGACAATAAAAGTGGTCGATACTGACAATGACTGTATTTTTTTGTTTCAGTTATGTTGTCGATATCGACAATAAAAGTGGTCGATATTGACCATTTTGCGGGAACCCAAATAAAAATTGGATTTTTCAGGATGGAGAAGAGGGGAGTTTTATGGTCGATATCGACCATTCTGCGGGAACCCAAAAAAAATTGGGTTTTTTCAAGATGGAGAAGAGGGGAGGAGGAGGAGGAGAGGGCCCTGGCAGAGGCCCGCAGACGCGCCGCCTCCCGACGGCGCCGTTTCAGCCGCTCCGCCCCACGAACACCAACCTCCCCTTCATGTCCTTCGACGTAAATCCGCCGCCGCCTCCACCTCCTTCTCCACCCTCGTCTTCGCCAGCGGCACCATTGGCGGCGGCGGAGGCGGCTGCTTCGACGACGAGCTTTCTCTCATCAAAGAGCTAGGCATCAACACGCGCCAGATCTGGCGCAAGACTCCATTTCGGCATCATCTTGGGTTGGGTGACGGTCTCGGCCCTCTTCTTGTATTTTGTTTTCAATATGCTTGCTGGGAGGAATGGGAATTTGGATTTGTACAGGTGCTTGAGCCTTGTGGGGTACTGTATGCTCCATCTTCCTTCCCCTCTCCTCCTCCTTCATCCCATCTCCTCCCTCCTCCTCCTCCCCTCTTCTTCATCCTGAAAAACCCAGTTTTTTTTTTTTGGATTCCCGCAGAATGGTCGATATCGACCATTCGCTAAACGACAAAAAAAAAAAAAAAAAAAACGGACATGTAGAGCCTTATCCGTGTCCATGGTAAATACAACACCTCTGAAGTGGTATAGGATCCTAGAGGGCTCTACCAGGTAAATTCCTCTTTTTTAATTTCACATGCAAATGAAACTTTAACCTGCAACCGGAAGGCTTTAGTTTCATGCAGCTGTTTGTAACAATCTTATGCGCAGACTCCAAATGTCTCTGTTTGCACCAATTTAGCTTGCTAGTCCGACAGTTTGGTTAACAATTCATGCCAATGCAACTACAGTATAATCACCATGTTGGACTAGGGTTGAAATGTTGAGGAGCTGGCTTGTTTGTACTGCAACGTGTGGGCCTTTTTTTTTTTTAGGCATTTTGCATGAGCAAGGAAGTGAGTGTAGAGATGTAGCCAATGGGTTGCGGGTGGGCTGGTGGCTGACCATTGACGCCGCACTTACGTCTAACTTAGTAATCTCTCTCTACTGTAGATTTGGGTCTGGAAACTGAGGATTAAAAGATTGTGCAGAAGTGGTATCTGCACTGTGCTTACATTCTCCCTATAGGTAAAATGGAGCTATGCAAACACAACCAATCAAAACCCCGGAGCTCAACAAGTACTGGTAAGTAATAAATAAGAGGTTATCAAAAGATCTAAGAGGACCAGATATAAAAATCACAATTACTGGCCAATGATTAACAAACCTGTGACCTTGCTGAATCTCAAGTCTCAACCACTCAAAGACAGTATAAAGTACTGGTTAAAATTCCTCTCAGTTTTTTTTTTTTTTTTTTTAACCCTAGATCATGGTTCTGCTCCTTAACCCTTGCCATGTGCAAGTTGGCAGGCAGGCAGTATTAGAAGTTAGAACTACAATGGAGTCAGTAAAGGGGCAACCGAATTATTTTTACTAACAAATTAACCAGCCACATTAGGTTTGGTCCTATGAACTGAAACAGATTAAAAAAAGGCCCTCACCTATAGCATTCCTAGAATAATATTCCCACATTGTCATTTCAGCATTCTATAATTTACTAACACGGCCACAATAAGTCTATCATCACCGGCAACAATGTTATTCTTTCTTCATGTGGCCAATACTGGGTGATCTCCTTCGCTGAATTTTAAAAGGCCATCTATTAGTACTTTTTAAATTTGAACCATCCTCTTTCATGTAACCACAGACAACATGGAAATAAATGCAACTCCATCCTTCGGTGTGAATTTTCCATGAACATGCTGCAGAAAAGTGCCAGATGACCACCTTGCTTTTGAGAATTTTGAAGTCTAACGAAGGGGATCGCTGTAACTCTTTTTTATGCTCTCACTCCCCCCCTCTCCTCTCTCGCACTCAACCGAACAGGAATTGAGGATTCCATGACAAGCAAAATCCACACCCAAAACATCCATGGCAAGCCAGGGAATCCACGAATGTTTCCAAACGTGCCTTTACCATAAAATGTGCAGCACTTTTTATGGTAAAATTTGACTCACAAATTGGCTAAGGCCTTTTCTTTTCCCCTTTCATCCATTTGACTGCAGATACAAAAGAAGCTTCACCAGGAAAAGAGCTTAAATATAATTTGGACAAGCCTGCTTACTCTATCATAACATACATGCAATGCAGATGAAAGATGCTGCAAAGAACTGATTCAATTTAGCAATCTCACTGATCACTAACTGGTCGTCGTATGATCAAGCTCTGCACTATCTCTCTCCTTTGATATGCGTTTTTGTTTATTTTTCTTGTGCTTTTGTTTAAACCTCAAGTTCTTTTTAATATTTCGTTCCCATTCCTTCTTATGCTTCTGATATATCAACATGGCCGCTCTTGCATCATCAATCTGAAACCAAAATATTCAGTCGCATAGCGATACTTCAATTAATGAGAAAGATTAGAGTTCAGTTCATTTGAAAATTAGCAATCAACAAAAGGAAGCCGGGCAAATGGATCATGACTGATAGCCAACAATTGCCCAACAAAAGCCACATACATAATAAAACAAAACAGAAGAAAGCCCAAGCCAATTAATTAGCATGCTCGATGGGTTCAAATGAGGTTAATCAAAATAAATGACCACAAGAAAACACACAAACGGGGAGGATGCAAAGTTAAGTTGTTTTTATTATTATTTTTGAATGGTATGGATGCAATGTTATGTTGTATGGAACACAGAGAACTCACTGGGCAATGCTCATTTTCTTGAATCTTGACACCAAGAAACTGAGCTGCAAGATCACGAAGTGCCCGTCTCTTCCCTTCCCTGCAATAACATTAATGCATGTAACCACATATATCAATTTTTCGAAAGTCATAATTGTAAGACAACCAAAACTGTGAACGGTAGAGATGCTAAATTGTATGATCTTCAGAGTTTAGTTAACAGTTATCATAATCTAACCTCCTAGGGGAGAGATGAAGAGTCTCTAGTGCAAGTGCCAGTCTCTTGCAGGAGAAAAATAAGTGCGCATCACCCTTGCAGTTAGCTCACCTACCAACTCTTATAAGAAGCAGAGTTGAAGAGTCTCTAGTGCAAGTGCCAGTCTCCTCTTGGAGGAGAAATATAAGAGTGCATCACCCTTACAGTTAGCTCACCTAACGGCACTAATCAGAACACCAATAAATATTTATATTGATGTTAAAAAAAAATTCAATGAATCCAACCATCTAAGACCCTTTTTTGTCTCCATGGTCGTCATCTTAGCCTTATCTAAGACCATATCATGATGGTGTGAAATCGCTGCTAAGCAATAAAAGAAAAGTATAAAATTCTAACTTCTAAAATCAAGTTTATTATTAAAAAAAAAAAAAGATTCAGTCTCACTCTACCGATACAAAGTGGCCTTGGTCTTGCTACTTGGTTAAGTCCCATGTGACTCAACCGAGTCTCACCCTATTTTGTGTATCATGTATCAGACTCAAACTCAGTCAATAGGGGTTGAATCCAATATGACTAGGTCAAATTGACTCAAATTCTGTTCAATTTTCATACTTCGTATGCAAGACATTGATGTGATCATAGAGGGTCTTAGCAACACAAGTGTCAGCATGGCCCATATATATGAGGTCTAAGATCTATATTGGTTAAGTCCCTGTTTGAGGAATGACCCAGATATCAAAAACCTGTGGAATAGCATGTGCATTGTTTATATACTCCCGGTATTGTTTCATATAAATATCCTAGCAGGGCACATGCCTTAGAAAGGGCTGATACTCTGAAGAATCTCTTGTGTCTTTCTTTGGATGACTCAACAGCAATACCTACAACAAAAATAGGCATTCAGATACCATACCACCGAAGGCCACAATTAGAAATCTAATCTTTCTAACAAAGATGACAACCTTAAGATCATTATGCAAAGCATGGCCAACAAGGATCCTTCCTTTAATCATCTCTGCTACTTTCTTTTGAACTGTCTTGAAGTCCTTAGCTACATAGTCACCTCTCTTACATTACAAAAGGAATTTGATTGTTCAACAATAAGCCTAACCAAATTACAGATTTGTTGGAAGGGAAAATACCAAAACGATTTTAACCTTTTCTTAGGTGGTGTGGTCGGATTCCACTAATCGCTGAACGGAAGTCGACAATATACTCTAAAGGGCGAACATACTCATCATAAACAACATTGCCCCATGCATTCACCTGCAACAAAAGGAAAGAGTTATTGGCATACCCACCAACTCATTACTATTCAGTTGTTTGGCACAACATTTGGCAAAGTCTATTTATTAGTTATCAAACCAAGCTTTCTAATATTTAGCATCAGCTAATCACAATGGAAAAAGGTCATTACCCAGTGCGGGTCCCGCCAAAGCAGGGTCCTGGGAGGGTCCAGACTGGAGACAGACCTAAGCTTTGGCAATTTTGCACAAAGTCGCTGCTCGCAGGTCTTGAACCTGCATTATCATGCATGGCACCCAAGACTTTTACCATTGCACCAAAGCAATGACCCTACAATCTAGTAGGGAATGAAACATAATCAAATAATCAAAATAAGATAAGATAATAGGGTGAATTAAAGAGCACCAGTGTGACCCGTCCAACGGCACTTTTATTTCCTTGGGAACTGACACCAACCATTTCACAATCCATTGCTATTGCATCTGTTAAGCTGGAAAGAAATACAAAGGTAAAAGTGACCAGTGGACCTTTATATATCGTAAGCAGGCATTCAATATGGTAAAGATACACTTGAATTTGATTGCATTCAGTAGCAATGATCCAGACTCAATGAAATAACAGAGTAAGTACCAAAACATCCAATAGAAATAACAAATGGTTCACACCAATTTGAGAACAAGAACACAAATTCAAGAAGGTATATTGGAAGGATTCTGAGATGCTCCCAAAAGTTGCACCGCTCCATAAAGTAAGCTAAAAGTAGCCTAATCTTTACAAGGATTTAAAAAACCACTTATAACTTCTCCTAAGTAAAGAGTCATCTAGCAGCCAAGAAAGAGCTAAACTTGCTGCATATAAGCAATAGATCCAAAACAGGAACAGTGATCGATTCAATAACAGTATGACATACTTGCATCACCTCTTGCAAATGTCATGTTTTAGGCAAGAAATCCTAAATCTTTGATCCGTTGGGAGGTAGAGCAATGGTAAACCCATTACGTTTATGATTGCTTGATGCAGCGGGGATAGAGTTGTTGACAACTTGGTGCATTCAGAAGAATGAAGGATCAAATATAGGATTAGCTTGCTCTCTCTATTAGTATAGTGACTGAAAGGATGTCAAGATAAATGGCTAAGAAGTATAGGAGGATATACTATATTGTTTAACAAGAAGTATCCGTAGATCTACTTACCATGATGATTATTTTCTCATGATTCATAAGGCCCTCTATTAGACCCCTTTGACTTGAAGGGGATCTACCGCAAGATCCATAAGATGAACATAGGCAGCAACAACATAAATGGGCCGAACCATCATCCTTACAGATGAATTTCATGCAGGATAAGTACAGACCAAAACCATTTTGGATTGAGCGAGTTTTTCAATTCAGGGGAAAAAATGTTTGATTTAACAAGATTTTCCAGCCAGAAACTGAAATTTGTTAAAAAAAAAAAAAGGGTCAAGATTAAGATAAGATTATTATAATTAGTCAACTCTTGGTTGATTAGAGACACCAATATCAGGTAAAGTCCATAACTGTTTATTAATCTTAATCAGAAAACTTTCAACTTCAAAATTCAAATATTTATTAAAAATGAAGTTTTAAAGACTTAACAGAGTCCCTGAGTTTGCTTGATTTAGCAAACTTATATGACAAGGCAGAATTGGAAGTTCTCAAAACATGGTATGCTTTAGAATCATCTTTTTTCCCATCTCCTAGTTGCAATTGCCTTCCTCTAATTAAATCAATGCCAAGTCTAAATGTGAGAAGCACAACCGGATGGTATAGGATGGGCAAATTTTAGAAACAAATAGTGAAGAGCCAAACAAATATCAATGTCAGTCTAAATGTGAGAAGTTCCATCAGATAGCAGGACAGGCAAAAAAAATCTCCCCACATCTTCCAATTGTGATTGCCTTTCTCTAATAAAACTAATGCCATCTGAACTCGAGAAGTACAATAGGACGGGCAAATTTTCCCATCCCTTCTCCTCCTTCCAAGCAAATATTACATACACTACAGTGTACCAGCTATGCAACCATGAATACAACATTCTAATGGATGATCATAAGCTAACCATTTTTTAAGTGAGACTTGTGAAATGACATTGAACACAAAATAAATTGATAAGTCAAAAGATAGCCCTCACATGGTTGCACATTCATAATATCCAGATCATTCTTTCTACACTTTCGACCCCATAGGCCAAAGAATAGTAATCTCACTGAATATTTGCAGGGGCGTTTTGTAAGTTCTATAGAAGCTATAACCAAAACCTAAAATTGACAAACCAACATGGACAGGCAGACCACAAGATTCATGTGACAAGCCTCCATTGATGATGATGTTGATGATGGTTTTTTTTTTTTTTTTTAAGTTGAAAATATACATCCTATTAAAATCAAATTGGATAAAAATGCTCGGTACATAAGAATGTAATCATTGATAAAATTACTTTCACTAGTGGAAAAAAAAAAAAAAAAAAACTACTTCTCACGGCACTAAAACAATTTGACCCCCTCTTCTTTTTATTCTCTTATTGAATTTACCCTTCACTTTACTTCACTCATTAAACAATTTTACTCCTGTGGAAGAAAGAAAAGGGTTTCACTTGTTAAATGTGGTAAAATGTACCTGCAATCTGTATTAGTTGGAATCAGCAAGGAAGCTGCAGAATCAGGCTCTGAATCAGACCGTTCTTTCCGTTTTCCTGCAAGAGAACTGCTACCAATGATACTAAAAAAAAAAAAAAACTCCCGAAAGGGCAATAACATATGCATATGAGAGAGAGTGAGTGAGTGAAAGCTTCCCCTGACCTAACGTGCTTTGAGGGGTTTTACTTTTATCCTCAGACTTGGGATTGAACCCTTTCCATTCTTTCGTAGATCGGATTTTCAATTTCTGCAAACAGAAACGAAATCATGGTTTTCAGAATCAGATTCCTTCCTTCATGTTTCAAAAAAAAAAAAAAAAAAAACAAGCAGAGAGAGAGAGAGAGACCTGTTGGAGCTGAGCCCAGTTGGGATTGAGCGAGCGCTTGGGGTCCGCCGCCTCCGCACCCATCACCGCTGGACTTGCTCCTTTCTAACCTTTCCAAACTTCCCCCCAAGAATGAGCTTTTTATGTGCTGTGGATGTTGTTAAGCCTAGACCTAGTTTTAAGCATTTTTATTAATAAGGGATTTCTTCTATTTCTAACATCTTATATGTTTTGAGTCATTTTTTTTTTTTTTTGGTCTAAGGTGAATTAAGTGGATTTTTTCAGCAAAATTCTCATAAAGTTATTTTAAAATGACTTCTTTTGTTTTTAAAAAAAAATTATTCATAAAATTGGCTAAAATTAGATAAACAGGTTTTTAAATAAAAGAGGCATTCAAATAATATGTTTTCTTTAGTTTAAAATGAATTAAGAAGAGATGATATAAGAATACCCAATCATCGTCGTAGTAAATCAAATCGAAAAAAATATAGGTCTCATTGTGTCCTCGGCTCCTCGCTTTTTATAATAATTATTTATTTTTGAATAATTATTTTTTATTGTATTTCAATTTAAGATAATTTTGAGAAAACCACTTTCTGGCAAACAAATGGCCGTAACTGATCTTTTTGACATATATCTTTTTTAGGTGATTAAAAGGATAAATTTTCCTTTATTATTTTTTTAAATTACCTAATATTAACTCATTCCTCTTTTAAATTACAATAATCCATTTTGGAAAGAAATTTTAATAGGTTAGTTGTATGGTGATCTTTCTCCTTAAGTTACAATATGAAAAGGGGCAAAAAGGCCAAGATTTCAACTGATCAAAGGTGGTGAAAACTTATTAATGAAAATAAAACAAACAATTAGAGATTAAATGAGTGAGCTAATCGCATTATTTACACCTTTATTAAGTTTTGCTACTGATTAACAAACACTAATCATCCTTTGGCGAGCTCATTTGATAACAAAATTCTATACATACAAGGAATTATATATATATACACACACAAACGAACATGTCCCAAATGACTATAAGAAAATAGACCCAAGACTTTGAGCCATTAAAAATGAGTTGAGATTATCTAATTATAAACCATAGACTATATCGAGCAAGCATATATTACTTCATTTTTTAGCATTAAAAAACTCTTAATATTTTAGGGCCGTACCCGTGAGATATTAAAAATTATGTAATATCCTATATCCATGTGATATCGCACAATTATCGTGTATCATTTTACGGGAATTCTTTAAACTTTGACGGTGGATGGGCAAATATCATATATTATTTTTATTTTTTTTCCATCACCCCTCTTTTTCCTTCACTTTCTAGACCCCCACTAACGTTATTTATCTTCGACGGACGGACGCTATTCTTTTCCCATTCCCCTTGTACTTCTTCTTGTCGGCAGCAAAGCTCCCTTTTTCCCATTTTCTAGTCCCCTTCTCGATTGATTCCTTGCCAATCGCTAGATTTCTATTCATCCAAACAACAACTTCGAAACCCGGTTAGTTCTCTATCAATTTGCTTGTTATCATCATCCAACATGCACAATTGCAATTCCATTGCCAATCCTTATTGTTCACTCCAACTTCATTCAGTTCCTTTTGACTTTTTCTTATTGCAAAGTAGTTCGTGAGAACGCTTATTTGAATATGTTTTTTTTTTTGTATTATCAACCAGCTTTTGTATAGTCTGTTTGTTTATTTTTTGACCATTTGTCTCTTGACTCAATTTTCATTTCCATGCATGTTTGGATTCAAGGATTTTTACAAATTATGACAGCCAGAAATAGTTGCTAATTGTTAAACTATAAATACAAGTTGCTCGCTGAACATGGCACAAAGGAACATACACTGCACGGATAGAGTACTTGATCTGGAAATAGAGCTGGGCCAAATTCACCATCCAAAACTTAATGTCCTTTTGGGTAACACTATTGATCTCACAGACCCAAGTATTCATACTGTGTTATCAGCTTCAGGGAGCACTACAAATGTTGATCCGTGGCGATTATCCGACAATCATAACGCCGGCGTATTTTATGGAAATGAATGTGACAATCTGCAGCACCATCATCATTCAGTTCCAAATCTTGATGCAGAAGGTGCTACTCCCTCCGTATATAATCCATACATGATCCCATCATCGACCAGCAGCATTTGCCCTATGCTATTGAATCAGGGTTCTGCAGATTACATGCCATCTTCAAGCAATCATGGAGTTATTGGTGTTGGTGTAGATGATAATGGAAGGAACAACTTTTTGGATGGCATCCAAGGTCCTTGGAAAAGATTTAATGCAGAGGTGGTCCCAGGGAGCCATCATTATTCTAATGGATCAACAAGTTCAAGTTCATCTTCATTGGGTGTTCCAATGAATTCCAGACCTCAACAGTGGGATGAACCATTTGAACCTGGCAGCTTTGTGTTTGACACTGTGACCTTTACCCCATCTGGGTATAGAGGACGTGGAGTTCTTTCGATTACTGAAGGATCTCAGAGAAGTGTGAGGAGCAAAGCGAATGCCATTGGCCTTCATCCTGACTCTGCTTTGGCATATCATCATAACCATCCACTTCAAGGGAGCTGCATGGTTCGATCTTTTCAGCTGGCAAGCAATGCTTCGGTGGAGCAGTTTGGAAATAACTATGGTGATGCTAACAGTTCCAATTGGAATTATGCGCTTCCTGTGCCTCATTTACATGGTTAGCTCATTTGAAGGTTTCTTTCAAGATCTATAGTCTTTATCTATAGAGGTGTTAACAGATACCATAATTTTGTGATTAGTCATCAGATTCCATAATTTCAAGTCTCAACACTTGGCTGCAAATGTAATGATGAACTTCGTGAAAAATTTTAAAGTATTTTTAGAATTTTAGTAATTGTAATATTGTGGTTAGGATTAGATTGCTGGATTCAGTAGGATAAAAAAGGCTGAGATTATTTGCTAGCCTTACATGTATTGTAAAAGACCCTTTTTTAACTAATTGGAAAGGATTCTTATCATTGAGTTCATGAAATGTATTGATTTTGCTCCAAAATTGAGAAAACCCTTTGTTGTTGTTCCTCTTACTGGATGATTTCTTCATAAAATTGTTTCCATTATCTTCTATTGTAATTAATTTTTTTATGTAGAGATTTTCGCCGCATCAGATTCAGTTTCTAGTTTCCACACTGCCTAAAATTTAGAGAAGAATAACAATAACATGCATATTCTGCCAATGTTTTGAGTTCACTTAGGGATGCAGGACGCAAAACGTAGTGCTACCTTAAAGTGAAGCAGAAGAAGATCCTTTTCATTGTATGTATTTTATTATATTAGTCGTCTTCTATTAAAAAATATACTTTCCTTTATTTAGTGATGTGTTCTTAGTCAGCTAGAAAAATGAAAAACTGATATATTTTTTTTTTCTTTTTTCATTGGCTGTTTGGCCTGTGGGTATCAATTTATCTATGGTTTTTTCTCAAACTCTATTTGTGTAGCAATTTATGATCTCTAGTGTTTTCAAAATTCTATTCATGATTTTAATGTTAGTATTAGTATTGAAGAGCTCTGTTCATAGTTTTCCTTGGTTATCTCCAGGAAGAAGTGTTAGTGGAGGCCTTCTCCAGATTGGAAGTATGACTGGACTGGAATATCAGCAGGACACTGTGTCCAGCAGCAATTTGGCAATTATCTTGCATCCTTCTTCCTTGCAATACCACCACAGCCACCATCCTCCTCTACACATGCAAGGCATGCAAGGAGTCAGTTATAATTATCATCCTCAACTACCAGCACCATCCTACAGGAATCCTACAAACTGCATTTCGCATCAATGTACGATAATCTCTTCTCGGGATGGTCCTGGGTTTGCATCTTGGTATCAAAGATCTTTTACATCTGGTGGGGACCGGATCTACAGGCCTAACCAAAGGGCATCTCAGTCTGCTTCTGATGATCTCAATAGACGATTGATGCTTCTATCATCAGAGGTGATTCCTTATCTTAATTTTCTTGTTTTATTTGTAATTTACCTATCATCTTCTTCTTGTGACCTAGAAATGGTGTAATTACACAAATGTGCCCACATGTTTGGTTTTGTTTCTGAGAGTACTCATCTAGTTGTGAAGAAAGTAAGTTCTTGAGAGAATGATCTGTGAAATGGATGTATCCTATAGAATATTCTTCCATTTTTCAGGAAATTTTATACCTGTACAGAGGAGATGTACAGGATCCAATCTTTTAATCACCAAGACCATAAATGGGAGTTGTTTATCATTGTTCACTGCCACTGCAATCAAAGCATCATCCCATCTATCATGTAATTGTCTTTGTTTGTTCTGCGGAAAATAGTAATATATATTTTAATTAGCAAATTCATTTTTTAGATTCTTGTCCAATTAATATGTAAAAGCTTATCAGACCAGGATTCACCTTTCAGTTGTTTAATTTTGTTTGGAGTCTGGATGGTGAGGGACACCAGACCAGGACCATTCTCATATAGATGCACGACAGCACATGTTAGCACATTGCCAAACCATGCTAACCAGCTTACAATGAGAACTGGAGGAGTAGAGTTCGAGCTATGATTCCCGGATACTTAAATATAAAAAGGTTATATCTGTATTGTATTGTATCTTATAGCATTATGTTTATATGTAAGATCCATGTATATGCCGTATTAATGGTGTGTCCTTGCTATGTCCATGTGGTATCTTGGTAGATAGATTAATGTTTATCTGCACTCTCCATCAGCACTAGCAGTTGTGTTATGTTCTCTGATGTCAATAACAGATCGTGAAGTTCATCAGTGTATCCCTAAGTTGGCTTTCTTTTAGTGCATGTAGGATGTTGCAGTGCTAGTGTCTCCACCAGGCTCGCATGGAGCTGGAAATCTCATTGATCAACACAGAGACATGCGGCTCGATATAGATGACATGTCTTATGAGGTAAAAAATGCTTAATATTTAATAATAAATGGAACTATTTATTTATTTTTATCTTTTTTTTTAAATCATTGGTAAAATGTATTTTTTTCTTTTTTTGTTTGAGATAAAATATGAAGCACTGACACTCAAAAAGGAACATAGAAAATAATTAAAATTAAATCTTTTCTTTGCAAAATGATGTCCAGAATCCAAACTCAGTGGGCATGTATCATGTGATGACCACTTGGGTGGACTGGCATGAATGGAGAATGGTGCATAGGATTAGCAAAATTCTTTTTGTTTGTTGGTGCCATTTCTCGAAACCATGATCCAATGGTCTAGACCATAGGTTCCAACCATCTTGACAAGGCAGAGATTGGCATTAGCAAAATTCTTATGACATGATGATTGTTATGTATTGTTGATGTTTAAGTTTTGTTTTGCAAATGCAGGAACTTCTAGCCTTGGAGGAACAAATTGGAGATGTAAACACTGGTTTGTCTGAAGAAACCATCTCTATATGTCTAAGGACAAGAATGCTTGCTTCAAGCACACCTTCTCCTCCTAGTCAGTCATCAGAAATGGTCCAGGTGGACATGAACTGCACTATATGCCAGGTAAATCTACAAGCTAGACAATTCTCTTTCCTTCAATCAGATGAATTAATTAGTTGTTAGTATCTTAGGATTTTTTGTGCGGAAACATTTCCATTTTGATAGAAAGCAATATCTACACACCATTCTTTAGTTTGGACACATCATTCTTTAGTTTGGTGCAACAATTTCTGCACTTACCTTTTCTCCCTCTTATCAACTAATTTTCTCATAGAATGAATTTGTCATAGAAAATTGTGCAAGTTAATTCAGTACCTCTTAGAAGTTCACACTCCCTAGCGCGTCCTTTGATTTATTCCTGTATAATTACCAACATTATGCAAGTTAATGACACCCTCCAGAGAGATTCTTCGGGTTGGAATGTTTGCTTGTTATATTTCAATTTACATCTAACTTGATATAATTCCGGGGTTTCAGGTTGACTATAGGGAGAATGAGAAGATTGGGATTCTGGAATGTGGACATGAATATCATGCCGACTGCATAAAGCAATGGTTGTTGTTGAAGAACATATGCCCAATCTGCAAAGCAACAGCATTGTCCGGAAGTTAAAAAGAACAATGAGGTCAAAATGCGTTTTCATTTTTAATCTAGTGTTGTAATTTGTAAAGAGAGATGTTCGATTACAGTGTTAATCACACACCATCCTTTCATTGACTTTCTGAAGTACCAAAGCAAAATCCAGTTGTTGGAACTGTACAAATTTCAAGCTTGTAAATGGAATGAATATTATGAACAATCATGTTTAGGATTTTGGCATAGTTAAATGTATGATGTTTTTGGTCATCTGGATTAACATCTGAAATAATAAACAAATTACATAGAATTTGACTGCTTTCAAACAATTTATTTAGCAGTCGTCATCATCGACGCGATGGAGCTTGTTCAATCAAATTTGAGGTGGGCTAAATGAGCTCCATCAATTTGGTGTCCAAGCCGGCTAAAAGAGTCCTCTATGATGAACTTTTCAAATAATGTAAGTAGTAGTTTGGTTTTGTTACCCTCTGACTTCTCAATGGCCCATTCTCATCAATCGTCATCGTTGCACCCCAATTTACATGCCAAATTGAAGACGAAATTGGTGGATGTTCCTCGGTAGGGATCTATATTTCTGGCACACCACTTCACATGCCAGCAAAAACTTACAAATGACATTGACTTTGACGATTGAAAAATTCGTTAATTTATTTCACCAGCACAATAATCCGTGCTAAGCACAGACATGACCCACATGGCTAGGTCCCCACTCCAATTACTTTTGGCATTTTTTTTTTATAAACAATTACATGTTGGTATTGTGAGGTGCAGTGGAGGTTAGTTATTTAAAAGGGCAAAAGGGGGTAAGTTCAAATCTCATTACTTACAAATTTTTAGGTTTTTTTTTTATCAACGCTCAATTTTAAAAAGTCAAAATTAAAAAGAATCTGATCAAAATTGAATTCAAAGCCCTCGACTTTAATATATTATGATTATTTTAATATAATATAATTGACATGGGTACTGGGGAAAGGATAATGCCGAGTCTTTAGATGGCTCTCCCTCTAAAAGCCATTAGTTGAGCCAATTTCCAGGGAACTAAAATTGAGCTAAGTTCCTCATTTGCTTTCAGCGGAACAAATCGAAACAGAAATGTCATTCAAAGATTCTGATCTTATTGCAGAAAGCAGGACATGGCAGAATACAGACTAATCCATGCTTAGTGTTCCCTAAGCTTAACTACAAAATCTTAATGTCCTTTTGTTATACTGCTGTGCCGTCCTGCTTTCCACTGTCCCTTCACCATAAACATGATTTGGATTAAAAACTACAAAAGTTGGTCAGAAATGGAGCTGAAGTGGACAGAAAACAGATTTATTGCACGCAGTTTGTAATTATGATGAAAACTCAAGGAGTGTTGGTGAAATAAAACATTTGTTTAAATACAGGGATGCTTTCTGTTACTGCTGCAGTTGCAAAGAGCTATTCTCGAGTCAGATTGGGGAATGGTGGTTACCCAACTGTTTGGGGTCAAGGGAAAAAGGACATGTGGTCTACAGGAGCAATAGGGCCAACAGATCACAAGGCTCATGAAGATGCAGTCTTGGCAGTCCTGCGGCTGACACCTTCGCGAGGATGAGTCCAAAGGGTTGGGCCTGCACAGGACGAGGATCTTAAAAGTTACATACCGCCTTTTGTTGATTCAGAGTACAAGGGTTGGGCCTGCATGGGATGAGGATCTTAAAAGTTACATACCGCCTTTTGTTGAATCAGAGTACAAATCTCAATTTAAAGATAGCAGTAACCGGGAACTGATTTTTCTTTGGCAGAAAGGAGTTGATGGGTTAGGCTTTTCATTTTTTCCACTTGCTGTTAAGGACTACATTCAGATGTCTATATCTTGTTTTGAATTGAGAATAATTTCCAGCCAAAAGAAGCCAGAAGATGGATGCATTTTTCTGTTTCACAGAAACTGATAAACAGGGAAGAAAGAAGGCCAAGCTTAGTCAGTTTTGAAACAATAACACATCTACCACAGTAATGGGTTAATCCTGCGTTAGATGCTGCAGTCATTGTTTTTGTTTTTTTTTATCTCAAAAGAACTAATCATCAAGTCACATACAAGTGGAGTGCATCCAAAATACAATGATCAGAAACAATGAAATATGACAGCCCTTGAATACAAAAACAAATATTAAAAGTAATAAATTGATAAAAGTTGAAATAAATGCCAAAAAAAAAGTCTGTGCCAGATGTTAAAGGGACTGAATCATGAAAATTCCACTGGATTTTGAACCTACCTTCCGTTGCAACAGACAAGCTTAATATCTCAATACCAGGCAGAGCAGCTGATGTGTGTAAGAAGCATTTTCATGTGTGTCATGACCAGATCAACTTGAACAGGCAACACAGCAAAGAGGAATCCCATAGAAGAAAATTAATATTGCACGGTTACCTCGATTCCTCCCTTAAATTACTAGGAAGAGCAACATCCACCCTTGTTCACAGCTGATACATCATCCTTGCTTCCTACATTTATCGTCTGTCCCTTGGGCAAAGCAGCTGGATCGTCACCAACATCAAGAGCTTTCCTGCTGACAACACGGTAGATTTGAGTGAGAACTTCTGTGAAGGCATTCTCCACGTTCATAGATTCGAGGGCAGATGTCTCCATGAAAAAGGTGTTCTCTCTTTCTGCAAAGGCCTTTACATCGTCAGTGGAAACAGCTCTCAAGTGGCGCAAGTCTGCCTTGTTACCCACAAGCATAATCACAATGTTCGAGTCTGTGTGATCTCTAAGCTCCTTTAACCATCTCTCTACATTCTCAAACGTGACATGGCGTGTTACATCATAGACAAGCAATGCACCTACAGCTCCTCGATAATATGCACTAGTAATTGCACGGTACCTTTATAGTGAAAAAGAATACGAATAGAAGGAATTATATCCACTGTAAAACCACATGACCAACAAAAACATAGGCCAGTCGTTGCATCAAGAGAAAAAAAATATGGCTTGGAACTAGAAATTTCCAGTAGAGTTCCTATGTTGGGATAGGTGAGGAAACTCATGCCAACACAAAAACTCTATTGGGATTATCTCTAATTCCTGCAAAAAGGTGGAATTTCACTCATTATTGGGAAGTTGAACTGTTCCAAGGATCAACAAAATTGTTATGTGAACTCTCCACTTTCAACAAAAACATCACAATGTTAATAAGATGAAATCCTTCGCCCCGCAATCCTAAAGGTTTCCAGAGTTATTAGGAATGGAACTCTTTCTCATTCAAAAGTTCCATGGATCCAGACTATATCAGAACAAGGAACAGCTCTTTCACTGTAAGCTATTCCTTTCAACATTGATGTGTCCTTTTGTCCTACTTGTTAGTGTGGACCAAGTTTTGCTCACTGAGGACAATTCCATATTTTATTTAATGAAGGATCCAAAGGGCCTACCAAACTTTACATGCATTGAGGCTTAGTTATGCCCCACACATGCACGCACTTTCACAACATACAGACAAACAATGTCCACTTGTAAAATGTGCTTGTAAGATAAATGCTAATCATACAACATTCTGATTCACTGATAGATCAAGGGCACAGGATTGCCAGCTGGATACGTGTCAGACAATTTGCATGCGATAAATAAAAGGCTACTCCGTTTAGAGATATCACAAGAAAGATATAATCTACTTATAGCAAAGACGATCACATATAAAGACTGCATCACAAATCTATCTATTTGACATGTGGGTGATTTAAAATGAAAAATTGAAAGATGTGAGGGTAATCATCATACTGCAATATGCAAACAACTTGGCTATAACTCAAGAAACAACCGACTCACTAAACATGCCAAAGATACACTACAATAATAACAAAAATTGTCATACACAGGAAACATGGGAAAAGCAACATACAAATCATGTATGCAACAGGGTAGAGAATAGAAATGTATAAAGATTTGCAAAATTCATGATTACTTTATCTTTTGTTTATAAATACATACAACAGACGATTTTCTATTCAGCATGTGCTGCTAAGAGTATGTATGTGAGGTTAAGAATACACTTATATAGTCATAGCTGGCATTAGCATTAGGACTAATGTTTAGACAAAAAGGATGCCATTCAGTCTATTGTGAAGGAAGTTATGGCCACATTCTGATAGAGTACTGCAGAGAACTATGATGCCCAGAAATGGATACCACCAGATAAGGACACAGAAAGGAGATTGGCAATACAACTCTGCACTTTTGGGAAAAAAAACCCAGGACACATACAGATATGGACATCCAATCATCTACAATATGAAATTCACAAGTTACATTAAATTTTGTATACAAAGTATTATTTTTTTCTTATGTAGAACATTTCTCAATTAATGAAATTATCATTGTTTCTTGTTTGTATTATTTTCTAACATTATTCTATGTTCAAACTTGAAAGTAAGAAAACTGATAGAACCACATGGATAATGGACTCGATACATTAGGATTTGTTCAACTCGTATCGTACAAGTATTGGTGCTAAATCAAGCAACTGGAATGTGTATCATATCTATCCGTTATAGGTATGCTAGGCACATGAATTATCTGAGTAACATTGGAAGAGAAATGAGCTTTAGGGTACCTTTTATTAAATTTATGAAGCTAAGATTACGCATATATATATATATATATATAGATTATTTGAGTGTATAGCATCAGCATTAAGGGTTTATTGTTTAGACACACTAATCTAACTGGGAGATTTGAGGAAAATAATGTACATTCCAATTTCCAGACTTTTTAAGTGGGATCTGTGGCTATTGCCTGAATTAATATATTGCATGTGAAAGTGTTCATTTGATTGCCCTTATTCCTTTCCCCCACCCTCTACAAAGAAAAGTGGCAGAGTAGAAGAGTTTATCTTTTCCACTTGCTTTCTCATGTTTAACATTTCTTTTAGCAATTCTCATTTTTTTCAGATGAATTTATTTATTCAGGTGTTTCTCTTCTTCATTAACATGTCTCCTAGTTCTCATCTTTTGGGTGAAATTAGTTCTTTTAGGTTTTTGTTTGCAGAAAAAAAATGGTTTTTTAAAACCCATGAGAGCTAGAATCTATATTCTTACTCAAGAGGTAGAAAAGAAAAAATTCAACTCATTACACAAAACAACAGAAACTGAATGAGCAAAATTATCACCACAATTATGAAGTGGGCACTCTAGCAACAACCTTAATGAAATAATCATGAAATTGAAACCTACTTTTTAAAGGCACTAAGTTGAATTATTCTGAAAGGAAACAATACTGGCAAGGCAAATGGTTCCAAAAACCCTAACATTTGTGAAGAAGAAACAAAAACAAAAAAAAGATCTATCGAAACGAACGAGAATGAAAAGAAAGGGATTCATGAGGAAGGAGATGGGATGGAAATAGAAGGAGAGCAGAAGATGAAACCTTTCTTGGCCAGCAGTGTCCCAAATCTGGGCCTTGACAACCTTATCATCGACGCGGATGCTGCGAGTGGCGAATTCAACCCCGATCGTGGATTTTGATTCGAGGCTGAACTCATTTCTTGTGAATCTCGAGAGAAGATTGGATTTCCCAACGCCAGAATCGCCGATCAAAACGACCTTGAAAAGATAATCGTAATCGTCGTCGGCTCTGTATGCCATTGCTTTCGTTTTTCTTTTTTTTTTCCTTTCTTCTTTCCTTCTCTCTTCGACTCTTCCTTTCCTTGGGATTAATTGATACAATCTTACAGGTCTAATTCATCACATATTTACTCGAATATTTAGTAATCTTACTCTTATTGAAGTAAACGGCTTGTTTGGTAACTTCACTGATAAAGTAATTACGTAATGTGAAGTGAAATGTAAAATTAAGAAAAAAAAAAGGTGGAATAGCAAAATTAGGGAAAGGTTCCTGTAAATCAATGTTTCGAGCCTCTAGTCCAAGAAAAAACTTATTAAAGTCTCTAGTCCACTTAGCTAGACTTTTTGCAGTCTTTGGTCCCTCAATTCACATCATCTCATTTTTCAAGACTAAATTGCCCTTTCAACCATTTTAGGTATAAATTTTTGAAATTTCAAATTTCAAATATCCCCTCCCCACCTTCCTAAATCCTCTTTATACTCGACAGATGGCAAATCTTCCCTCCTCCCTGGTCTCCAGCACCGATATCCTCGGTACGCTTGGTTAGGTGGCCATGGACACCCTGAGCAATGTCGGGCTCTGTTGCTCAATGTTGACAAGGACTTTGCAGTTGTCTGCATCAAGGCCAACGTCATTAGAGACATAGCCGATGTTACGGCATGTGTCACGAACAATCTTCTCATAGTCTACATGAGCCTTGGTTGTGATCTCACCAAAGACCATGACCATGTTGGTCTTAGTGCAGACATGTATCACGAACAATCTTCTCATAGTCTACATCAGCCTTGGTTGTGATCTCACCAAAGACCATGACCATGTTGGTCTTAGTGCAGACATGTATCACGAACAATCTTCTCATAGTCTACATCAGCCTTGGTTGTGATCTCACCAAAGACCATGACCATGTTGGTCTTAGTGCAGACATGTGTCACGAACAATCTTCTCATAGTCTACATCAGCCTTGGTTGTGATCTCACCAAAGACCATGACCATGTTGGTCTTAGTGCAGACACGCAAACTTGCTGTCGGCGTCCTGGGCAAGGCAGGCATCAAGCACGGCCTCAGAAATCTGGTCGCAAAGCTTATCGGGATGGCCTTCATTCACGGACTCAGAGGTAAATAGGAAGGTCTTCTTTTCTTCAAGAACTGAAGGAGTAATTACCAAAGAAAAGGAGAAGAAATAACAAGGAAGGGAACCAGATCTACAGAAGGTTACGGTCGTGTTGCAGCGCCTGTCACCATTGCCGTTCATTGCGTATCGCCGGAGGCTTCCGCCGCCGTCCCGCTAGAGTTGCGCCTCCACCTAACTCGAGGAAGAAGGCAGCAGTGGTTTTGGATCCATTCTAGTTACAGAAACCAGAACCAGAATGAAGAGGAAGAAGAGATCTGGGCCCGGTTCTGCCCCGGTTCAGGTTGGGTTCCGGGTCGAGTTGACCTGACCCATTGCATTCCATGGAGGACCGACGTCTCCCCGGTGATTGTTCTTTGGTTTTGTTTATCTTTTTGTCAAATTTATCTAAATTTTTGTCAAATTTATCTGTGTTGTTGTTAAATTTATTTGAGTTTTGTTCAAATTTATCTGTGTTTTTGTCAAATTTATCTAAGTGTTGTTCAAATTTATTTATCTTCTGTCATATTTCTTTATGTTTTTGTTAAATTTATCTGACTTTCTTTTCAAAATTTATCTGAGTTTTTTACCAAATTTCTTTATGGTTTTTTGAAATTTAAATGCATTTTTAAATTTATTTGCGTTTTTTGAAATTTATTTGTGACTTTTCAAATTTATTGCGTTTTTTGAAATTATTTTATTTTTAAAATTTATTTTCGTTATTTTAAATTTATTTGTATTTTAAAAAATTGTCTTTGGATCTTTTGAGATTTATTTGAGTCTTTTGAAATTTATTTATATTTTCTGAAATTTATTTTATTATATTTTGGACTTATTTGCATCTTTTTAATTTATCTGCGTTATTTGATTATATATTACTTTTTTTTAAATTTATTGTATTTTTTGAAAATTATTAAATTTTTTAAAATTTATTTTCATTATTTTAAATTTTATTTATGTGTTTTTAGAATTTATTTAAAAAAATGGGGATTCCATTAATCGTTGGCAATTAAATGTCAGTTGACTATTATTAATGGGATATCCCACCAATCATTTGTATTTTGAGATTTAAATGTTAGTTGACTATTATTAATGGGATATCCCACCAATCATTTGTATTTTCGTTATTTTAAATTTATTTGTATTTTAAAAAATTGTCTTTGGATCTTTTGAGATTTATTTGAGTCTTTTGAAATTTATTTATATTTTTTGAAATTTATTTTTATTATATTTTGGAACTTATTTGCATCTTTTTAAATTTATCTGCGTTATTTGATTATATATTACTTTTTTTAAATTTATTTTATTTTTTCAAAATTATTGCATTTTTTAAAATTTATTTTTGTTATTTTAAAATTTATTTTTGTGTTTTTAGAATTTATTTAAAAATATGGGGATTCCATTAATCGTTGGCAATTAAATGTTAGTTGACTATTATTAATGGGATATCCCACCAATCATGGGTTATGATTTAAAGAAAGGGTAAACTAGACATTTCAGGTATGAGACAGTGTGGGAGGAACCTTTGGCTTTTCTTATTTACTAAAAATAAGAATGTAGTTTTCTTTATTTTTCTTAAAAAAATAGAATATGGCATTTTGGTTATTTTTAGTGATATGAAAACAACTCTTTTTTTTTAACCGTTTAAAGTAGAGGTGTCTTTTAAAATTTGGTATTTTTTTTTACATGACACAGGTTTTTTTATGAGGAATTTATGGGAAAAGTCCCCCGTACGACCCATACGTCTTACTAGGTCCCCGTGTCATGTTGGGCACGGGAGGGGTCCTCATGTGGCCCTTTTAATTATATTTTTTTGTCATTTAACGATATGGTCAATATTGACCATTATATCAATCAGATTTTCTTCAAACGTATGTAACTGTCTTATTTGCTGAACATTACAGAATGGTTGATATTGACCATATCGCGAAATAACAAGAAAAAAGACGAATTTGTAGGTCCACCCTGCAAATTCTCCGCCCTCGCCTCCTCTTACTCCCCTTGGGTCTGCAAGTCCTTGGCCCCCATCCCCTCCCTCCCCCATTACCTGCAAGCCCGGGCATTTTCCTCATATCCGCCTACAACCTTGCCTCTGTCTCCCCTCCCCTCTTCTCCCTCCTCCCTTTCCTTCATAGTGATCCTGCATCCTCCTTCGACGAAGATGACCCTATATGCTCGCCGGCCTCTATTTATTCGTATCCTCTCTCTCCCTGCCTTCTCTGGTCCCATCCGCCGCTCTGGAGCAGCACCATCAAGCAAGAGAGAAACTCAATTTCTATTTGGATTCTGTAAATCGAGAGCAATCACTGCAGAATGGTCGATATCGACCATATCACTAAATGACAAAAAAATGGCCACATGAGGACCCCTCTCATGTCAATCATGATACGGGGACCTAGTAAGACGTATGGGGTCCTACGAGGACTTTTCTCGTAAATTCCTCTTTTCTTATTGTGTCTTGAAATGTGCTAGGTCAGCAGTAAGGCTTGACGCCTTTTTTTTCCTCTTTCACTAAAAAAAAAAGAAAAGAAAGGCCTTTTAGCAACAGAAAAAATTCGATTTAGCAACATTCTAAGATTAAATTGCGGGAAATCGGTGGAAAATAAAAACCGCTGGAAAATAGGACCTTCGTCCCATCCGACACAAAAGGTCACTTTTTTGAAGTGTTTGCTTTCAAAAATGACAAATTTGGAGCTTCTGTTATTTAAATGTATAGTTTATGTTAGTGTTTAATGATTTTTATATAGCTTATTTAATTTATAATCTTTGTATTTAATGTATACTTCTTTCTTCTCGAAAAAGAAAAAAAAAACAAGATAATTAAGTATAATGTTGAGCCTCGTAACAATGATCAAAATTGAACTGTAATAAATACAAATAAGAAACATGGTTACTGTCTGCAATTGATTTTTTTTTTTTTTTTTTTTTTTGCATTTTAGAAGGGAGGCCAATCACTTGAGGTTGATGAGCTTTTCATTCTGCATTTCATCTTATTCATGGCCCTTTGCCTGATTCTCTGTAGACACCGGACCAGGCCCGGCCCTGAGGCAGGGCAGTAAGTGCGCCTGCCCCGGGCCCCCCGGGCCCCCATTTTTCAGGGGGCCCAAAAACACTTCCTCTCCTCAAGAAGAAAATGTTTCCACTCCTCCAATCCACCGACCTCCTTCTCAAACCCCTTAACCCTGTCATCAATCAAACTCCTTTGAACCCCATCTCAACCAAACAGCAAGCCAAAACAAAAAAACAAGGAGAAGAAGAAGAAGAAGCAGCAGAGAACTGGACCGCCATAACCGGTTAGGCCCAAATCACCGCCATCGCCAGAACCGGCTGGCCCATCATCTTCGTGCTAGCGTCTAGCAGTCAAGCATCATCAGTCCATCACCACTTCGGACGAAGCACCCAGGCTACCCAGCAGTCAAATCCCTCAACCATTCATCAATCGAACTCCTTTGAACCCCATCTCAACCAAACAGCAAGCCCAAAAAAAAAAAAAAAAAAAAAAAAAAAAAAAAAAAAAAAAGCACCCAGCAGGCCAGCACCACTGGTTGATTGCTACAATAGCAATCAAGCACCATCAGTCCATCACCACTTCGGACGAAGCACCCAGGCTACCCAGCAGTCAAACTGTCAAACCCATCAACCCTTCATCAATCGAATTCCTTTGAACCCCAATACCCCATCTCAACCAACAGCAAGCCCAAAAATAAAAAAATAAAAACAAGAAGAAGAAGAAGAAGAAGCACCCAGCAGGCCAGCACCACGGGTTGATTGCTAGTGCTGCTCCACGCCTCCACCGTCCACCCACCCGCCACGCCACATCTCTTGTTCTGTACACTTCAGTGCTTCCTTTTATTTTTCCTCCAACACGAAGACCGAGGCAGCCCAGTCTTCTTAGTTCAGGTAGAGTTTGGGTCGGGTTGGACCTGATCCAATGATCCATTCCGCTGACAAGCCATTTCCTTTGGTAACAAATCAATACAGGTCAGGTGGACCCATTCACTCGCCTGAGTTTGAGTTATGCCCAAATCCAAAACAACAGTCAACAGCAACTTACAAAAAAGTCACTTGCATCAGATTTGTAGACATCAACACATGGGCCCATAGCTTATAGATCTTCTTCAATCTTCATAACATCCATATCATCGTTGTCTTGGTAGATTGGGGAGATTCCAAAATCCAAAGTGTGGCTTTTTTCATTGCAAAATTGGTCGTTGTAGAATCAATTGAAGGTAATTTCATGATTAGAAAATCTTGAATTTGAAAGCATAATTGAGGATTTTGCTTCTTAAAATGCAAGAAGAAAATCATTTCAATAATACTTTTTTAATTGTGATTTTGTTTTTCAACTTATCTTCTAGATGGTGATGCTGGTATGAGAAATTATTTGGCCGACGATCTGGTACTCTTACCGAGATGTTGGTATGAGAGATTCATTTATTTATGTATTAAATGTATTTTATTTATGTATTAAATGTATTTATCATATGATATTATTTGGTTTTTAATGAAATTATTATTTTTGGGCTAAATTTATGAAAACATGTTATATATATGTGCATATATTAAAAAAATTATAAAAATGAATAAAGGGCCCATTTTAGTGATTCGCACCGGGCCTTTGAAAGTCAGGACCGGCCCCTGCACCGAACACCAAATACTGTAGTAGTACCGCATATCAAATTCAATTGTCACGTGCGATTGGCAAGAGACTCCCAGCTACTGCTAGGCTTTCTAAGTATCTCCCACGTTCACACTCCAGATCTAGTGGACACTTCGACAGAAGAGAGAGCCAATAATTCACCAAGTGCAAGTCATTTATCAAATGGACTAGAATGGTCCAAAATCAGCTGCCATCAATCTATCTGATTCAGTAGGACATCCTGCAGCAGTGGGGGCCTCTCTATCTTTATGAAATAAGTCCATGGGGATTGGGGAGCACGCAACGTTTACAGTGCTTGTGTCTCAAGTACAGATAGAGTCTATAGACTATATTGTCATATCCTGAGTCCTGACTTAACAATGGCTTCTACTCTTGTCTCTACTACCAGAGCTTCCTCGGCAGTGGGAAAGTGCATTGTAACTTTCTGCTGCAAGAAAAGCTCTTTCAAAGGCACAGTTCCTTGGAATGAAAGAACTTGTCAAATGACGTCGATCTACCACAGTGAAAGGAATTTTGCAGACCTATAAAACGGGCCATCTGTTCCTGTTAATTAATGTCAGTGTGCACGTAAGAAACCTGCACCACTCAACCTGGTACATCAGTCTGTGTTAACTATGGTCTATTCTCTCACTTTGACCGACAGCTCGAATACATATATGACATTTGGCATTAAGGTATGACCCATTGGGTTCATCATAAACTTGTAGATCAGTAGATGATAAATGTTAAAACACTGACGAATGCAAAACCATTAAGCTTGATTGCACGTATGAGCATGGGCAGAACCAGGATCTAGGCTATGGGGGGCCATTGTGAAAAAAGAAATTTTTGGGGGGTCCTGTGTAAAAACTACTTTAAAATTTTTAAAAAGCTGAAGGACCTTATTGTAATTTAGGGGGGGCATGGCCCCTGCCCCACCCCCTTTTTCTGTCCCTGCATATGAGAACGTTGATTGCCCCTGATCTATAGTTTTAAGTCAATGGGCTACTATTTTGGACCAAAAGAATGTACAGTTCACAAGGGTGGAATCCATGGTCAATAAGAAAGGCTATTTCGTGTTGAATTATGCTGCATATTCCCTTTTAACTGAGTAATCTTTTCTCTCAGTTCTCTTTTCTAGGGAGGATCAATGGACAAGAGAAGAATCTCCATTGATTTAACTATAGAAAGTAACGTGTGCGCTTGTTTGTTCAAAAATATAAATTCATACATTGAACACTAATATATAGGTAGAAACCAGGAATATGATGCCACCATGATAAACGTGTGCGTTTTTAAGTTGTCAGCCATCAGGCAGACACCAAGTAACCTCTATCTACATCTGTTTTCCAGACTCACCACCTGAAATTAACCCAAAATCAGTACATCTGTTTACAGGCAGATGAGTGGTATAAAAGGCCCGGGTCTGCTTATAATAAAAGGCAAGACCCAGTTTGTATTGGGTTGAAGTCATTAGGATAAATGCCAACAAGAATAAGAGAAGATAGGGGTGTGACTTGTACTAATCATGCTTAAAACATAACATACTCAGATCATGCTAGTAGCCTCAAAGCATAATAGATTCATCATGATTTGCCAATTAGGACGCAGGAAAGTAGATTTTCTATTCATATAGGGTTAAGAGCAAGGTTGGAAACTCAATGAATTGACTCTTAGACTTTACCGAGTAGCCTCATTTTGAAAGAAGACCTAGCCAAATATAGGACAAGCTCAGCTGATTCAAATATATTAATTCTGGAGGTAACAATTTAAAAATTATTAACTAAAATATAATAAATTTACTAATTTATAAATTTAAAGCACATCATTATTACTATTATTACATGTAACTATATGTATATATAAATTTTATTAGTAGATCTATTTTTAAATATTTTTATAATTTTGAAAAAAAATGATACTCCCAAGTCGTCCAGTTGCAATATTTTAGAGCACGAGTTTTCCAACATTGGGTTTGAAACAATCCTAATTGCACTTCTCATAAAAATCAAAATGGAAATGTCTAGATTATCCTACAAACAAGCACATGCACTAGACTCACTAGATAAACCCAAAAATTAAGTGATATTTGACTTCATTCTTGAAGTAATTAAAAATCTTCCTCGAATGAAAAGGGCCCCATTTAAGAACTCGAATCTAGTTCACATAGAGAATGGTGTAACCATTAGATGATTTAAATGCAATTTATCAGCACGGTATATGAAAAGACCAAAGTCACATCTTCAATATATTACCTTGATTCATCCAACATGAGTCCATAGTTTTCATACAATTAGAGAGCTACAACTACATACCCATATATCTATCTATCCATTAAAAAAAAACAAAGGAACAAAGAGTAACAGAAGCTGAGTTTGATACTAAGCAATGCAGCCAATGAGGGCCATGGGCACGACCCGATCACTCGATTCTCCTAAACCTGCATTCCCCACAATAATCATATTTTTACTATCACAATTCACAGCAACCACAACAACAATTAAAACTAAATCAGGAATTCAAGGGTTTTTTTTTATATACATTTAAGTTTACCAGGTAATAGAAAGCGCCATGCTGAAGGGGATGCATGGTGATGCCCCACTCGTTGGTGAGGACGGGCTGGCCGGAGGAGTGGAGGAGGACAGCCTCTTCTCCAAACGCCTCGCGCACGCTGATGGGCCCCGCCGCCACCTCGAATGCCATATCATTGATGAAGACCGTTGATCGCGGTGGGCCAGTCGATCCATCACCACATGTCTTGTCAGCCCCTGACACTAGGAAGAGAAGAAAATGGAAAAATGAAAAAAAATCTACGTAAAGTGGAGTAGTAGTGACCACAAGCTTCAACAGCAAAGGAGCCATGCACACACGTCCCATCTCAATCAGAGAAGATGTAAATAAAAAGACCACACTCTCCTTGTCTTTCTTTCTCATTAACGAATTCGCCCAAGTTCATTTAATCCGGATCTTCATCTCACTTTCACAATTTTAAGTTGCAATGGGATAAAGTGGGGCGCCCCATTCCATTCTTAACAAACATCGGACTGAGATCTACCTAGTTTCCTATCTTTTTTCTGTAATGATACCTTTTAGGGTTTTGTTGCATGGCACCACAACATTCCATGACCAAGTAGTCCATGTAATTAAAAACATTTTCATCTATCACATCGCTTCTTGTTTTCTCATGTTATAACTAGGTAGTCCTTGCAATTAAAAATATTTTGATCCATCACATCGCTTCATGTGTTCTCATATCGAATAGCTAAGAAAAGAATGAAGATTTAGTTGTGTTTCAGTCTATTTTGATTTTTGATTGATGAACATTTACTTCACCATACCTTGCATTTCACTGAGAGAAGTCGTTGCAGCAGTTCGAGAAGTAGCACTAGAAGCAGAAGTGGCAGCAACATAGTGCAGCTCTTGCTCCTGCATCTTCATCTTCTCTCCAACTTCTTTCTTAGAAGCTTCTTGACTCACCACATCACCCAAGAGAAGTGGGCAAGGTCCAATACCTGGCTCAGGCAGTTGGACCATGTTGGAAAGCTCTGCGAAACAATACCCTTGGGATGAGAGGGGTCCACTTCCTCCTGCCTGCACCTCGAAGGAGAAGGGCTCTTGAGAGAAATCCCCGTTAGTCTGAAAATACGTCTCAATCACTGATCCCGTTGGTGAATTGGATGCTACTTCGATCACATTCCTTCCACTTCCTAAAGTGAGCGCCTTCTCCGCGGCTGCAGGAGATGATTTCTCAGAGGAGGAAGAAGATGAAGATACTGGATAGGGTTGGGATTTGGCAGTCTGAAGGTGTCTTTGCTTATGCTTGCTTCTGGACTTGCGGTTTTGGAACCAGTAGAAGACATTGGCATCACCCACCTGACCGTATTCCTGCAATTGGGCTCTGATCTTCCTTATCTCGTCTCGGGGAGGGTTCACCATACCAGAATTGAAGATGGCCTCAAGGATCCGGATCTGCTCTGGCTTGGGGTTCCAACGCGGCTTCGGCTCGGGGCTGCGTTCTTCACAACCTTGCATTGCAAAGAGATTGAATGGTAAAGGAAGCTCATTTTAAGCACATGAAATAACAGTTTTTTTTTTAATTTTTTAATTTTCTAGTTTGATCAATTTATTCATTGAACTGAAAATAAGGTTGAAAGATGGGGTTCTTCTCTTTTGTTTCTCTTCTCTTCTGGCCTGTGGAGAAATGAGAAGTGGTCAGGGAATTTTGGATCTACCTGATCACAAAAGTAAGATAAATAAGATGGGGGTTAGGACATGGTAGATTTATAATCTTTACAAGGCAATAACTGAGTCGTCATCATCTGCCACTTGAATAAGCCACATGGGGTCTTTTAAAGACTAGCTCAAATTTCTGAAGAGTATGGTGTGATCATGAAGAAGATCATTACCTGACGTGTATGGAGTCCTCTGGTATGAATTTGATGTGAGAGATGAGTTGATGTCGTGCTGCCATTGGTGATGAGTGTTGCAAGGCTTGGACTTAAACATGCTGGGCCAGTGTCTGTTGGAAGAGGCCATGATAGTATTGGGTTCGATGAGGGAGAGATGATGATATGATGAGATGAAGGAACAGAACAGCTTTTGAAGAAGCTCAGAAAGATCTAGCTTTCTTGCTGCAACTGAGGCCTCTAGTCAGACAAAAGGAGCTCTTCTTATAGCCTTCACCTACCCCTGTTCAACGTCCCACACCATTAATAAAAACAGTCCTTCCCATCTCCCAAAACAAAAAAAGAGGAGAGAGAGTGAAAACCCCATTAAACTACAACAAGAAACTCCTGTCGATTCACAGCCCATGACATAAAACAAGAAAGAAATAAAGATGGAGAAAAGAAAGGAAGGAGAGAGACAGAGTACTATCCCATCCTCTCTTACAATTGCATTAAAACCCAATTGCTGCTGCCCCACTACTCAAAGTACAAGTGAATTCCCCCGTATGCTAAGCAAGAAAGCCATAGAAAAGCCCATATGCCGGCGCTTAAATAGAATCCTCTTTAGAAAAAATGGAAAAAGTGCTTTCAATAGGGGAGAGATGGGAGAGAAAGGAAGGAAAAGGATAGCTAAAAAGGCTGATAACTTTGGTATCTTCTTTTTTTCTAAGGAAGGTGACTTTTCATCTTGTTTGCAGGCTTGCAGGGTATTAATGCAAGTAGGAGGGGAGAGCTATAAGTGTGGGATTATTCTAATGGATGAGGTTGTTGCAAGAATAAATAGGGGAGGGTTTCAAAGTCAAGAAAGCAGGGAAGGAGGTTTGATTGGAAAATGGTGGTGTGAAGTAATTGCGCGTTTGGGTTTTTTTAGGCAGAGGAAAGGTGGGCTTGGATTGACTCGAGGGTCCCCTTCCAACCCAACTTTTCGAATTTGGAGAATGAAAACCCCATCCACATTGGATACATTAGAGGGTCATGCAGACTTGAAATTATTACAAGTTTGATATGACTTATGAGGCAGTTGTTCTAAAGCACAATACATAAAAAAAGGAGTCCTGATCCCTTGTTGTAGCTATTATATGGGATTGAACACATGATTGGAAGCATGACTGGGTGCTCATGTGGCGTTAACCATGTTTCCATCATGTGTAATTTGAGAATATATGCATAGAGGGAGTGAGATTCATCTTGAATGATTCAAATTATATTTCTATTGGCCCCACGATGGACATCCCAACATGTGTTGCTTGGTTCTCATGTAATAGACGCAGCAGGGTACGTACTCGGACTCATATAAAACTATGTTCTAGAGCACAGTAAGTACCTACATTCTTAAGTACCTAATTTTACTCCAAAATGAAATTGTCAATGTGAAATGGATTATATCATCATCAGTGGCAGAGCCTTATTTATTAGAATAATTAATGTAGTTCTAATATTGCAAAACTCCAGTAGAGCTTAGATTGAGAAACCTTCTTATGTACACCTAAATTCAATGGGCATATTGATACAAGAAAGTACGTAAATTGTATATAAAAAAAGTCTACTGAATGCTGTTGAAGTAAGGCCACGAATTATCTCGTAGGCAAAGTTTCTTTTTATTGTCATTGAAATATATATAGCTGATGACATCTGGTGAACTAGTTGGCTAGATTCCAACCCCTTTCTTGCCAACGCTAGCAAATTCAATTATTTTAGAAAAAAGAAAGTAGAGTACTTTCATTTGTGAAGGCTGCAGAGGATTCAGATCCAATTGTAGAGGAGCAAAGTCTCACTTCAGTACTCAAAGTAGCGGCCTACATTTGTATAATTATTCATGAGTGAGACATGTGATTTATACCCACATTTTATAGTCTTATGAGAAACTTGACCAAGTGAGAATTTTGAGAAACTAAAGTAGACTAGATAAAAAAGTTCCCATTGCTCAAAAATGCTTTTAGGAGGCAGCATGAAGTAGAAATAGCATGGAAGGGACAACCTAAAAATCGTTTCTCATGCCAACTGTGTTGGGCTTTTATCCAACTATTGTCACCATCACTTTAAGTCCCCTTGATACGTAATCAATCTTAGAAAACAATGTATCACAAGTGAAGCAATAACATTCATGTCTTCTTTCCTTATTAAAAATCATGGAGATAAGGAAGCATGCATCAGCTTGTTTGCAGAAGAAGAAACGGATGACATCTTGGGATGAACTTCAACAGATGAATAGAATACTTAATAAGCACACATATATCAAGGGTTCCCACTAGTCCCACCCCACCATTCATAAATAGAAGCAAACGAAAACCAAATGAAAGTTAAAAGCAATAAAGTCAGAAAAAGAAGGTGACGGGTGCATTTAGCTTGCAGACCAGTTTTTCTTACTTTGGAGAGAGAGATAGAGAGAGGGAGGGAGGGAGTTCTTCAACTTCCTATGCAAAGAGGCTTTAAAGAGGGGAGTAATGACAAGGGTACGTGGTGTCGATGCGATCCCGACATGCAATGCCTCAGCCTAATCTCATGCGTGCCATCTCATCAATGAATGGATTATTCAATCCACATTGTCCACCTCCCCTCATGCTACCTTTTATGACTCTACCTCCCTCCCCCGGCCCTAGATTCCCTTCTTTACGACACCAGTTGTTGTTCCTCATACCGGTACAGTTGCAAACCATACGAGTTCAAGGTCAGAATGATATGACCTGAATTCGGACCTATTTCTAAATAATGGTTTGAATTTCGATTTCGTTTGTGAACGTGAAACTTATTTTGTTGATTCCAGACTTGATTTCAATAGAAGGATCCGTATCCAACTAAAGGACCGGAATTTGGTTCTAAAATTGGTTCTAACTTCTTCTTTTAAAAAAAAAAAAATTCTCTAAAAATAAGGATATCATTTAACTTATAATAATACATCAAGTCTACTATCACCGGAATTAAATATAAAAATAAACAAATAAAAGTTGATTTTGATGTACAGTTTGTAATATTAAAGATTCGTATTCCAGGTCATAGGTCCATGGGTCGAGACTTTTATGGACCTAAAATTAGACCCCGTTTATTAATCAGAACATAAATTGAATTCTAGACCCGGACCTATTTATGAATTAGAACCCAAAATAGGTTCTAAATCTGATTTTTTTTATGGATTGAACATCCGATTATTCAAAGAATCATCAGATATCCATTTGCATCCCTACATATATGGTCAAACTGCATGGGAGATGGTGGGCTGAAAAGTCCAAAGGTCAAGGCATCGAGCCCAAGTCCCTGCTATCACTAGGCCCACGATAAAACCCACTTCTGCCTTAATATTATAGGCCGTTGCCGGCTAGCTCGGGTTTCACGTACTTGAATTACACACATACACGGGTGAGATGGTGTCTGTGATTTTTTTTTCCTATACTTTGAAAGCTGAAAAATGGGTACTCCAGTGGGAGTAATTGCGAGTGCATAGCAATCAAGGGACAAAGAGAAATGGATACATTTGGATTTGGGTTAGGAGTGGGTGTGATATCAATAGACCTGACAGTAATTATGATAAAAAAAGTTTCATGGTTGAATAGCAAGGATGTTGCTTTCTAAAATCTGCAAATGTATATAAATATATGGGGCAGACTAACCTAATTAGGTTGTCTCTCGTGGGAGTTCAACCTAGAATTGTAAGTGTAGGATCTTACACCTCATTGAGCTACCACTTATTCCAAAACCAAATGGTGATAGGAAACGGCACAACAATAGTTTTATGGTGAGGGTGAGTGCTCGACCACAATTATGACCGCTCAGGAGCAATGATGGACGTTGACCTCAACAATCCCTTTCTTAACAGCGCATCTGCCGCGACTCCTGCTGCAAACTCACAAAATGCGTACGTATCCCGTGACTCGAACACCCGACGTACCATGCTCTGATACCATTTGTAGGATCTTACACCCCATTGAGCTACCACTTATCCCAAAATCAATTGGTCTTGAACACCCGACCTACCGGGCTCTGATACCATTTGAAGGATAATACACCCCATTGAGCAACCACTAATCCTAAAACCAATTGGTGATATGAAACGGCACAATAATAGTTTTTATGGTGAGGGCGATGGCTCAACCACAATTATGACCGCTCAAGAGCGAGGGTAGACGTTGACCTTAACAGTAAGCTTCCTATCTAATTAGGGCTAAATGTTGAGAATTGAGCAAAGCTCGAGTGCAACTGCCTAACCTATAGCTTCAGCTTAAGTTGTAGTCCTCATTTTACTAAGGTCGAGCCCAACAACACACACTTTATGCATGTTGAGATTCACTTGGATGGTTTTGAATTGCTCTTGGCTTGATACACAATGATAACTAAATTGAGCCGAACTTCATTTCAAGCTTGAGCTAAGCCGTTAATTAAGCTTAAGCTAGACTTAGATCAAAATTGGATTACCAACTGGGGTCCAAAAAGATGATTCATATCTGAAAGTCTTGAGCTGAAACTTGCCGAACTTATTTGATGAGGATTTTGCTTTATAAATTTTTCTATTTTCGCTAGAGAAATAAATTGTGCATGTCTGCCCATACAAAACCAAAGTCCTCTCTATTAAGGAAAACACGACTTTTTTCTTTTTTCTATAACAAAAATGTTGCTGCAAGTTTGTGCCACGTTGCGGAAAAACAGCTCTGTGGAAAAAAGTTTCATAGTTCATGGAAAACCTTTTATGATATTCCCCCATAGCATATTGTTTTCTACAATCATCAATTTTTTTTCTTCAAAAAAGAAAAAATTGCGGCAACACCAAATATGAATTTTAAACACCATAAACAAAATTTACACTTTATATGTTTTTTATAAGAAAACGTTGCCTCATAAACATGAAGGACTTGTTTCTTTCTATAATTCAAGAAATTTCTATATAAGGATTTATAGAAATAGTGGAATTCATGGATGCTGCATTGGATTTGAGCGTTCAAAAACTCCACCAAAATATAAAGAGGGTGAAAAATTTTGAATTCTCAAAAGTCATTTGGGACCTTTTATATATATATATATGAAATTTCTGAATTCTATCCGATAAATATGAGATTTACAAATGTCACGAGACATGACATCATGTCCCAAAAACCCCATTATCTAAAATTTCTATAAAAATTTCTACTAAAATAAGGCCCAAGGGGTGTCCAAAGCATTTGGCCCCCTCACCTATTTTCCCGACCATGGTAATAAAAGAAGGCCTGTGACCCTGTCGTCCACAAGAGCTGTGGATCCACACGTGGGAGGACTTTCCGTGACAAATCATTTCTCTATTTCACACGTCGACTTTTCATCACCTTGTCACCTTAACATCATCGCACCAGTTCTAACATGGTACACATGCTGCAGTTTTATTATTTAACACCGTCCATCAATCAATCGATCTCCAATCATGTTGTTTTGGACGACATGTGTTCCACCAGATGAAACTCAATTAGATCACATAAATTTAGGGATGAATTCTCCCAGAGGCAATATTCTAAATGCACCAACCTTACATTCTATTTAAACCCACTCTATAAATATTATAGTGGAGAAGCTCGATATGAAATCTTTTTGGATGTATTCATGTCATGTCCTGTAAAGATGGATGGGAAGTTCTCTTTTTATATATATATATATATATATATATATATAAACGGATGGTTAAAAATATTAGTCATATCAAATTATTCTGACTCTTAATTCTGGGACTTCAAAATTTATTGGTTTATCAACTATAGACTATATTTGGATGATCAATTCAATGGAAAATAAATGTTCAATAGGCATGATGAGTGTTTAATGCTCTATAATGATCAGAGGTGGGCCCAAATAGACCCCACAGAGTCTTAGGAGATAATTCTTCGTAAAGTTATCTTTCACAACACACGTGATACTAAAATCTTGTTGGTGTTAAGCCTGTCACATGCAGTACTTCATAAGAGATGATGGGGGCACTTCTATTACTAATCCAATGTATTGCATTACAAATTAGAAATGTGGGAGTTCAAGTTTTTTTATTTTTTGTTTGGTTGTTTTTGCCTGCATGGTGTGAGACAAACGCCTAAGGGAGAAAAATGATGTCTTGGTGGTTTCCATTGGTGTGCACCAGGGTGCTGAAAATGAGGGGTGTATGAAAATCTATCCTAATGTTCTCTGGTGATATATTGAAAAAGGGATTTTCTTCTCCTATGCATGGCTTGCATGGGAATCGTGCATAGATTGGTCAAAAGGGTGGGGAGCCCCACCCGCAAGGATGAATCGATCTCATGGGAACCGTTGACTGGAGAATATTTTTCATATTGAAAATGCCATTTAGATGAAAAATCGAGGTATATGTCTCTAGCATATCTCAATTCCATAGCAAAACTGAAAAGGTGGGATAATCGTTGCCCTCTCATTAAACCAAAGAATGGTATTTATACAAAAGATGGTGACAGATACCCCAAGATACACTGCCCTCATTAGGCTTAAATTTAGGAATTAGTTTCCTAAAACAAGGCAAACACTTATATAAAGAATATCCTAAGATTGCATAAAATCCTCACAAAATATCCTAACAGAATATCCTAAGATTGCATGATATCCTAACACCCGCCCTCAAGTTGGAGCATGCAAGTCGAAAATGCCCAACTTGTCAAGAAGAAAATCAAATTGCTTCTTCCCCAAAGCCTTGGTAAAAATATCTGCCAATTGTACCGTCGTCGGCACATAAGACGGAGCAAGAAGACCTTCCTGGATGGCATCACGCACGAAATGACAATCAACCTCAATGTGTTTCGTGAGTTCATGAAATACCGGATTCTGCGCTATATGCAACGCAGATTGACTATCACAGAAAAGAGGAATCGCCTTTGGATGATGGACGCCCAAACTCAAAAGTAGTCCCTTCAACCATTTTAACTCACAAGTAATAGAAGCCATAGAGCGATATTCGGCCTCTGCCGAAGAACGAGCTACAGTATGCTGCTTCTTAGTTTTCCATGAAATTGGCGAATGCCCCAAAAACACAAGCCAACCAGTAAGAGACCGCCTAGTAAGCGGGCAAGCTGCCCAATCCGAGTCACACCAACCTTTCAAAGACAACTCACTATCTGAACGCAATAGAATGCCCTGACCCGGGGATCCCTTTAAATATCGAACAACCCGTAATGCAGCATCCCAATGTTCTTGTCTTGGTTCCTGCATGAATTGTGACAAGACATGAAACCGAGTAGGCCAAGTCAGGGCGGGTTACTGCCAAATAGATAAGACGCCCTAACAAACGCCTATAGGGCTCGGGATCCTGAAGATAAGGCCCCGCGGCACGCGCCAGCTGATGATTCTGCTCGATCGGGAAGGAAGCCGGCTTCGAGCCCAATAGTCCTGCCTCCGAAATAATGTCAAGAGCATATTTCCTTTGACACAAAAATAACCCAGAAGAGCTTCGAGCCACCTCAATGCCAAGAAAATATTTAAGCACACCAAGATCCTTCATATAAAAACATTTGCTCAAATAGACTTTAAAAGCCGTCACCGCAGTGGAATCATTACCAGAGATTATCAAATCATCAACATAGACTAGTACATTAATCTGTACATACCCTTTAGTGTAAGTAAAAAGGGAATAATCAGAGTAGGATTGAAGAAAACCATACCCTTTTAAAGCTGTCACAAGTTTTGCAAACCAGCATCGAGGTGCCTGTCTCAAATCATACAGCGATTTACGCAAACGACAAACCAAATCAGAATCAGCAGAACCAAAACCTGGAGGGAGTTTCATATATACCTCCTCATCTAAATCTCCGTGAAGGAAGGCATTATGAACATCCATCTGATGCAACTCCCAATTCTTTGATGCTGCAATTGTCAGGAAAGTTCTAACTGTCACCATTTTCGCTACTGGGGCAAATGTCTCATTATAATCAATTCCTTCAACCTGATGATTACCAAAACAACTAATCTGGCTTTTAACCTCTCAATGCTACCATCTGAGTTGTACTTAATTTTGTACACCCATTTGGTTCCGAGAGCTTTCTTTCCAGGAGGTAATTTTTCCAGAGTCCAGGTGCCATTATCTTCCAAAGCACGAATCTCCTTTTGCATAGCAGTACACCATCCCACATCTTTTACAGCCTCCTTAAAAGACTGTGGCTCAACACCTGCAGTTATAGCTGCAAGAAAATTCCGGTGTTTCACAGTAAATTTGTCACAACTAACATAATGTGCTATAGGAAAAGGCGTACCTGAGGGAGTGTGAGAGTCCGGATCAGGTGGAGCAAGAGATGGACTTTTCTTGATAACCGTGTGTCACATAGTCTCGCAATTTTACTGATGGGAATTTCTCCCTTAACCCGCGGCCCAAATTGTCCCCCCCCCCCCCCCCCGAGCCACCTGTAGTACCATCAACTCCCCCTGCACCCGTGGATGATGCGGCCACTGGTGGCACATTCTGAGCAGTTTGGCTGAGCACGGACGTGGAGGAGGGCTGTGTTTCTTCATGACTAGGCGAGCCACTAGTCGTTGGCGAGGCTGTGTGAGGCGTGTGAGTGGTGACGATGTCATCCTCATGACCACCCATATCAGCAAGAAACTCCTCAATGCCCCCTCCATTATAAGTGACATCACAGTCAACAGTAGAATTAGTATTTGTGGGTTCAACATGCAAATAAGGAAAGACATTCTCATAGAACTTCACATCCCTCGACACAAAGAACTCCTTTTTCTCAAGATCAAATAAACTCCATCCCTTCTTACCAAACAGGTATCCCACAAAAACACATTTACGACTTCGACTAGCAAACTTGTCACCTCTAGCCCGTTGATTATGTGCAAAAGCTAAACAGCCAACAATTCGCAAGTCACTAAAAGAAGGTAGACAACCGAATAGCATTTCATATGGAGTTTTGTTTAGGAGAACAGTAGATGGAGTCCGATTGATTAGGTGAGCAGCGGCCAAAACACATTCCCCCCAAAAATAAATTGGCAAACCACCTTGAAATCTCAATGCACGAGCAACATTCAGAATGTGTTTATGTTTCCTCTCCACTCTTCCATTTTGTTGAGGGGTTCCCACACAAGAAGTTTGAAATAAAATCCCATTTGCCATAAAATAATCTTTCATGCAGTGAAACTCCGTACCATTATCACTACGAACAATTTTCAATTTTTGAGAGAATTGGCGTTCAATCATGGCAATAAAGGACATAAACATCTTAAAGACTTCTCTTTTATCAATTAACAAATAAACCCACACAGCACGGGAATAATCATCCACTAAAGTTAAAAAATAACGGGCACCACAAGAAGAAATGTCATCATACGGACCCCATAAATCGCAATGTATTAACTCAAAAATCCGAGTGGATTTATTTTCACTTAAAGGAAAGCTATCGCGAGGATGTTTAGCACGATGACAAACTTCACATCCTTTATTCAAAGTACTGCGAGAACTATTTAAAAAAGGCAGTAGCTTTACTACTTTTTCGGAAGGATGACCCAATCGACTATGCCATAGCTCCAAGAAGTGCGAACTATCAACCGAAACCGCTTGCACCTTCGATCCTTGCCGTAGGTAGTAAAGTCCATCCCGTCTCTCACCCGTGCCAATCACCTCCCTCGAATGTAGGTCCTGTATAGCACATAAGTTAGAATGAAATTGGACAAAACAATTTAGATCATCATTAAGTCGTGACACCGAAATTAAATTGCAGTTTAATTTGGGAACAAAAAGAACATGTTGGAGTATTATTTTGTCCGTGAGTTGCACGACACCCTCCTTAGTAGCAACCACCGTTTGACCATCTGGGAGACCCACGGGACATGCCGAAACAGCTTTAATATCCAATAAACAAGATTCTGCACCGGTAACATGGTGAGAACATCCAGTATCAATTATCCAAGCATCTAATCCCAACTTACCATGCAACCTGTTAGAGGGAGTCTGAGGAGTACCGAATGCGGCTGCTAACGCCGCCCACTGTTCGGCAGTAAAGCCTGGAAGAGGTTGCTCACCAGGTGCGGGACTCGGCTGCCCAAGAGAGGCGCTGTGAGTGATGTCTGGTGTTGTGGCATTAGCACGTACGCCGCCACGTCCACGACCAGCCGAGTTCTTTGTGGACGAAGCGTTTGTTCTTCCCTTAGATTTATTCCCATATTTCTCCAAGTACCAATCTGGGGTACCATGTAGATCAAAGCAGGTAGTGATGTCGTGGCCCGATTTGTGGCAGTGAGAGCATATCAAGGCCGCCTTCTCTGCTCTATCAAGACGAGGTGGTGTTCTATTCGCCATACTCACAGCAAATCCGACCACCTCGGGTTTCTCTTCGGTGATGCGTGTGATCCCCCGAACCCGCTCATCTTGAGCAATTTGTTGAAAAACCCGATTCAAGGAAGGTAGAGGATCTTGCGACAAAATAGTCGATCGCAATTGGGCATAATACTCAGAACATAAGCCAAGAAGAAATTGTTGCAGCCTATCATCTTCTCGCCGTTTCCTGTGTTGTTTACCAACCTCACAAGTACATTTACCACACTTGCAACAGATCAAAGGCTCATGATTATCTAGTTCATCCCATAAAACATTCAATTTGCTAAAGTAAACAGCAACAGGCATAGTTTTACTTTGCGCACATTGATTAATAGCTGCCTTAAGTTGTTGAATACGCAGGCCATTCACGACCGAGAAACGTTCATGCAAGTCATCCCATAAGCGTTTTGCATTATCGTAATTTGATAGCATAGAACGTACCTCGTGGTCAATTGTATTCGTGAGCCATGAGACAAGCATGCAATGAATCGTGACCCAATCATCTTTCGTACAAGGTGGGACTAGATCGCTGATTGTCCCGTCAAGAAATCCAAATTTGCGCCTAGAGGAAAGGGCGACGCGAATTGCATGAGACCAATCATCGAAATTATCAAGCTTTAGACGAATTGGGGTAATGAAGTCGCCTGGTCGATCTTGCGGTCCTAAGTAAAAGGGCGAGCTGGGATCAATTTTCACCGGCGGTGGAGGTGTTTCTTCGCCAGCCATAGTTTGATGAAACCGGGCTCTGATACCATGAAAAGGTAGGATAATCGTTGCCCTCTCATTAAACCAAAGAATGGTATTTATACAAAAGATGGTGACAGATACCCCAAGATACACTGCCCTCATTAGGCTTAAATTTAGGAATTAGTTTCCTATAACAAGGCAAACACTTATATAAAGAATATCCTAAGATTGCATAAAATCCTCACAAAATATCCTAACAGAATATCCTAAGATTGCATAATATCCTAACACCCAATATCAATTTGGAATTTATGAATGATATCCTCTCCATTATTATTATGTGCCATCCTCTTTTGTCTTTTCTTTTCCTCTCATTTTTTTTATTAGATGTACAAAGAGACGTGACTAGTTTAAGAATTGAAGCTCAAGAGATTTCTTTTTTATCTTAACTCTCTAATTAGTAAAGGTGAATGGATTAATGAAAGTGCTAAATACAGGATAAGAGTTGGGTTGTTACATTAATGGAGATTTTTAAAATGCTTTGTGATCGACACATCAATAAGATTAAAGATAATCTCAATTAGACCAATGATAACCTATAGAGCAAAATGGTGGCCAATAATACCACACATGATAAAAAGGAGTATAGTAAAGATGATAATGTTCAAATGGATATTTAAAAAAAAATATGATCAACAAGGAATAATTGTGACGAGGCTTTGATAACAATGATCTTTCTTGCCAGAAATGCATCATATTCTTGGACGCTCATCACACTTAAATTGCCCTAATTCATATATTATATATGCTTTAATTAGTTTATATATTAATTTTATAACAAGTGCAACCCCCCTGCGCAATTGGTTGCACAAAGTAAAAAAAAAAGAAGTACAAATCGGCGCTTCAACTCCTCGTATGCTTATTCTTAGTTCAGCTTTGCATTCTCGACTTTCACATAAGTCTTTTAAAATTGACGACATTTGCTAATTGGTAGAGTACTTTTATCCCCAAGACTTCACAGATCATGAAAAAATGCAGTTGAGAACGCAACTGAACCAATATGAGCATAATGTAGTTCGACATAAGGACTTCAAATAATTGTCATCTATTTCTGAACTGTGCCAGTGGTTGATAAGGACTAGAAGATCAACAATCTAACTACTTGTTTTTAGAGTGATCGTGATTTTGCTTACTCTTTCAGTCTTCACTGCAACTACTGAACGATCATTTTTAGCATGAGCCTGATTAAAACTAGTTTTCGTAGCAAAATAGATGATGAGTTTCTCACAGACTCTTGTTTTGTGTATATTGAGAGAAAAATTGTGAAGAAGTTTAGCACATAATCAATCATTAGAAACTTTCAATATTTAAAATAATGTCGAGTTCCATTTTAATGGATTATGGAAGTTAGAATGTACTAAAACACAATTATTTATGGCAACTAAATTCTGGTTTTATTTTTAATGCGAAATTTAATTTTTAATTTTAATATATTTATCATGTTTGAATTTGGAGAAATGTCAAAAAAAAATATAAAAAATATTAATTATCTTGATTTAATTTGTTAAAAAATATTTATTTAAATTAACCTCCCTGAATCCGCCCTGTTGAGAACTAAAGCAGACCTAAGTAATCAATGACGAGGCCTTTCATCCCATATCCCTCCCCAACAGTAAAGTACACCAGGTGGGTACCACTGTAAACTATGAAGTAATGTATTGTTTTCAATCATAGAGCACAGTAGTCATCCATCCCTACTGTCCCAGTGTCCCATCATTCAATCTCATCAAAGACACACCATTCATGATCCTGTCTATCCATCAACTCAGTTGATAGGTTGCTTCATACATGCTTGCCAGGTGAAAAGATAACACTGGTGATACTTGAGCACTTGACCAATGCACTATCAATTGATGGGATGGTTCAGATACCTGATTATCCAACACTGGGCCATTTCCTGTCGATGCATTGTTGAAGTCGCAGCCCAGTTAGAAGGCTTAAATTTTACAAAATGAGAGTGATATCCCAGCTATTGGAACAACCGTTGGATTAGCTTTATCATAGCAAGATTCCGTTGAGTTATCCGAAGGGAAATTTTCAAAAAAAGGGTTTAAGTTTTTTTTTTTCAGAATTCAAAACAGGATAGCATTAGATTGTGATTTCAAAACAGGCCTAAATTTTTTTAAAATTATTTCAATTGAAAAAATTCGGTGAATTTTAGCATCTTTCCGACAGTTTATTTCCTATTTTTTTCAAAACTCCGATGCCCTCCTCCGGTCTTTCAACCCATCCGAAAACTCTGCAAGCCCAATGCTCCTCCTCCCATCTGTGCATCAATCCCTTCATAAGCCATCAAATAACCCCCATCCCTCTTTATCACAACATGCCCATTCAAGACGCCCGCCTCATCGAACGAACCCGCAGCTCCACCACCAATGATCTTCCCCAATTTCACCCACCTGATACCATCTCTGGACCGCGCAACGAATGGTAATACATCCGGAAGTCAACACTCCCGTGATAGACGACCATGGGGGCGGCGATAACGACAATTTGAAAGGTTGTGATGTTGACATTGAGGACGCACAAGTGTGAGACAAGCAAGCAAGTTTTGATCCAGTTGCAGTGACAAAAGAGGGAGGTGAAGGATATCAGAGCAAGGACAAAAGATGGGTTGGAAACTTGGATTTGATTCATTGTTTTATTCTTTGCTCATTTCTTTCATTTCACTACCTCGAACTTGATGGGAATAAAAGGAAATTTTCCATATTCCTTTACCTCATATCATTTCCAATTGAGAGTGTGTAATTGAAAGGCAGAAATCCCATTTGAATCAATCTCAGTTAACAGTCCTGTTGAAAAGAAAACCCTTTTTTAGTATCTCTGAATCCATGTTCTACTAAAGCAGGACATAAAAGGAGAAAAACCCATCTGAAATCTCCTTCTCAAATACTAGTGGGATGGATGTAGAGGACTCGTTTCCTTTGGAATGCAGCAGTGGGTGTGAATCAGGTTGGACAATGTACTTAGACCAGTCATTTGGAAGAACGACCTCTCTTCCTGCAAAGGAATCTCTGGCTTACACAGTAGATTTGTAGAAGTAGCAGTAAAAGAAGGTGGTTTTGGTGATGAAGAAGGGGAGGATGATGATTTGTCTATGGTTTCTAATGCTTCTTCTGGTCCACCCCATTTCCATGAAGAGGAAGACTGATATGATGAAAATTGGTGGCTTCTTTCCTGCATCTTCAGCAGATCGGACAAAGCTCAGCCGTTGATTATCCGAGCCGCTTTGAGTTCAGGAAATCCCAACCATTCCGCTGTAGAGTCTTCGGATGGGTTGAAGACTTGAGGAGGGCATTTTCGGGGTTTTGAAAAAAAGATAGGAAATAAACTGTCGGAAGATGCTAAAATTCATGCGATGTCCTCAATTGAAATGGTTTTAAAGAACTTCAGACCTGTTTTGAAATCACAATCTAATTTTGTCCTATTTTGAAATTTGAAAAAAAAATTAAGCCCTGTTTTGAAATTTTCCTTTATCCGAAATTGAATTTATTGGAGATTTAAGACATGGTGTGATACATTGATATTTTGTCTTCAATGCATTCCAAATGCTTTGTTTGATGTAATAATTCAGAATTTTCAAATCATAGAAAAAGGCACTTTTAGCCGTTTAAATTTCCTGAAATTTAGCATTCTAAATGCTAAAGGGGGCTTGAGCATTGGAGGTAGATGGTTTTGCAGATGGTTTTCGATTTGTGCTTTTGACAATAATTATGGACACTCGTTTGCTACTTTCATCAAAGCGCTCCAATGTCCAATGGAAAAGTCTATGTTTTGGGATACTATGAATAATATTGCAATAGATATATGGGGCCATGGATGATAATCAATGGTTGTAATGAGGTTCTAGAAAAACAAGAGAAATGGGAGGGAGTTTTTTTTTTTTTTACTTACTTTGGAGTGAATAGTAAACTATCATAGTCCTAAATTTGCCTAATCTATACTAGTAAACTTATTTTTGGATGATAACATATCATGGATTATGAAGACAGCAGTACATCGAGGCATTGGAAGAAGAGCGGTAGAGAAGCAGGTCTTCCATAGAGAGCTTCCTCTCTCTCTCCACCTTGTTTCTCAAGGTATTATTGCTACCTTCATTTCACTTGGGTTAATTTGAGAAATCTGGGATTTGGGTTTCGCTCATACTGACTTTTTCTGTTTCTTGTTATTGCTGTTGTAGCTATTGATAGTGTGTGGGGATATTCCCGAGCTCACTAGAGTCCCGCTGAGATGCTCTACCTTTGGCTCCCACACCAGCTAGTCCATCTCGGAAAGGCTCGGCTTAAGCCTCTACCAGTTTGGCCAAGTGTTCCCACTTCGGTCAAAACCTCACCTCGGCCACTCGCACTCAACACCGAGGCGCCAACCGAACTCTGTCACCCTTGACCTCGGCAACGGGGCCAAAGCACCGAGATCTCCTGCCTCGCTAGTCACCTTGGTCTCGGACAGGAGCTCCATCTCGGTCTCATGCACCAGCTCGGCAGGTTCACGCTTCCATCAGGTTCCCCGCCTCAGTCAACGCTTCCATTTCGGCCAAGGTTCCTACCTCGCCATCCTGCCAAGTCTCCAGCCGAGTCAAGGTCGCCCCCGACCTCGGCAGCACACCTTGACCTCGGTCAGGATGCCAGAGCTAGCCAAAGCAGGGGCTGACAACTGTCCTCCCTTGGACGCTCATGCACGCTACAGCACGTGCGACAAGACAAGGGCATCGCCTATATCATCTGACATAGCCTCCCATACCGCCCATGCCTTTTGACAGAGCGGCGTCCATAGTTCCCTAGGCGCCGGGGTATGGCCCGATGGGACAGATGGACTGCGATAAGACTTTCTGTCAGAGCACAGAGCCCTCTCTCTCTCCTTCTTCCTGTCCATATAAGGAGCAGCAGGCGCGGAGAGCAAATGACCCTGATCCAACAGACCATACACAAAACCATGGCCAATAACTCTGGTACGCTATGTCCAAACTCCATTTTCTCCAAATCTCCATCCTACTGTCCAGTTCTCATACTATGGGTGTAAACCTCAGGGACTTCTCATAATCAAGTACAAAAATGACTTATCAAGTACATAGAAATACTTTATATATACTTGAAACTTCCTAAAAAAGGGAGTGTCCCTCACCCTATGGTGGGGGATAGATGCACTTGAATATTTCTCAACTATAACTATAACTATGGAACCATCCTAGCAAATAAAGGGAGGAGCTTCCATTTTAAAATGTCAGCCGGCCATTAGCATGGTTAGTTCAATTGTGAGGCACGCTCTTGGCCCTTGCACCCAAAAAAAAAAAAAAAAAATTAAAAAAAGGAAAAAGAGGAAAACTTTTGTCCAATAACAAATGGCCCTTGATATAAAAAATTTAGAGGATTTCACGGGGAAAGTTCCAGAATTTGGCCATTCCTTGCGAAGGATCCCTACAGTTGTGTAGCACAAACTCGGTCTTTCCGCCACTTTTATTTATTATTATTTTTATACTTTTTATTTAGGACAACAGCGTCACCCAAAAAAATTAGGGCGACGCTAGGCGACACTAGTGTCGCTCCTCACGTCTCCTTTTTCAAGGTGCAAATACAAGTTTTCCACTATTCATATGGGTGGAAAAATTGCGAATACACCTGCAAAGTCTACCATGCGGAGTAGCCTTTTCCTCTCTCCTTTTTTCATGGATGGGTTCATGGGTTGAGGGTAAGCTCTACATGATAATGTATGAGTATAAGATTGTTATTGGAACCATGTTATGCCTACCATTTTTTTTCTTTCCCGTCTCTTTCACTTTTCAAGATAAATCTTGAGAATATAAAAATAAGAAAGAAAAAAAGAGGAAGAAACAAAGGGAGTTATATGTTCTAAAATCGCGTAGAGCGACGCTAGTAACTCCAATTAGACACGAGCGGCGCTAGTGTCGCTTCCCTCAGGATTAAGAAAACGGAAGAGGTCCTGACGGAACTTGTTTGTGCTACACAGTTTGTGGGGACCCTTTATGAGGAATAACCAAATTTTGAAACTTTTTCGGTAAAATCCTCAAAAGATTATATTATTTGAAACATGAAAAAAGTAAAGAACAAATGAACAAGTATGCTAAAAAAAAAAGTATAATTTTCTAAGTTTCTAAAAAAAAAAAAAAAAAACCCACCCTATTGTTGATAGAAAAAAGAAGCTGAGAAATGAAATAAAAACCATAGAATTTTTTATTATTATCAATTTCTATTATAATTTAATTTTTTTGGTGGGACTTTTATAATTTTAAATTACTGTTGCAAAACGTTTTCTACCAACCAACAATTCTATAGTTCATATTTCCTTCAAATATTTCTAAACATCATACAAAGTCACAAAATCTCAAACCTTGGTTTAGCACCTCATTCTATTCCACTGTCTCTTTCAATCAGAATTTTCTATGTCACGTGCATTGCACGCGTTTTTTTGAAGTGAATGCAATTGCAGTGCCGCTACCAGCGACCAAGTGCAAGGTGTTCAACGAACATCTGTGGATGGAAAACATACACATCTGCTCTTTCCAAAAACATACACCTCTCCATTCTCCGTCTCCTTCTCCAAATTCTCTTCTCTTTCGTCTTCGTCTTCATCATCTGAGTACCGAAATCTGTATTGTATAAGGAATTAGGGTTTCCAAGCCGTCCAAAAACCCTTGAATCGACAAAATGACGGTGTGGAGGAGACTCTGCGTCTCCGGAAGATCAGCTGCCGATGCTAAATTGCGCCACGCCTCCACGAATCTAGGGATCAGGGGCATCGCCACCACCTGCAGAGCGGTGGTTTTGCCGCGATTCGGCGGCCCGGAGGTACTGGAAGTCCGCCACGACGTCGAGGTCCCCGATCTGAAGCCGAGGGAGCTGCTCGTCCGCACACGTGCTGTCTCGATCAATCCTCTCGACACGCGCGTGAGTTCCTCTCGCATTTCGTTTGCCTTTTGATTTTGATTTTCTAAATTTTCCGGTTCGATGGGTTTTGTTGAATGTTGGATGATTAGATTGGTTTGAGTTTGGTTGCACTTTTAATTGCATTTGGATTGAATATTACATATTTCAATTGATTGATGTAGGATCGTCCAATAATATTGGGTGACTAGTTTGGTTTGAGCTGTGATGCTCCTTTAATTGAAATTGGATTGAATATTTCATCATCCATGTAACTGATCAGGCGGCGCCAATATCTGAAACTACACCCCAAGATAATACTGGGTGCATTCGCAGGCATTCATTAGGGGTCGTCCCACATTAATCATCCCTCTTAAAAATATGTCATAACCATAAGAACTGTGCTATTGAACTCATTAAGCATAGTGCTAATTCCTCTATCTGGGTGGGCGAGCCTTCAAGTAATCTAGATTTCTGTGTGGAACCCTTGATAGTCATTTTCCGGATATGGGTGAACCAGAGGAAGATTGGAGAATGTGATTTTAGGTGGCTGTTGTGAACTAGAGCAGTGAGCCCATCAGGAGGAAAAAAATGAAGATGTATATCCATTGCATGAAACGTGCGTTTAATTGTGAAAATAATATCAGAATTGAACAAAATTAAACAACAAAGAAAAGGAGAACAAGTACATTTGTGATACCATGGTTTGCGAGATGGCCCCGATATCTCTCAATTTGCAATATATGGCAGTTTCGTAAGAATTAGTCTTTTGGAGGGAGGTCCTTTGGGGTGAAGTATTTAAAATTATTTCTCTCCATGGTTTCTTTAAGGTCTAAACAGTATTTCCTGGTAAAAAGCCCTAGTATATTAAATGTCAGTGCATGTTGCAGAAGCTTGGAAATTTTGTTGCACCACTGTAACATTTTTCTAGGGCTCATCATGCAGCACCAAGGGTCCAAGAGACTGCAATGGGCTGTTCCTATAGCCAATCAGGTATTGAATTGATAACATGCTCTGGGGAATTTGAATGGAATTTAGGCGTTAGATGCAAATGGGATGATGAATGACCATGCTAGCATCTGTTTAGTACACTACCAGTTAGCATATGGGTAAATTCCCTGTTCCTTGAAATTGAAACTGGGCACTTTCTTGACTTTTTGTTTTGAATGGTTTTCTTGACCATTTGTTACATGATATCGAAAACTAATCATTAAAAAGAAAAGAAAAGAAAGGAAATTCCTTGTGCATGGAAACTGGGTGTTGGCTTCATTTGCAGATTTTGTTTAATGGCAAAGTATTTTTTAGATGGTGTGTTTAGTACTAAACTTGATATCATTTAGCTTTTAACCTTTCCACATAATCAAATGTAGGTTTGCATCAAAGATGTGGTCAGCACTTATTAAATGCTTCAATTTTTTAAAATATTCAGATGCGATCTGGTTATGGCCGTTCCATATTTGAACCACTTTTGCCTCTGATTTTGGGTCGCGATATTAGTGGTGAAGTTGCAGCCATTGGAGCTTCAGTTCGGTCATTCAGTGTTGGGGAAGAAGTATTTGGTGCATTGCATCCAACTGCTGTAAGAGGTACTTATGCTGATTATGCCATCCTTTCAGAGGAAGAGCTCGCAGCAAAACCAAGTTCAATGACACACGTGGTGAGTTTCTCACTTTCTCTGGCCATTCTGTTTCTTTAAGCGTGATCACTTACTCATATAACATTGATTATGATAGCTACTTTCTGCTGTTTATTTTCTTTTAAGGAACTTCATTTCAAATGTATTTATTTAACCTAGACGTGTGAATGCATCATTTGTTCTAAGATTTTTTTACCATACCTTGAAACAAATTTTAGATACCTTACAATGGTTGAATTTCTAGTAAGTCATATTGGAACTACCTTTTAGCCTTATCTGCTCTCTAAGATCAGGTTCATTGTTAGCTGATAGAAAAACATTTTCCTTTTAGTAAGGCCTTTCTTCCCTGGGATTCTTTGTTATTCCTCTTGGGAACAGTGTGCCAATGTAGCCTCTACCTATTCTTCTATGCAAATTCTATTCTGTTTGAGATGTCGACATTCAAAGATCAGAATCTTTTTAAATGAGTTGCACTGTTAAATTTTTAATCCCTTTTTTTGTGTAATGATTTGAGTATTTTTCCTCTTTTTTTTTGTGATGATTGTAAGTTAGGAGTGACTTAGGACTGTTAAGTTTTAATCCCTTTTAATGTAATTGTTTGGGTATTTACAAACCCCTTGAACCTTAGTTGATTTTAGATATTCTAACATTTAACTATCAAGATTTGTATCCTCAGTCCGGAACTTGCCAAGTATAGCCTGGCTCGGCTGTAAATAAACATTAAGGCACAAGAAAAGCCAAGGTTACAACAGAGTTAAGGTCTCGTGGACAACTGTATGAGAGATAAATGTTAGGATGCATAAACTACTGAGCAATCTCTTAAACTCTTTTAGTACATTTCCATAAATAGGAATCAAATTACCTGCCGAATATAATTTTCATAGAATCACTAGCTGTTTGGTCCCAACATAGTCAGCTGGCATTCCTGTCTGTTCACCAATAGTTCTGTCTGCAGTGCTCAGTGGGTTGTTGAATAATAGGTGAGATTTGCTAAAGGCTTGAGGGCCCGCTTAGTTGCAAGAATTGATGAATACTGAAACTTAAAAAAAAAAAAATGAATACTGAAACTTTTTGATTGCTGGAGTTCTGGACAACTATCAAAATTCCAAGGGGTGCTTTCTTGTGTGGTAGGTCTTGGAATTCATGTCTAGATTTTATGAAGGACCTAGAATCCCCTGTTTGGTGCATCTTGAAAATTTAAACATAATTTGTTAGGTTATCAGTCTCTTAGTCTGTTACTGGAAAGAGAAATGACAAGTTTTTAATGTATTGTTATGATTCTGTGAGAGGATTGCCATTCAGATGTAGAGGATGATACTGTTTGTGGCCTGGGTTTTTATAGAATTTAAGGATTTCCATGGAGGAGAAAGTCATGGCTGGTTCGAGTCATGGGAGAAAGTTTGACAGGGTACTTTAGTGGGAAATCCTTCATCTGGTGTATGGAAAGTGAATGTTGATGGATGTGCAATTGGTAATTCAGGAAGGGAAGGTATCTAGATAATCATTTCTAATCATAACAGAGAAACGGTAATACTTACTCAGGACCTATGCGGGTTGTGGCTGTAATGATGGGAAGGTGCATGTAATCAACTGTTTAGCTTGGTTGTAAAAAAAGTTGTAGGGTACTTCGTTGTCATAGCCACTCAGGGATAATAGTGGAAGGCGATTCCCTTGTGCCATTTGAAGGTTGCAGATTGGGCAGAGGTGATTTAAGAACATATTGCTCAAATTCGATTGTACTTCAGCTCATATCAATAGGGGCGGACCCAGGCACAACCAGGCGGGTGCGGCTGCTGCTGCACCCATTAAAGCAGCCGCACCCATTAAACCACGGTGTGTTTCAGAAAATCTATAAAAAACTATGAGTCCACTCTCAAAATCCACATGAAAATCCTCCATTTGCCCCCAAAACCAAATTACCTATTAAGGTTCGCACCCCTCAAATGAAAATTCAGTCCGCCATTGTTATCAAGGACTTCTTTGGTCATCAATAATGTTTAATCTTTACTGATTCCTCTTACTTGTGTCTTCGCTGCTCTTATTTATTTATTTATTTATTATCTCCATGCTATTCTGCACTGTGTTTCTTTTTCGTCATTCCTTTTTTTTCCCTTACTAAACAAGTACTCATTAAACAACTTTTTATGATTGAATATACTTCTTGTTTTTACTGGAAGCAACCAAAATAAGGAAATTGTGTCCATCTTTTTATTACTATTGATATCTTTAAAGTTCAAAGGGTCTGCCGCTCTGCCAAAAAGCATAAAATATTATTGTGTCTCCTTATGCTGTTTAGAGTTTGTATTGCTGATGTGTTTGTTGCATATGAAATTTTTATTCTGCTAATTTAGTTCTTAAAGAATGGCAACTGTCATGGCACTATTAGACAACTTTTTTATTTAAAAAAAATATTATTGGGTCTTGTAGGAGGCAAGTGCCATCCCTTTTGCTGCACTGACTGCATGGAGGGCTCTAAAGACTACTGCTAGGATCGCTGAAGGGTATGTTTTATGGCTATAGCCTATATGGTTACAATTTTAGCTTTCCATGTTAAATTTATTGTTTATGGAAATTCAGCTAGTATGCGCTTTGAAATTAGTGTATTATATAAAATGTGTCATTTTTATGTGTTGCACGTTCTTGGGTTATAGTTGATCATCTGCTATAATAAAATGTATTTTCCCATGTCAAAACTCAATTTGACTTATATTTTTTCCCCTGGTGCAAGTTTGTGTTTGGGAGGAGAAAGAGAAAGGAAAGAGGGGAGAGGGGGGAGAGAGAAAAGAGAGGAGGAAGGGATGGCTAGCGATAACTTTTTCTATTAAGATAATTGAAATGTTCTTATTGATGTATTGTGCTTGGTGACGGGGATGCTGATGAGTTGGCAGGAAGATTTTCTATCATGTATGAATGTAGAGGATCCGGACTCTAAAAAATTAACCATGAGATATGGAATTGTATACTTCTCAGTTCTCACCAGTCCTCCACATGTTCAAAGTGGCTCACACTTGTATTGATACTATTGCAACCATGGGTGGGTACTCAGAATTGGATGCTGATATATGACAGTAGGAAAAGAAGGATTCACAGATTCACAAGATATGTAGTATATTTTTTTAATAGTTATATGTAATATAGTTTTAAAAATAACAAAAAATAACATTTGATTAATGAGAGTAAGGGTGCAAGTTCGAGTCCCCAATGTACTGAAAAAAATATACATAATTTTGATCTAAACTACGTAGAAGATTCTATGCATATGAAGACTTTAGCATGCATTACTGCGTGATGTGATTTTCATTTATTTTAGGGCTTGTTTGTTTCATGTAATTGGATTGTATTTCTATAAGTGGTTAAAAATCAAGATTCATAGGTGAATGTCCAAAAATGACCATCAAATAACTTCCCATTTAATGGAAATTGATTCTAGGGAAGATGTGGAATGAATACCCAGCCATCACCCTAGTGATTCAAATCCTAGGAAAGTCAAGGTCCCATCTACCTTATATCCTTCACCCCTCACGTCTTTAATAATCCTTCGTTGGAACTTGGATCTCATTTGACCATGAGTACTTATGTATTCTATGCAAACAAACACGCCCTTAAGAATCCATATAGTAATGGCTGGAAAATACCAATCTCAAGACTGATAAAAAAAAAAACAGTTAGAGACACTAAAGTTTATGAATTTGGAATTTTTTTTTTTTACATTCTAGACCTGTGCAATTTTATTTCCTGTTTCCATAGATAGCTAGGGACAGGGAGTCCTTTGTATCATCATCACCACCACCACTACGATCAAAGGTTTACATCTATTTAGGGTCCACTCATAAGTTAGGAATGGAGAGTGAAATGTATGTGTTGCAATAAATGATGCTTCTACTGATCTATTTAAAAAGGAGGTGGTTATTGGCCTTTGGTAGCTTCCTACTTTTAGGCAGTACTAAATCTCAATCAAAACCAGGGTTGACTAGTCTTCGTTTCAGTGCTAGGTGATGTTCAGGAGTACTGGGATGATTTGGTGCAAGTTCTACTCATGATGGCTTGGCCGGAACAGTTCTGACTAAATCAATTTTTAGAGTGATGAGGTGTTCCAAAGAAGTTTTTTTTGAGGGATGAGGTGTTTCGAAGGAGTCATACTTTGCAACTCATTTGAATTGAGTAAAAAATGGAGATATAGTTTTTAAAAGCCTTGCTACCTATCATATTCAATCTATTTGATCATTGCATGTATGCAACTCGGCCTTCTTCCCCTCCTCCCCCCCCCTCTCTCTCTATGATTGTAGTAATGATTGTTGTCTCCACTGTTCTGCCTTGTGTAATTGCTTTCATACCATTCAATTTTAGGTGTGAAAGTCTTGGTGTGCCGGTTCTAATATATTTTCAGGATGATTCTGGTGAGAGTATATGTTTGTTTTTTTATGGATGACTGGGCTCCACAAGTTCAGCATGGGGAGGTGGAGGTCCTTAGATTAGGTCTTCTATGTTTGCCGCATCTTGTCCCTTTGCATCTGGAAGTAGGAAGTGATTCTTGCATTTGTTATCCCTGTAAATGGTGGTTCCATAAATGTGGCTTATCAGCTTATGTATCAATTCTTGCATTTGTTCACCCTGTAAATGGTCAGTGTTTTCAAATAAGGTGTTGATTTGTTGGAAAACTGTTTTTGGTTCTTTCAACATTCCTTCTGTTTATTTTGTGCTATTTTCTGCAGGCAAAGGGTGTTCGTCGTGGGTGGAGGAGGAGCAGTTGGGCTAGCTGCAATTCAGCTTGCTGTTGCTGCAGGGTGCAATGTGGTAACTACTTGTGGTGGTCAGAGTATTGATAGATCTCTGGCTGTTGGTGCCGAGCAGGCTATTGATTATACCTCAGAGGTAACAATATTGAGTAAGATTTTATATGTTAGTTTATATTGTGAGTTTCTTGGTCAAGCTAATAAATGAGTAGGGACATCAATGGACCTCTAATTACCTGGTTATGTGAGGAACCTGATAGAAAAAATCCAGGCATGGAGCCTTTCTATGATTGTGCGGATGAGTCCATACTTGAATAAACATGTATCCAAGGAATATGTAATTATGTATAAAAATGATATTATTATATATATAATAAATAGCAATATAGCGCGCACGCGCGCGCGCACACATATATATATACAACATGTAAATATTATTATATTATAAAACTAAACAACATTGGCTTGCAGCACAGTTGGTGGGTGCTCTGGGGTTCAAATATCAAGTTGTGGGGTTGAATTTTCTTACCAGACTTCCAAGTATTCTAGTGTATTTATATTTTGAGTCAAGATCAGGTCCAGATACTGGTCTACTATGGACTTGACTCATTTACATCCCTATAACTGAGAGTAAAGCTGAGAAGGTGATTTCCACTTATGCCTTCTGCTAATATTGTTCTATCATCAAAACCTTAACGCAAGATAATTTGTAATGTGGGTTCCTAAATAATGTTGTGCTCATGCCTTACAGGGTTTCACAATGGCTATATCAGTTACTAATATTGGGCTTGCATATCTTTTCTGCACATGCAGAATCGACACCTAAATTATTCTATCTAAAATGCGTCTCAGCATAGGTCAAGCTTGATCTGTACAATGTGGTATTTATAAAATAGTAAATCCAAGTGTAAGACAAGTACTTCTTTATTTGCAGGATATTCAATTAGCAATCAAAGGGCAATTTGATGCTGTTCTAGACACTATAGGTGCACCAGAAACAGAAAGACTAGGCATCAACTTTCTAAAGAGAGGTGGTCACTATATGACCCTGCAGGTAGTAAAGGATGAATTGCAAATAAAGTAATAATCTTAGTTTTCAGATGCTTGTTTTCTGACTGTTACTCCTGAAGCATATATATGTTTTTCTGTGGCATGTAGGGAGAAGCCGCAGCCTTGGCTGATAGGTATGGATTACTTGCTGGGATTCCTGCAGCAACATCCATTTTATTGAAGAAACAGATTCAATACCGTTATTCTCATGGAATAGGTATGGATTTCATTTGAGTTAGTGGAGGGTTTAGTGGAAAAGTAGAAGTCACCAGTCTGACCCCAGATTGAAGGGATTAGTCTTCAATGCTGACGTCAATGATGATGATTTTATCAAGTGTTTCCATATTGTACCTAGAACATTCCTTCTATTCTTTTTTGTTAAATACACTCCGACTCCATATTTATTATTTATTTATTCATTTTTGCAATTGCCTTATTGGCAAGGCAGGGATACTTCGTACCCAACTACCAGGGATCATCCCTGGCTGTCTTTGTGAAACGGGTATGTGTTGCCACTGATCTGTCAGTGGGTCAGCATAAAAATTTATTTAGCTAAATACATATATATTCATTTTTTAGAATTAACTCAATTTTATTACTGTTAAAAAAAGTGAAAAAAGAGGACATGGGATGATTCCTGGGGAGGAAACCAAAACCATGCCCAGAACTAGCTAAAAAAAAACAACACCACACCCAATCACATGTAAAATGACAAACCCTCCTGCAAAATACCATCTCGAGAATCTGCATCAGAGTTTTGCTGCTATGAACACATGGAGAAAGCGACTTCCAAATACTTAAAAAGAGGGGAGTGAGGAAATAAAGTAATAAAGAGGAGAGAAGTTTTCTGCAGAAATGGACTTCCCATCAACCTGCCCCCTCCCCCCCCCCCCCCCCCCCCCGCACACGCACACACACAAAACAAGAACTCTATTTCTAGGCTATGGAAGGAAAATGTTGACGTGGCGAAAAAGCATTTCTGTAAGTTTTCCGTAGAAAAACAGTACTTTTTATGTGGAAATGGGTTACACAAACGTGCCCTAACTATTAAGTTCATCTAACCATGAACCAACACTCTAGGTAGGGCCCTATGGTCTTCATCTTCCAAGTTAACCACGAACATTGAATCCCCTTCTATCACTAAGGGGAAGAAAATCCAGATTGTAGGTCTTGCCTAGATTCCAGATTGTCTTTAGCTAGTTGTTAAACTTTTAATGCAAAGTATTGAACATGAAAGGATATTTACACCATTTTTTTCTATGCTAACATCCTTTTGGTTTTGGTAGAACGAAATGGAAGACCTCCGGTTCTAGGACCAAAAAGTAGAAAAAAGGGTGTCTTTTTCAAGAAACAATAGAGTTTTCTTATCAATTACTTTTGATAAATATGACTCACTGGTCTAACTTTTACTCACATAGAACAGAATCAACACTTTTTATTTTTGTTGTTTTTAGAACAAAAACAACTTTGTTTGGAAAATTATCAAAATGTGTGATCGCTCATCCTTTTGGCAATATCAAGAACCTGAATTATATAAAACTTGGATCTTCATTAAATATCTCTTGGATTTAGAACTCAAATGTCAAGATTGATGAGCATGTTACTGCAATATGAAAGTCTTATAATACTGTACATTTGTTCTTAGTCCATCAAGTCTGGTTCCTGTGAAGCTGCTTGTGGTTTCTAGTTTCCACTTAATTTTTTTTTTTTTGTAATTATCTTTTCTTATTAATATTTTTCTGTTGCCTCTATCAAAAAAATAAAATAAAATAAATCTAGTGCCCTTCATATATTGTGAATTTGTGATACCGTACCTTGTATAGTCCCGTATCAAAGGAATATACTCTTTTTATATATTTATATCTCTAGTTATGTGCTACTGCAATGCAATGAGCAGACACTGAAACAAGTAGTGGCCCTTTAATTCATCTGTATTTTGATATTCAGAATATTGGTGGACGTATATGAGGGCTGACTCTGAGGGGCTAGATGAAATTCGCAGACTGTCAGAGGCCGGGAAGCTGAAGATACCTGTAGACAAAACATTTCCAATTACACAAGTAAGGGATGCTCACACGGCCAAAGACAAGAGGCTTGTTCCTGGTAAGGTGGTATTGGAAGTTGACTGAGAATATCAGCGGCCTGTTGGAGAAAAAATGTCTCACTGTAAATGTAAGAAATTCTTCCATATTATGCATGATTTCTTTTTGTTCTAGACTACAGAAATCTCTTCTGTAGAATAAACTGCGACAGTATTCATTTTAAGGATGCTGAAATGCTCTGAGGAATTCAACATTTCGCATTATTATTTTTTTCTCTAGAAGATAATTCGACGCTATATGTATATAGATACTTCTGAAAGGAGTCCATACGAGTTCCTTATTCTTTCTTAAGTACAAATGGCCTTGGCTTTAAAAATGTTAAGTTGGAGTCTTGACTCCAGACTCCCATCTTGTGTCATCATCTTCCTGCTATTTGTTTCTGAGTTTCTGATTTTCTCAGTTCTGCTCCTTCATCCCTTCTTAGGGCTGAATTCTCACACATACCTATGTCACGTTAAAGTGTTTAACTACTTGCAACACTTTTAGTTCTCTGTGGAAGGGTCATTTACCGTCACCTGTAACCATCTCATTGTTCCTTACTTCCTTTATCTTCTCTTGTATTTGAGTCCCCTGTAAATTCTCTTTGGTATATTATAATGAAGTCAATACCTATCTCATTAGCTTCCTTGGCCACCTCCCGTAGTTTTACGCGGTGCATGTGGATATAAGGGTTTGCATGTGCCTTTAGGGATTAGTTCTTGGCTGTCCTAAATTGAGTGTTCCTTGGCTTTAGGCCAAAGCTCCTGAGCTGAGTGGGAGATACCCTGGGTTATATAATAGGTGAGAACTAGTTCTCACTTGAATATTTTCATATATATATATATATATATACACACACACACACACACACACACACATACAGGGGAAGGCTCTCCTAAGCTTATGCTAAGGATAAGATTCCGTAAGCTAATGCTTCTGGGGTCCTTCTTTGGTCCATCCAAATGGACTAAACACATGACCCCCCTAAATTGCACATGCCCACCAACTTTTGGTCCGATCCAAGTTTACTAGACCGTTGGATTGACTGTGTACCGATCCGAATGGACCGTTGACCATTAAACTTTCAATGCCCAGATGGAGATGATAGAAACCACGGTTGGTTATATATGTATGTATGTATGTATGTATGAGAGATGCTCATATGAGAGCATCTCTCACCTTACTATGAGAGATAAGGTGGCGGTCTTCACATTTAAGTTGTTTGCATTGGATATGGATGTGAGGGCCCCACCCAATCTCTCATAATAAGGTAAGCAACATCTCATTAGGAAGTGTGTTTTTGTGGCTCTTTTTTTGTAATATTACAAGGCAGTCAACCCCAATCTCATTAGGAAGTCTCGTTTGTGACATTGAAACACCACGCAAGGTTTTGGGGAGTTTTCTTCTGCCGGAGTCTTGCAGAGCCCTGTGGATTTCTGGTTGGCACTAGGGCCGGCTCGAGACAATTCGAGGCCTAAAACGACGATCATAAATTAGGCATTTTCTATATTTTAATATTATTATAAATATTTATTTAAAATTTATTTTTTTTCCTTTTTATGATACGAAATTACTAATTAAGTTTTTATATTCAAATTTTGCTAACCTATCTTAACCCTTCTCCAAAACCCACATGAGAATTTTGGGCCCATCCCAAAACTCATATAAAAATCTTGGGTCACAAAACACAACTACCTATTTGGCTCTAACCCCCCGCACCATGAGTCAGGACCATCCAAGATAGACTTCAGAGGTGTGCCTCACGTATTGGATATTCCAGATACATAGTACTCATATGCATCGTGGGCAAGTGAATAAATTTCGGTGGGGGCCCATTGTTTATCTTAAATTTTAAGATCTATTATTAGGGTTGAAACCCCAAGTTATAGATTTATTACAACCTCATCATGGATCAAATCTGAATGGGCCCCTATTGATATAGGATGCACAAAAATAATGAGAAACGCTTGTGAAATAAGTTCATGATTAAATATATGGCTGAGATTTAATACACATGGACTGCTAAAAATATAATGGTGTGCTAAAATCAATTGGACTCCTAGCCATAGAAATATAAGGGGCAAATTTGAAAATATAATGGGCATAAATGATACTTTAAAGGCCCCATGAAAATATTGGTGGTATCTTCTCAAATTATTATGGGGCCTTATATTTTGGGGAGAAAAAAAAGGGATGGCAGTTAACAAGTTTTCTATTTAGAAATTTTAAAAGATGTCATTTGTTATTATGGGGTCTTTTTTTTTTTTTTTTGCCTTATTTTTTGGGGCCTAAAGCAATTGCTTTCTTGGCCTTATAGTTCAGCGTCGGCACCCTTAACATATAGTCAGTGCTTCACAGTGTTTGGTGTAGATTGAAAATCTTGTACCATCAATGACTCTATGGATGAAAATTTCACCTAGTTGGTTTGCACTTTGTCCAACCTACTCTAATCTATCTTTTTTTTAAAAAAATATTCTCACCAAGCCCTCTCACTCTCACCGCAAGTGGTAAAGGTGGCAGTGGACCTGGATATTGCAGAGGTCTGGCCCGTTTATACTCGCGGTGTAGAAGTGTGCTTAATGGGCTAGACACGTGCCTCTAATATGGGGCCAATCTAGTAAATTGGTTGGACACTGGCAGTACATTACAAAGGACTGGTGGTCTAAAATTTGAATCGAACACCAGTCACAACGAACAGTTTGACCAAGTTATCCCAGCCATCTATTTGTTTTTTAGAGTAATGCTACCTGCATATATTTTTTGACATGAATCTTGAACAAATTTCTATGTTATCCCTTAAATATCAGTGATATTCAACTGGTAATATAGGGGTTTGTCCAAGATTCATGCCAAAAAAATATGTTCAGGTAGACTTTGAAATGATTGTCATCAAAAGCCTCCTTGTTTGCATTAAAATATATAAGAATTGAATATATATAAATTGAGATAATTTATATTATAAGTGGTTAAAAATGAAGAATCTGATAATAAAAAAAAAATAAATGCATCTTGTGTGAAAAAAGAAATCATAGTAAATGAATCTGATTAGCCTTTTGGAGAAGAGCTGAAGCCTTCTAGAGGTAAATAGGAAGGGCGACAGCTCGAACAATTTATGTCCATATAAATAATATTGGATCTAAAGGGCTGGTTACTGGTTAAGGTGTTCATGGGCCGGCTGGTCTGAGGTATATCCAGGCCCATCCCGACTCTAAAAAGACAGGCCCGTATCCTGACATGGACATTAAGCGTCTGGCTCAAGCTCAGTCCGTCAGGTGCGGCCCTGCCCATTTGGTCAATCATTGGAGGCCAGTCGACCTTTTTATGACTTGTTTGGGCTTTCAGCGACTTGTTTGAGCAAATTAGTTATTAGTCACTAAAATACATGCATTACTCATTGGGACCAGGCCAGACCGGCCTTTCAACTTTCTATCATTTAATCCAAGCTTGCCCCCAAATATTAATTGGGCAAGGATATAAATACTGGCCCAGCAAGAGTTCTAAAAGTCAAGGCCCAATTCTGACCCAAAGTGAGCTGGACCCGGGTCAGGTACGGCTGGTCTAGCCCTTGAGCACCCTTAGTGGTGGTCTATATATATATATGAAGATCCAGATCATTCAACTGGATTGGTCATCAGAGCCACAGTGAAGTGAAATGGAACATAGCTTTCCCAACCAGACAGGAAAAAATGCCCCATAAAAGAAGATAGAGCTAATGAAGCATGATTCAAAATATCTGATGATTGAAAGTTTAAACGGAGAGCTGAGCGATTATGTTCCATTTCCCAACCACTTCTCACCAGATGAATGTGGATTGGTGAAACAAGAGCTCCTGCAGAGACTTGTGGCCTGTCTGCACACAAGATTCAATTGGATTGTGCACTTTAATAAGCATTTTTTACAATATCAATATCTGCTATACCCAAGAGGGAACAAATTTTCTTTTTCTTCTTTCTTTTTTTTGGGGTGGAGTGGGATCGATGCATGCCTAAATTTGCAGAGGTACAGGAACAAGTGCAACGACAATATTGTAATATGGTGAAACTTGGACAGGAAGAAGGATGACAGGAACCTTTTTGTAGTTATTTGACTTTTGAAGTTTTTTGGGAGGATATGACAGGAATCAGCAGCACATTTTAGGAAACTATAAAACCATCTAATAGCTGGGTTCATTATGGACTGATTAAAATACTTAAATGGGGTTTTTTTGAGTAATAAATTTCAGCTACTGTGGACGTGTGTGTATGGACTATGGACCTTCCATGAGCACTCATAGGGCATAAGGGAAAAAAGTGGCTTCTAAGGCAAAATCTGAACATGAAAGGCACTTCTTCCCCTTCAGCATTGCTTGCACCGACAATATGGGCCATACTGCAAGCATCCTCCCAACCCTCTCTAAAATGAGAAACTGGTTCTCAAATATATTCATGTACTGTTAACATATATATAATTGTCGTTCCTATGTAGAACGTGTATAGTACTGACCATTCCAAGAAAAAGAAAAAAAAATATAGGAAAACTAGAGAGCATGAACTCTTTATTCAGTCTTAAGTATAGCATTTACAAACTAAAATTGTGCAACCAAAACAATCAGCCACGATAAGTACAGTGAGAACAAAAAGTAAAAGAGTGTTCAATTAATGGGCTATTCATGTGTTGTGTAGTGAAAAAATGTTCATATCCAGTAACTCAAGCAGCTGCAGCAGACTTACTAGTACTAGCTTCAGTGGCAGTGCTATGTCTGAAGTCAATAATACCAGCTAGACCACGTCCCCTGGTGGTGCTCTCGAACTCAAGAAGCTTGTGCTTAAGAACCTCTACTTCTCTTGCTATGTCTTCATTCTTTTGCTTTATTGCCTAATTGAACATCAGAGTTAGAGCCATATACTGTTAAAAGAAAACAGGACTTCAATTGTTGAAAAGGGTTTGTTTCATGAATTGCTGCAAAAAAAAAAAAAGGGAATATTCTGGTATATGAGGGAGCAGTATTTTTCAAGGAACAATTCCTCGTCTCAAAGTAGGTTACATTTTCATAGGGAGGGCGACATTCCCAGATTTAGGGCCCTTGACCTTTCAAACCTTAGAAAAACTGATTTCTTTATTTTCTAAATCCTAACGGATTATATTAGTCGGATGAGTGTCAAATGTGGTGTTAGTTCATAGAGAGGAAGGTATATGTGAAGGTCTTGATTCATCATAAATGAACCCATTAAAAGTACATGTGCAGCCAAAGTGCATGTGGTCAACTTGACCTTATGGACGAGGTTAACCTGATTTTTTTTTTTTTCCGGCTAGTAGCCTGATGTTATTGCTCACCATATATGACACGAAAATTTTCGAAGTCGGTCTCTTGCCATTCTTTTGATAGGAATGATCCAGTTTATGGGGCCCAGATGAATCTCCTATGATTAATCTAAGCTCTCACAAAATTGCAACAAGCTCAAATTTGACACTAAATCCAAGTTATGTAGGACCCCAATTGCTCATGCAAAATTTGGCCTTACCTTGATGGCAAGGATTTGGACAATTCTGAGGCCATGGAAATAGTGTCTCCCTTGATTAGATAGTTCCTATTTTTGCATACAAGTATAGGGAGACCTTTGAAACCCCTACACCATGATTGTCATGTTTCCAAGTGGGGCCCAAAGTCTGGACCGTTCCATGCATAGGAATGGCCAGACCTTTCCTGAAGGAGGTACTTCTCCATAATCAGGGAAAAAAAGCACGTGAATTACCATAATGCGTAAGTGAGCCACTTGTGCTACTCTTATTTTTCAAGTTTGTTCTGTTCTCATACATCTCGCAGGTCAACTCAATAAAGGAACCTTAGCAATCAGAAGAGAGATTTTCTAGGAATGTCTGTATGATAGTACAGCAATTTAATGGTGAAAATGCATTGCAAGTAGGTTGAAGCTCAGCTGGATGATGGCAATATTCATGCATGAGATTTAAATATGCCAAAACACATGCAGATGACAGCGAAATCCATTCACATAGTCAATATCGTGCATCAAAGATATGTGGGAAATAACTTTGTAATTTAAATGAAGGTTAATGCATACTCCCGCAAATTTCTGAGGGATGTTGGAAGACATCTTGGCAATTCTTGATACTTTAGGATACCTAAAAGCTTCTTATCTGGAGTCTATGGAGAAGATTTTCTTTTAAGTGATTGACATGAATATACAAGCTGCTTCCATCAAGATGCTGAATGTAAGACTATCTATGAAATTACATCTTTAATCGTGCATCAAAGATATGTGGGAAATAACTTTGTAATTTAAATGAAGGTTAATGTATACTCCAGCAAATTTCTGACGGATGTTGGAAGACATCTTGGCAATTCTTGATACTTTTGGATAACTAAAAGCTTCTTATCTGGGAGTCTATGGAGAAGATTTTCTTTTAAGTGATTGACATGAATATACAAGCTGCTTCCATCAAGATGCTGAATGTAAGACTATCTATGGAATTACATCTTAAAAAAAAAAAAAATCATTTCTAGTAAGCCTGATAACTGACAAACTTTCTTCAAGGAAGCAAATGAGCTCAGTCTAGAAAAAGATGCAATACAAGGAAATGGAAGCACTCATTAACAGGGGCTATAATGAGACTCCCTTTTGTGTATCCATGGTCTCCTTCGCTTCCTTGTGAAGAATATTAAAATTGATCTTCATCTGAAATTCAAAAGGCGTTAAGACCCCCAGGTTATTCTTCCATATAACAGAAATTTGTTTGCAACGCATCAAGACACATGGCATTCAAAAGGTTTTCTTGCTAAAGAAAAATTATAGTAGCCAGGAAGCTCCCAAGAAATACAAAATGACTGTAGTCTGCCCCCCTAAAGAAGCAGAAAAAATGAGATAAAAACCAACCACTCACCCTAAATCCCTAATACAAAACCCCCAATATCAACAAAACCTAAACTAGGTCCATCTGAATTATTGGACAACATTAAGAATTGAGTTACAATTATTGTAGCCTTATCCATAAATTAGTGGTTGTGAGTTATAGTTTTCCTTGTTAAGGTCCATTTGTTGCCACTGCAAAATATAACACGTCAAACTTCAGAGTACTTCATTTCAGGTTCTTGTCTCTCTTTTCTCCTTGTTTTTGGTAATACTTACTCTTTGCATGGGTGCTTTCTTGAGTGTTAGGATGCAACATTTCTTGGTTTTCTCCACAATTGGAGCAACCCAATAATGTTCTTATACACTCATTCTTGATTTACCATTTCTTGTTACTCTACACCACCATCTTGGTATGCTTCTCCATCACATGCAATATCTTTCATTTCTTTATTGACCATTGTTCAGCGCTACAAAACAATGCACGCCTAACTGCTATATAATAAAAATGCCCCTTCATTTGAAGTGGTAGTCACTACTCACTAGCACAACTCCCCAAGCTTGTCTTCACTTTTCTCACGTATTTGCGATACTCTTTTAAACTTCCATTTTGTTCTATAGTTGCTCCAGAATATTGGAATCTCTCACATTGTGTCACTAGTGGTTTGGATTTTGACGAAATCATCCTCCCTACTCTCAAATCCATAAAACATGCACTTCTAATATCCTGTATCCTTTTGCACATTTTCAAACCACTTGAGCCAAAAGGAAAAAGCCTTTTTTTAAACCAATCCAAATAGGACAGACCAAATAGATGACTGCGAAGGAAGTAGTCAACAATTCAAATTCCATGGTTAGACTTAGATGTTTAGAATCATTTTACCAGGGCATAATTTTAGGGTTAAATGCAATGAATAATGAGACCTACAGTTTGGAGGCTATGATGCCCAGCTACTGCATGGATATAGCAGGGACACACAATGGATATGGCAGCGACATGGATTTTACACATAAAAGTGTAGTCTTGGATACAGTACGACACAATATATTCCATATTTTCAAGTATCCAGGTATCACAGTCTGGAGGATATGGACTGGCATGCAAGGATGTCATTTTTATGGAGGGTGAAATTCCACAAAACTCAAAGCTATACATGCAAGGTAAAGGCCAAAATCCAAATGTCCATATAATTGCAGAGAAAGAACAACCTTATTAAGTGGTATTGATAACTACAGTCCTGAAGAAGGGAACACCTTTTCTGAATACAGCCAATATTCCTCATCCTCTTCCTTTGTTCCTCTTTATCTCATGATTTAAGAGTCAAGCCTAAATTTAATTTGTATTAAGTTTTTCTCACAACAATAAGAGCCCTGGAATCATCACTTGCATTCTCATTCGAAGCAGCATCTTTTGCAGTTGCTTTGAATGAGTTGTTGCCATCGCTTCAGTTTCCATGGGAAATTGAAACCTACACCTCCAATTGTTTGGGCAGTGGAAATTCAAAGGCACACAGACAGACAGACAGACACGAGAGAGCAGAGTATGGATGTAGTTATTGCAGTGATCGTTGATGGCAGACACTGCTATCTTCCAGGAGGGCCATGCACAGTTAGAGTCTAGGTAACTGAACACCAATATTGTTCCCAGAATGGTAACCAATGGTCTACATTTATGCTACTAGCAATAAACTATAGAGTTATCTGAGATTATCCAATTTGCTTCTTTTTTTTCCCTGTTTGAAAGAACCCCTTCTCTCTCTATGGCTGTAAGCACTGATCAATTACCACTGCCACATCTCAAAGTAATGATAAATCTTCATCACTGATCTAATGCCAACGAGTGGAAAACTCAATCAAAAGAGCAGTTTCCAAACCAAAAATCTTCCCAGAATCAAGTTCCATCCCACCCAACCATTCAAAATTTCCCCATTTCTCCCTCTATGGCTGTAAGCACTAATCAACTACCACCTCTCAAAGTAATGATAAATCTTCAAAACTGAACTAGCACCAATGAATGGAAAACTCAAATCAAAAGTGAACATGAAGACAAAAAATCTTCCTGGAATCAGGCTGTGTTCCACCGAACCATTATATATTTCCCCAATCCAAAAACCATTCTACTGAAGACCATAATCCGTTTAATCCCTTCAACCAGAACCCCCTTTAAGCTCTCCCTCCGTACATCCAGAACTCCTTTGAAGCCCATCATCACTTTATATCAGAAGTAATCTCTTTGAAAAAAATTTCGGGAAGCTCCTTACTTATTAATGACAACATTTTTGAGCAGTTACTATATTTTTAAAAGAATTTTAAGGATGGCATTGGCTTTTGTGGCGGCAATTGAAAATTATCATATCCATCATGTTATGTTCCTGCTCTATTTAGTTCATACAGGTTGATACTTTTAACTAGTCTTTGCAAAGCTCTTGGCGACACAAAATGCAAAAAGGTTTTCCAGTTTGGAAATTTAATATCGCTTGAAGCTTGAAAGTTTGGGAACCCAAGAGCCTATAAAGAAGAATGATGGCATCTTACCTCCAATTCCCGCTTGCGGAGCTCCTCTTTTCTAGCTTCTGATCTAGAACTTCTTTGCACCTCAAAAATGACGGCTGCTCCTGCAACCTATATAACCCAAGGAAACACCAAGTAGTTAAGTAAGTATTCGAATGTCGAGGAATAAGGATTCATCTACAAAACCTATTAGTTTGGTGTTATATTTTTATCCCTGAACTAGTGGACAAAACTCACAAGAAATAAAAGCACATAAACACTCATGAAGACTCAAGAAATAGACTCACATTCACACAAACCATTTTACATTCAAATGGGACTACAACTACAGAGAGTATAATCTATATGGGAATAGATATTACTGAGAAAACAAAAAGTTCTCCAAGAAGATCAGCAGCAGCTTGAACAGCCTTCTCCTCATTCAGTGGGCGGATCTCAACATTAGTTGCATGCCCATAGATGCGTCTTTGCATGTTCGTGGTAAATCGATGGTTTGCCTGACATAAAATTTGTATTATTACTTAGATTCCCATTGGAGTTTATAAATAATCAAGTGAACTCATATTTTGGGACAATCATCATAACATAAAGCAAACACTGAGCATACTAAATTTTACTTTCATTTCTCATCAAGCATTATTTCTCACTCAAACTCCAGAAAGAAAAATCAAAATCATTCATCCCTAACCCATTGTCAGATACAAAAATGAACATGTTCACATCAAAATTCAAGAAAGAATATCTCCATTTGTGAATATCAACAGAGCACAAAGCCTCAGCTAATCTTCTCTGCATATGCATATGTATTAATGTATGTCGCTTTAATTCCATTAAACGAGGCCTAAATTTCCACATTCATAGCCATAGTTCCAGATTAAAAAAAAAAAACAAACCACATTTGTTTTCTCTGTTTCTTTCATTTCTAAGATTTCTGCAAATTAACGCATGGTTTTCAAAACTGCAAAGCAGAACTGGATGTGTTTGAAATTTGAAATCCTTCATAATCTCACCTTTTTTTCATTCGGAATCGAAAATCATCATGAAACGAGTAAAAGCATGAGAAGAAAGTGAAATGAAAAGTGATTGGATTGAGAAGAAGAAGACCTGGGCTAGGTTGATGATCAACTGTCGGAATTTAGCGTGCCGACCGGCTTGTTTCTTGAGACGGGAAGCGATGGGTTTGCAGATGGTTCTCAAAGCTAGGGCTCCGAGCTTAACCACTGGAAGAATCATACTATAACGAGAGATTGCTTTTTTGCTTTGCTTTCTTCAACAAGAAGAAGAAGAAGAAGAAGGAAGATGATATAGTTGATAAAAGAGGGCATTTACAGTAACAATAAAGAAAGAAGATTACTTTCTCTTTTTCTTTCTTCCTCTGCTTCTGCTGCTTCTTGGAAATTCATTCAATTTGAGAGGGGGCGCGTATGGTATGGGGATTTGTGATATAAAATTCTACTCGGCCCACCGCACAAAGACCGTGTCGCAATCTTCTCCGGTGGAGGAATTCCTAGGTTCACTTAAAATGTAAACCCACGTTTAAAATGTAAACCCACATTTAAAATGTAACCCACACTTTTAAAATGGATCCACACTTAAAATGTTCGTGACCCACACTTAAAATGTAACCCACACTTAAAAGGAACCCACACTTAAAATGTACCCACACTTAAAATATTCGTGTGGTTAAGAAGTCCAATTTTAACTTGGAGGTCCTACCTTTGAATCCATTTAAGGCCTTAACCGATACATAGGGCTAGTGGGTGGTTCTATCTATTCGTAGGTTTACCAATAATCCTCCGAAGGAGGGTCGGCGGGTTCCTATGTTATCAAAAAAAAAAAAAAAAAAAAATTTCCTAGGTTCACATGTGTCCACGGATACTGCCCACACATGTGGGAAGAGGGCCCGCACACATTGAAAGAGGTGGCTTTTTTAAATATTTTAATTCCAACTACTTGGATAAAAAACCTTTCTCAGTAAAAAAAAAAAAAAAGTTGATGACTAAAGACCCACCCTAATTTTGATGATCCTAATCTTGAATTATGTGAATGTTTTTTTTTTTATTTAATCAAATTATGTGAATGATAAAAATAAAATTGAGATGATTTTTTTTTTTAAATCTACAATAAGTCCTTTTCATCACACTATGCTCCTGCATCTAAGTGGGGGTTTTTATTTTTGTCAATCAAATAAACACAAGAGAGTACTCTCCATGGGGCATATGTTGTTGTTGCTTGGTTTTTGCTTGCTTTGCTAAAGATTAACATTTTAAGATATTATTAGTGTGATTCTTTCTTGGTGGACAAGTTTCAGTTTATATAAAGTGGTCAAAAACCAAGCTGATTTTAATTATTGGATGCTCTAGATGATAAAACTCCAAAATCATAGATGAAAAATTTACTACCAAAATTTTAGTAGTAAAATCCAAATATCCAATAGGTGAGATATGGGGGCTAGCTCCTGAGTGCAAGGTGGAAGTGAGGGGGGCATCATCGGTAAGCACTAAGCACCCACCACATGAGCTCTCTTGCCCATAGATGCATGTCCCATGAGGAGAAGGAATAAAAAGGATCATATCATATGTAAGCCCCACATGAACCTTTGCCCATAATAGATGTCCCATGAGCAATGTTGGTCATACACTCTTGTATGAGACAAAATTTAGGATAGAACGAAACCTCAATTTCCAGACTCGCAAAACCCTCTGCAGAGGTGCTGGTAAATCACCCGATAACAGTCGGACACTCGGACTGGAAGATCTTTACATGGGCTTCAATCAAATATCAGAGCAATTGGATGAGGGCTTGTTTGTGTACAGCTGCTGTGGCAAGGCAGATCCTATCTCCTAGATATGAAAGTCATATCATCGCCAACAAAGAACAGTAGGCCATTTTGTAAAACAAGAAGCTGCTTGTGTACTTTCATCTTCATGTCTTGAAACATTTTCAATTTTGAGTTATATAAAGTTTTACATATGTAATCAAGCCACTCAACCTTTACTGTGTGAAAATGGTGCCTATCAAACAAGTATGTTATTACAATTCACATTTATAAATTTTACATATGTAAATTTCTTTTTTATATCACATACGTAAAAAAACACATTGCTTATTCAATAGCCATTTATCGACCGTCACTTATGTTCCTCCAATTTTAGTTACTTTTAGAAATATATACATTTCTTAGAATTTCTAGAAACTCAATACCATGCAATGCAAACAATCTAGTCATTAATGGAAAAATGAATTATTAGCCATTAGCCTAGTTAATCAAGTCCTATGAATGTTATGTCTCATCTACATCTCCGTACATTATATCCTTTACCCCTCATCTCTTTGATAATCTTTTGTTGGATTCTATATTCTTAGGAATCAATTTCACGCAAACAAGTGGACCCATAATTTTCACTTCTTCCTTTTCTTTTTTATTTTTAATTTAGCAATGCATTTTTCTTATCACGTGTTGAAAAGGAAGTACCATCCAGCGATGAGTTTGAATAACTACTAGCATGAAGCCCTTGTGCACCGCACATGTTAAGTCCTGAATAATATATTAAAACTATTATGGGGTCCACTTGCCGTTCTAGATAAAAGAGGGCTCTGGGATTTAGAATAAGAAAGAAGTTGAGAATTATTAGACATTTTCAGCTATTCGATTGAGACCATCGTCATCAGTAAACGGAAAAGTTTGAAATTTCAACCTGAATTTCATCGCACGGGTTAAGTCCTGAATAATATATTAAAACTAATATCCCATTCTTATAAATCTATTCATAACAAACTAATTAAAAAATTCGATCAAATCAACCAAACAATTATGAAAATCAAACATTTCATCGCTTAATCCACGCCAGCATACACAAAATAAAGGATTCATATGCATTTATGCTCATTTTGAATACTAAATAAAAACTTTTAAAATAACCTTAATTTATAGAGTTGGAAGGCGTCTTTTTGAATTGTGTTGCATCCATACAAATGGGCCCAAGAGACATTTTATTGAAAGAACACATCCATAAATGGGCCCCAATAAGCTGATGTGGCTTCTCCTAAGGCCAGAATTGAGGGGTTTTTTTTTAGGTTTTTTTTTTTTTTTTTTTTTTTTTTTTTTTTTTTTTTTTCAATCAACATTCAGCTTTAAAGAGAACGAATGTTTTAAACATAACAAAATGACAATCCACCATGCAAACTTCTAGTGTGAATGCCTGCAATCTTCTGAATCCAATATGCACAACACATAAAATATGACTCTTATTAATGGCAGTAAACATTCATACGTTCCATCTTATATTGAGAACATAGCTGCACAACAGCACAAGACATTACTAGTTTACTACTTAGAGCCCCTGCTTGTTGAAGGGTTATTTCCACCACTAGATGACTAATCATAATAATCATGGAGAGAGCTCGATGACAGATCGCAAACCCAAAGCAGGTCTTATCTTGTATTGATTGAAACCTGCATCGATGAATATTTTATACCATTCTTGTTCATCTCTTTCCTTTCCTCCTACATGCACCATCATTAACAGGTCAGAGCAGAGCTGTGCTTCGGTTGACTTGGTATCAGCTTGTGCAGTGTCCACAACCATATCGACAATAATCACTTTACCTCCCTCCTCATTAGGGGGTATGGCTTCCTTGCACCGTCTTAATATCCTTACACAATCTTCGTCACTCCAATCATGAAGAATGCACTGCAATCCACGAGATGAGGGCATTGTTATTTATATTAACATTTCCAATATTCCTGTTGAAGTTTCAAGATTTGAAGCTGCTTTTCTTATGAATGGGTTAATGTTAGGTCAAAAAGCAACTTGTGATGTCAATCACATCCTGGTTGAGGAGACACATCACATCCCGTCAGGACTCAAGAAAACATTAAGAAGAAAGAAAAATGTTGCTGGCTGCTAACAGACGGCTGCAGAAATCGTTCGGACTTTATAATAATGTTTGAGATAGACTCTTTATTCTAAGTGGATTATTCTAAGGAGTCTTAAGCACGAATTAGGGGCTATATATTGGGTGTTTCTCACAACCCAAAGAGACACAAGATCATCTCTCAAGTTCTGAATTAGTGATCTGATTGAGAGAAATTTTCTCTAGAGATTTTTGAAGAGTTGTACTGCCAAGTACTCTAGAGAGCAAGTTTCTTCTGCATCTGAGTTTCTTGTAATTGCGAGATTCATAGTGTTTGATTAGATCCAGTACGGATCGGTGGTTTTTTACCCGATTTGGATTTTCCACCTTAAATTTGGTGTCCTTGTGGTGTGTGCTTGTGATTTTATTTCCGTTGCGTAGTTTATTGTTTTTGCACACTAGTGGGTTGATTTATTGAGTTGACCAATCTAGAGATCTCAAACCCTAAACTATCAATTAATTTCATGAACGGGTTAGGTTTTCTACCCAATTAATGAATGGGTCAAGTTCAGGTTGGACATTCATATCACCCATGGTACTTAATTAACCAACCCAAACCAAGGTCAGCCCCCTATAATAAAGGACCGCAGTAGTGTGGTACACTAAATGCAATTTTAGTTCTTACAAAAAAAAAATATATGCAATTTTAAAGTAAGGTACCTTGAGAAAAACTGCATCAGCCTTGGGGATGGATTCGAACATGTCCCCCGCAACGAAATCCAAGTCCGTAGTCTTGGGCAGGGTTGCAACCACATGGGGGAGGTCAAGCACTGTGCACTTGATGTGTGGGAAGGCCCTGGCAATTGTCATGGCACTCTCACCAGTGCCACCCCCAACATCCACCAAGGATCCCACCCCTTGGAAAACCCCACCACACTCATTAACAAGGCACCCCATCAGAATCCTAGAGTCACTGGCCATGGCCTCGTTGAAGCTATTGCTCGTCTCAGCGTCCTGGGCCATTAACTCCCAAAATGTCATACCGGTGGCCGTCTCCACGACCGACGCCTCCTCCCCTTTGAACCATCTATGTAAGAAATGTTAGAAAACAAGATCTAGATCTATGATCTAGAAAAACTTTAAACAACCAAGATCCTCCATGTCAAATCATCGAGAGATATAAAGCGGAAAACATACCTTGATCCATTGTGGAAGTTACTCGCAGGTTGTTGATCTTCCAATCCAATATGGTTGCCCAGAGAAACCTTCTTTCTGATGATGGGATGTCAGAGAGAATAGGAACTTACCATATGAATTGGGGACCATAACCCTAATATATATAATAATGAGATTTGCTAATTCTAATTTGTCCCCTCATCAAATTAGAATTAGTATTCTGGTATCTACACATTATTCCCATGACAATTATACCCTTAAGCCTTAAAACTTTAAGTCTTAATTAGATCACTTCAATTAGGCTTAACCAAAGATAGCATGACACATTTAATGGTTACATGTGTGGCCCCACATGATGGAATTTTCCAACAAGAAATGCCATTGCGACTCGAGCACCGGGTCAAGCAAAATTAACAATAAAGGTGACACACTCATCCTCGACTCATTTAGGAGTAGTTTGGATGCGGGTGTGAGCACATATCCCTCTTTTCCATCCTCATTCTCATTCTTCAGCAAGGTGAAGAAATCCAAATGGACCAAAAGACGCATGAGGCGGTGCACATGAGCGGTTTTGGCTGGAGCCACCGGAAGTGCGTCGATTAGCTGGGAGAGAGTCATGGGTCGGCCGTGGTTGTGGATGATGTCTGGTATGCCTAGCTTAATAGCACATTTGAGAGACATGGAGCTTATGTAATTGAATGTGTGGTACCAAACATGGGTTTGGGCTTTCCACAATCCATTGGTATCCCTTCCTCCTTTTGCGAGCTCCATTTCTGCTTCACTCTAGTCTAGACATCTCCTGCTGGCATACATTGATTTATAGTGTTCCAAGAGTACTATTGTTAGAGATAGGATGTTAGAGACATGATTATTGCGGACGTGCCGGGGCCTGGGCCCGGACCCGGACTCCGAGGCACCAATCTTATTTCTGATAACCAAACCGACCAACCAACCTAATCCTATCTCTAACACTTTTAACCTGTTGCACTACAACCACTGAAATATAAACGGGTAGGCAGTACGCAGTAGGCACACTTTAAGCAAAAAAAGAGAATCTTGCATCAATTTGATTCTTCTAATTATTGATCTACTGAAAGTTCAGTTGTCGTCCATCCATACACAGCTCGTGATTAGGTGTGTGTAGTGAGTTCGAGACTTGTCTATGGTGCTTGGCAAAATGGTAAAACGTGAATCCAAGAAAATTTGTGAGGATCCTTCATGGCCGGGCCCACTTAATTAAAATTAAGAATTTAGACTGCTAAAAAAAAGTCCATCTCATATAGATCTTCACGAAACTTCGCTCCAGAAGGATTTGGATTTGGATCCATAATCAAATCTACAATTAAAGTAAAAGGAAAACTTATTAAGATTTTCTAATATTTTTCACGTATGTGCCTTATGAAAGATTAATTTTATTATGGGCCAAACGCTTAATGCAGTAAAATTTGGCCTGCTATATATGAAAGGAGAAGTTATTTCATTCAATTTAAATTATTAATATGCAAGCTATGTTGAGGTGATTAATGAATTAATTGCATCCTTATTCCAAAACTTGTAACGTTCCCCTAGTCGAGTCAACCGAAAAAAAAAATTTCTTATTGGTGTCATATTTTAAATCCATGTCAGAAAAGAGCCCTGCTACATGGCTTAATGCCAGCCTCAAAAAGTGGCCTGACACTGTACCTATAGCTATTGGATTCTTTTCGGGCCTCACATCAGGCCATGTAGACTTTTTCGCCAGAAAACACGGTTTGATGGGTTTATCTTATGAAGAAGACAGTTTTTAACGTTTCTGTCTTTTCAAATGAAAAAACAATGATTTTGGACCATTTATTGCTTTTGTGCTTATCATCCGCTTTTAAATTTTGTGTTTTTTTATAAGAAGAATTATTGGGCGGACAGGACAGACAACACAGTGACGTCTTTTCCCAACAAATTTCCACTGTGAAACGTGATTTCTTGAATCCAAATCATTGGGACGAACACTCCTGTGAATATATGTGATGCTAGAATATGACAAGGATCACATTGATATTTACCAAAGACTTGACTTGACTCGTTAAATCATTCTAATATAAACTTTCTTAACTCAGCTTTTACTTTTAATTTGATTGGATGGTAATAGTATATGTTTTCATCCCAAGGGAAATAACTCATCAATCAATCAATCAATCGTGAGTTCGAATACAAAGAATAAAGAGGAACAACTCGGAGCTAAAAATACCTATGTGGGTCGTTAAAAGTGTGTCGACTAGGTTCTACATGAGGAGTACATAGGAGTGGGCTCCACCCGAAGGGGAGCATGGAGTAGTATTTATGCCACATCACCTTTTGGTGAATCCATGCACACCAACAATGAGCCTGCTGGCAAGTGCGGAAATGTGGGATTAGGAAAAGTATAACCTTAGGTTGCGGTTAAGCTATTTGATCATAGATTGTAAGTTCTGATTTAGAGTCTAGAATTTAGGATTTAGGAATCAGATTTAAAAACTATTTCTATGATCATTTGGTGATCTTGTCTTTGTGGGGAGAGAGAGATGCAAGGATTCACGTGAAGCTCTACAGTGACTAATTCAAGTTATGTGAGAGATTTCCAAGATTTAGTCAAGTTATGTGAGAGATTTCCAAGATTTCCAAAGATAAGGTGTTAGATTTTTTTGCTGCTTGCACCCAACCGCAAATATAAGCGAAAATGAGAGGCCTATAAACTATCAATGTACATGTGAAAAGCATGGGAGTAATTTTTTTTCCTTTCTAAATTTTTTTTTGGCAGACTTCATGTTGTTGGCAACCTTTTTAGTACTTTATGTTTTTTCCTTGATATATGCTGTTGTTCTAAGCATTCTGTATTTTTTATTTTTATTTATTAAAAGTTTGACCGGAGTCCCAAATGGTATTTCCATTCAGTACCCCAATAGAATGCACTTTATACTTTATTCGGAACAAGGACATGAGAAATTCGTTAATCCTCCTCAACGGAGCCTGCGTGTTAAAATTTTAACTTGATAGAAAAAACTTCTCTTATCTTACATAGAAAGCCAAATTCTACTGCATTAAATGCTTGTTTGGATATATGGTGAATTGAAGTATGGTGAGGTGAAGCATCAAATTAAGAGAGAATGAAATATAAGGTGTTATGATAGTGTTTTATTTTTAGTTATTTGGTATGGAATCTTTTTCACTTTTTGTATAAAAAGGTAGAGTTTTTTTGTCTTTTAGTGAAGAAAGTATGTTGCTTTTTTGACTTTTTTTAAAAAATTCGGAGCCGATTTTAAAATTATGTACTTTTCATATGACCCCTTGTCATTTTTTTTTTCTGAATTCACTTTACGTTACTTTAACTAGTTAATTGCCAAACACGCGAGTTGGGCCCATAATAAAATCAATCATTTATAAGACAGGCGATAAAATATTAATCGTAAATCTGGTTGTAGATAATCTAGTAGACCAATTGCATGTAGATACCGTGTAGATAATTTAAAATCAATCATGTAGATACCGTGCACAGTACAGCACCAAATCCAAGTCTCGTAACACTATAAATCAATGCATGCAAGTAGGAGTTTTCAAGACTAGAGTGAAGTATCAATGGCTTTCGCTGAAGGAGGAAGGGATGCCCATGAATTGTTGAAAACCCAAGCCCTTGTTTGGCACCACATATTCAACTACATAAGCTCCATGTCTCTCAAATGTGCCGTGGAGCTGGGCATACCAGACGTCATCCTCAACCACGGCCAACCCATGACTCTCTCTGAGCTCGCCGAAGCACTTCCTATCTCTCCAGCCAAAACAGCACATGTGCACCGCCTCATGCGTCTCTTGGTTCATTTGGGCTTCTTCGCCTTGCAGAAGAATGAGCATGGAAAAGAAGGATATGTGCTCACACCCTCATCCAAACTCCTCTTGAATGAGTCGAGGATGAGTCTATCGCCACTTTTGTTAATGTTGCTGGACCCGGTGCTCGAGTCGCAATGGCATTTCTTAAGTAGATGGTTCAAAGGGGAGGGTGAGTCGGTCATGGAGACCGCTACCGGTATGAGGCTTTGGGAGTACATGGCCGAGAACCCTGAGTTTAGCAACATTTTCAATGGGGCCATGGCCAGTGACTCTAGGATTACAATGGAAGTCCTTGTTAAGGAGTGCGGTTGGGTTTTCCAAGGGGTGGGTTCTATAGTGGATGTTGGGGGTGGCACTGGTGAGAGTGCCATGACAATTGCTAAGGCGTTCCCACACATCAAGTGCACAGTTCTTGACCTCCTGCATGTGGTTACAGCCGTGCCCAAGACTACGGACATAGATTTCGTGGGTGGGGACATGTTCCAGTCCATCCCCAAGGCTGATGCGGTTTTTCTCAAGGTACATTTGCTCATTCCAATTAGAAATACGGGATGGAAATAGGTTGGGTTGGGTTTAGAATGATGTTTGCAAAAATTTGTATCTATCTCACCCCTACTCTTGACTCATTTATCAATTGCCTAAGATTGTGGAACAATGCATAGGGACCCAATTTGTAGCAAGCACATTTGATCCGGATTTCAAGTTGGAGCCCGGTCCTTCAAGTGCTGTCTAAATAATTTAGCATTTTGTCTACACGCACCGATGGGGAGACCGAGCCGGGCCACATCCCGGTCTCCCCATCGGTGCGTGTAGACAGGCTCATAATTTAGAGGTGCTCATGTGTAATGCCCCACCCTACACTGATGCTAGATATTGTTTGATTTCGCCCACGGGCCTAACGGTTTTATTTCTAGTGGGCCTCATACAAGGTAAAGGTGGAAGTTCTACATATAATCCCACCCCCTTAAGGTGGTACATCCCTGTACAGTAGCCTGTCAGCTCTTTTAGCCCCACCCACACGGAGACCCGCCAACAGCAAGAACCCACACTCGAACTAGTCGAGAGTCGGCTCTGATACTATTGTAACGCAACACCATACACTCATGCATGATATTGTCCGCTTTGGCTCACGGATCTCACGATTTTGTTTCTAGTGAACTTTAACCCACCAAAAGGCCTCATGCAAGGTAAGGGTGTAAGCTCTACAAATAATCTCATTCACTTTCCTCTCTATAATCGATGTAGGACTCCGGGGCATCACATCAGGCAGGCCCGATGCTTTGGAACTGGTTGAGATCTAGCTTGGATTTTATTTTTGGGCCCATTTAATGTTTGGGTGGGACTTGGATTAAGGATAGAAAGCGTGAACCTCGGATTAGAATCGCTTATAGACTAGTTTATTTGCAAAAACATGTGATCTAAGGCGCCTCAAACAAGTGATATAATGCTTAACCAAGCCCAACATGGGTGATTAAATGCGCGGGCGGGGCCAGGGCACCAACTTACTATCCATGTTGGGGTTGTTAGAGATTGATATGTTAGATCGGTTTGAATAGGATTCCTTATTCTTACAAATGAGGTTTGGATTGAATTTGAAAATTATTCTTATTGATGTGTAAAAATTGTGAGATACATGCCCATGTTTCTAAAACTGGGTCGGGCCTTGCCTAGCCCTTAATCACCCCTAATAAATATAGATATGGATATTTAACGTGCTACCAAACCGAAATCAACCAAGCTACATTCTTAGCAGTTTGCTTACCAGAAACCAATATGTAACTTTCCAAAGTAGATCATAATAGAAATTTGGATGTGTTAATGTTTATAACAATGCCCTCATCTCATGGATTGCAGTGGATTCTTCATGATTGGAGTGACGAAGACTGTGTAAAAATACTAGCAAAGTGCAAGGAATCCATACCCTCTAAAGAGAAGGGAGGTAAAGTGATCATAGTTGATATGGTTGTGGACACTACACAGGCTAATCCCAAGTCAACGGTGACAACACAGCTCTGCTTTGATCTGTTGATGTTGGTGCACGCAGGAGGAAAGGAGAGAGATGAACAAGAATGGCGTAAAATATTCATGGATGCGGGTTTCAGTCAATACAAGATGGCACCTGTGCTCGGTTCGCGATCTGTCATCGAGCTCTATCCCTGATCGTTGTGTTTAGTTATCTAATAATGGAATTGACCCTGTTAGAGTCAGGGTCTCTTTTAAGTTGTAACGTCATGCATGTGCTTCTCAATATAATTGAGAACGTTTACTTCGGTTAATAAGAATCATATTTTATATATGTTTTGTGTATTGGATTCAGAAGATAAGAGGCATACACTGTGGCAATTTGGATGGTGGATTGTCATCTAGTAATGATTAGAACATAGTAGTTATTAAGACTCATCGCTGGATGGTACTTCCTTTTCGGGGCGTGGTAAGAAATTAAATGCAACACTAATTAAGAGAGTGAAACATGTGAAAATTGTGGACCCATTTGTCTGCATGAAATTGATTCTTAGGAAAATGGAAATTAAGAACAGAGTATCAAGAGGTGTGGGGTAAAAGATATAAGGTGGTGAGATTTAGATGAAACTGGACTTTTGTATGTTTTGATCAAATGGGCTGATGGCGGAGAATTCATTTTCCACTGTTGGCCAGATTGTTTGCATGTATAGTGCGGGTATATGGACTATTCCTACCTTTTACTAGAGATATAAGCGGGTTGGTTTTGATCTTAATGCATGGATTTATTTCGAGCCAGAATCAGTTTGTCAGTTTCGGAACCGGGTCTATGCCCCAGTCATCCTATCGACTGTCACAACTGCCCCATCCTCACCCAAAAAAACCATCTTCGAACAAAGAAAACCCATCAATGTGATATGAAAATTTTGAGTTGACCCTAGATGAAATAAAAACCAATTAATCTCGAATATTGGCATATTGGGTGAAGATCAGGAAGGGAAAATTAATTGTACAATTCTGTGACCAAGAACTCGAAAGATCAAAAGAGAAGTGGGTTCAAGAAGAATTAACTCATTCTACTATGAAACACCATTGCAGTGATAGACCGAAAGCTTGACTTGGGCCTCAGCAATCCAAATCCAAGTGGACAAGTCAGCAGGAAATCAGATATCCTTGATGCTCTTCATCAATTATGCATTTTTCAAGTGGAGAAAGGGTCGGGAAATCGACAACAAAAACAAACCCACAAAAGTGAAAAAACTTTAAATGGGCTTGGGTTCAGTGCCGGCTTTACTATAAAGCCAATAAAGCCATTGTTTTAGGGGAAAAAAAAAAAAGCCCTAAAAAATAAGCCCCATAATAACAGCTGACATCTTTTGAAATTTCAAAAAAAATAAACTTGTCAAATGCCACCCTTTTTTTTCTCTCTCCAAAATATAAGGCCCCCTACTAACTCTCTCTTGAGAAGATACGATCGAGATTTTCATTGGCTAAAAAGTGTCATTTATGGCCTATTATATTTTCAAATCTGCAACTTATATTTTTATTGATTTTAGCACACCATTATATTTCTAGCGGTCGATGTGTATCAAATCTCAACTATACATTTAGTCGTGAACTTGCTTCACAAGCTTTTCTCATTAGGGACCCATTCAGATTTGATCCATTAGTGGTTGTAATAAATTCATAGCTTGGGGTTTCTGCCATGATAATAGATCTTAAAATTCAAGATAAACAATGGGCTCCCGCCTGAATTTATTCACTTCCCACAGTGCATATGAGCACTGTGCATCTGGAACATCCAATACGTGGGTACACCTCTGAAGTCCATCTTGAATGGTCTTGACTCATGATGCATATGCGTACTGTATGCAGGTGAAAATGCTCCGAGCCCCACCAATGGCAAACTCAAGATTTTTGTTTGTGGGGGGTGGAGCCAAATATGTAGTTGAATTTTGTGACCCAAGATTTTCATGTAAGTTTTGGGGATAGGCTTAGAATCTTCATGTGGGTTTTGGAGGTGGACTTAAGATAGGTTAGTAAAACTTGAATATAAAAAATTAATTAGTAATCTTGCATCACAAAAAATCAAGAAAAGTAAATTTTTAATAAAATATTTATAGTAATATTAAAACATAAAAAATGCCTCATTTAGTATTGACGCTTTAGGCCTTAAATTATCTCTAGCCGGCCCTAGCTTGGAAGTTAATTAGGAAACTAAAAATAAAAGAATAAATGAGTGCATTTGAAGTAGAAAAATGGGGAGATATTTCTAGGAACACCACGCCATCCAAGCACCCACCTGGAAACAACATCATAAAATCCAGCACACCTCCAACCGAGTGTCATCCCCATCAAGGCCACATTACGCCCCCATTCATCATCATTATCATTAACCTCACGAACCCACTAACCACATAATCGAATCAAGTCTACACACGCATTAATTGAGAGAGCCCACACAAGTGGAATGTAGCTAAGTAAGATAAGGAGTTGCTAACCAAGTGACCAAACCCTGGTTCTCATGCAGGGTTGGTGAGGAACTCACAAAGCAATACATATAAACCCCTGAATATCTTACAGTTATTACTAACCACATGTTATTTCAATTTTTAAATAATTATTGCTCTCATTACTTTGTCAAAATCTTGGTCAACCACTATTATTTATTGACAAGGGCTTTTTCCACCAAGGGGCAAGGGATGAAACTTGACATACTTTGTTGAATGTCATATGCATGTATATTTAAAACCTATGTTCGGATAGGTAACAATGTTTGGAGCTGGTTTTTGATAAATGAAAAATCCCCGTCCACCTGAACCCCCTCCGTCTTGAATTGGTTACTATCTACAGTTCATATTCATAGCAGGCCTATCTTTAATCCGTATTTGATGCCTTCAATTTGGCAGGCAGAACACATGATTATCCCTCGTCAGAGTAGGCTACAAAGAAAGACCCATCTTAGGTGTATCTTCAAGTAGGGCGGGACACACAAATTTTTCCTTGGGGAGACACTATGTAAATATGAATATATTAATTTCTTGTGGGGAATAAAAATATACAAGATTTTTCAAGCGGGTTTTGGTCGGAGGTCCCTCAAAGCATGACTTTGTTGCAGACAGTTCACAAAAAAAATATGATGCAGCCAAATGTCCATCTCACACTTTCTCATAACTAAAATGTCTAATTTACCCTTTCTTTAAATCATATCTCATGTTTGGTGGGATATACCATTAGTAATGGTCAACTATTATTTAATTGGCCACGATTAATGGAATCTCATTAATGAGATTTTCAAATAAATTATAAAAACACACAAATAAATTTCAAAATAACGCAAATAAATTTTTAAAAAATGTAATAATTTTTAAAAATGCAATAAATTTTAAAAAGGCAATAAATTTCAAAAGAATGCTGATAATTTTTAAAAAGATGCAAATAAGTTTCAAAAGATCCAAATAAATTTCAGAAACTGTAAATAAATCTCAAAAGACTCAAATAAATCTCAAAAGATCCAAAGAAAAATAAAAAAAATGTAAATAAATTTCAAAGGACACAAATGAATTTCAAAAGACGTAAATAAACTTCAAAAGATGTAAATAAAATTAAAAAATGCAAATACATTTGCCAAAACTAAGATAAACCAATTTTTCAAATTTTAGAATAATTTGTCAAAAACTCAAGTATTTTTTTCAAAACTCAGTTAAAAATATTTTTAAAAAAATAAATTTGAAAAAAAACGAATAAATTTCAAAAGACCTAAATAAAATTAAAAAAACATAAATAGGTTTCAAAAAACGCAAATAGGTTTTCCAAGAAAAAGTCAGATAAATTAAAAAAAAATAAATGAATTTGCCAAAAATATAGTTAACTTTGACAAAACCACAGATAATTTTGACAAAAATACAGATAACTTTGACAAAAACTTAGATAAATTTCACCAAAATGCAGATAAATTTCAAAGAAACGCAGATAAATTTTACAAAAACACAGATAAATTTCACAAAAACACAGATAAATCAGGGCCCCGCTGCCTTTCTTCTCCGGTAACGTCAATGGCGACGGTGGATTCCGGTCATCATGTTAGTAAATGCTACTAGGTTTCTGGGCTGAGCAGGTCAAACCTGACCTGGAATCTACCTGAAACCAAAAATGGCCTGGCCTTAATCCAGGCGTTCTTCTTCTTCCTCTCCTCTGTTTCGAGACAGGGCTTGGGTTCTTCCTTCCTGGCCTCTATTCAGGCAACTACAAAGGTTTCCTGGACTAGTTGAATATGCTATGTAGCTAGTACGAGATAGGTATAGATTTTTTTATCAATCATTTCGCACGGCAGAATTGACTCCACCATCGGTCTCTTTACACCACTACTGAGGCACTGACAGTGTGTAGGAGAGAGAAGTCCAGCAAAATGATCGGAGTTGGAGAAAAAGCTGCAAAACCACTTATTCTATCCTCCACTCCTAGAGAGAACAAAATCCCAGAGACTCCTTCCACCTTGCCTACATCATCTTCTTCATCTTGGGCCTCCTCCCATGGGACGGCTTCATCACAGTCGTCGATTACTTTACATATCTTTACCCAGACGCCAACGTCGACCGCGTCTTTGTCGTCGTCTACATGCCTGTCTGCCTCGTCATCCTCCTCATCATCATCACCGATCTGTGTGGCCCACCGTTCGATCGACAGGCGATCGCTGGGATGGTATTCTTTGAGTTCTGCAATCAGCAACTACGAGATGGTGCTGCGGAGCCCAGGCAGTGATTCCTCTTTAACTGGGTTCCGAGAACGAAAATAATGGAAGATTTGAAATTTTAAATTTCAAAATTTTATGCCTAAAACGATTAAAAGGGCAAATCAGTCCTGAAATATGTGATCACGTGGATGCAGGGACCTATGGCTGCAAATAGTCTAACTGAGTGGACCAGAGGCCTTAAACAGAATTTGACTGGACTAAAGGCTGGATGTATTCCACTTTAGGGACCTTTTGCTAATTTACTTTAAATAAACTGATGGGGTTTTCAGAAAATTCTGGTGGGGGCCGGGACCCCTGTGGTCATGCCCTATCTCTCCAAGGAAGGGAGCTGGATTGTCTTTTATCTTCAGCCTATCCACGTCTAAACCATATACACCTTCCTATTTTTCTTAGGTGGAATGAAGTGTTTCTTCAATGACCTTTGGAATTTTTGGAATTCAACTTTTTTTTTTGAGCTTTTTTTTTTTGTTTTGACCTATCGACTGTCGCAACTGCCCCATCCTCACCCGAAAAAACCCATCTTAGAACAAAGAAAACCCATCAAAGTGAAATGAAAATTTTCAGTTGACCCTAGAGGAAATAAAAACCAATTGATCTCAACTATGTGCATATTGGGTGAAGACCAGGGAGGGGAAATTAATTGTACAATTCTGTGACCAAGAACTCGAAAGATCAAAAGAGAAGTGGTTTCAAGAAGATTTAACTCATTCTACTATGAAACACCATTGCAGTTATAGACCGAAAGCTTGACTTGGGCCTCAACAATCCAAATCCCAAAGGACAAGTCAACAAGAAATCAGAAATCCTTGATACTCTTCATCAATTATGCATTTTTCAAGTGGAGAAAGGGTCGGAAAATCGACAACAAAAACAAACCCACAAAAGTGGAAAACCTTTAAATGGCTGCCGGCTTAATTTACTATAAAGCCAATAAAGCCATTGCTTTAGAAGCCAACAAAGTCATTGCTTTAGGCCCAAAAAAATAAGCCCAAAAAACATAGACCCCATAATAGCAGCTGATATCTTTTGAAATTTCAAAAAAATCAAATTTGCCAACTGCCACCCTTTTTTTCCTCTCTCCAAAATATAAGGCCCCCTACTAACTCTCTCTTGAGAAGCTATGATCGAGAATTTTATGGGCCATAAAGTGTCATTTATGGCCTATTATATTTTCATATCTGCACCTTATATTTCTATCGATTTTAGCACACCATTATATTTCTAGCAGTCTATGTGTATCAAATCTCAATCATACATTCAGTCGTGAACTTACTTCACAAGCTTTTTTTTCATTATTTTTATGTATTATATTTCAATAGGGACCCATTCAGATTTGATCCATTAATGGTTAAAATAGATCCATAGCTTGGGGTTTCCGCTATAATAATAGATCTTAACATTTAAGATAAACAATGGGCTCCCGCCTAAATTTATTCACTTGCTCACAGTGCATATGAGCACCGTGCATATGGAACATCCAATATGTGGGATACACCTTTGAAGTCCATCTTGGATTGTCTGGACTCATGATGCATATGCGCACTGTGTGCAGGTAAAAATGCTCCGAGCCCCACCAATGGGAGACTCAAGATTTTTATTTGTGAGGGGTGGAGCCAAATATGTAGTTGAATTTTGTGATCCAAGATTTCGATGTAAGTTTTGGGTATAGGCTTAGAATTTTCATGTAGGCTTTGAAATTGGACTTAAGATAAGTTAGCAAAACTTGAATATAAATAAGCAAAGTAATTTTTAAATAAAATATTTATAGTAATATTACAACATAGAAAGGACCCATTGGGATGGAGAGAATTTCTTGGACTACGGCTGCCGGAAACAATTGCGAGTGCAGGGCCTCCTTCCAATGAGCCATCGATCAAATCGGAGACCATTAGTGGGGTTGTAACTGCATTCGCATCGAGCAGAGAATGACGCAATAACCCCTGCGACCCAGCGATCATCCAGTGCCCGGATGTGTGTTCCATCGCTGACCACCCACCTCTGATTTTCAAGAACTGCACTTCGGGCTTTCAAGAGTGATTTCCAAATTAACCCGGGAGTCCGAAAACACTATTCGGTAGATATTTCTAACGTAGGATTTTGATCCACCAAGAGTCAGTCAGTCTCTTTTAAAAACTAACAGACTGGTTGTACGACAGCTGCCTGGTTCTGTATCTGCACGTAACGCACGCCTAGGACCCCATCCATTTTTGGTAGCGTTACCGTGTTCCACGCCACCGGGACCCAACCCCTTCTAGAAATGGTCCCCGTCCAAAGAAATTGGGACTGGGCTGACCTGATCTGTGCTGATTGATAAATGAGTAGAGATGAGTGAAACCCAGCCAGTACTGGGGAATCTCAGTGAGCACTGAGTTTAGTTGATGAGCACCTACGCCCCGCCAGAGATTTATTTGATGGAACAACTTTAGTAGATTAATAATTAAAAGAAAAAATTGGTGAAATGTTTTATCGCGGGACCACCCTCTCTTCTGTTGTCATCATGACACTATAAATCGACGTGCGCAAGCAGAAGTTTTCCAGACTAGAGTGAAGTAGCAATGGAGTCCACTAAAGGAGGAAGGGATGCCCATGAAGTTTTGCAAGCCCAAGCCCATATTTGGTACCACATGTTCAACATAGCAAGCCCCATGTCTCTCAAATGTGCCGTTGAGCTAGGCATTCCAGACATCATCCACAACCATGGCCGACCCATGAAGCTCTTGGAGCTCACCGACGCACTTCCGGTCCCTCCGTCCAAAATCGCACATGTGAACCGCCTCATGCGTCTCTTGGTCCACACGGGCTTCTTCGCCTTGCAGAAAAATGAAGATGGAGAAGAAGGATTTGCGCTCGCACCATCTTCTAGGCTCCTCCTGAATGAGTCGAGGATGAGTCTTTCACCATTTTTGTTGATGTTGCTGGACCCGGTGTTCGAGTCACAATATCATTTCTTAAGTAGATGGTTCCAAGGGGAGGCGGCGTCTGTCATGGAGACCGCTACAGGGTTCGGTGTTTGGGAGTTCATGGCCCAGAACCCTGAGACTAGCAACAGGTTCAACAGGGCCATGGCCTGTGATTCCAAGATTATAATGGAAATCCTTGTTAATGAGTGCGGTGGGTTTTTCAAAGGAGTGAGGTCCATAGTCGATGTTGGGGGTGGCACTGGTGAGACTGCAATGACAATTGGAAAGGCCTTCCCCCACATCAAGTGCACCGTGCTTGACCTCCCGCATGTGGTTGCAAACGTGCCCAAGACTACCACCGACATAGATTTCGTTGGAGGGGACATGTTCGAGTCCATTCCTATGGCTGATGCAGTTTTTCTCAAGGTAACTGGCTTTAAAATTGCAGATAGGGTATGTTTATTACTATTATCATTATTATTGCTGAGAAAATATAATCTATGTTTGTTTGCATTAATTAAAATACATAGGAATTCATGGTTCGACGAATTATAATATATTAAATTAGGAGGTTTTGGCTTCAATTTTGACCAAAGCTTCTGTTTTTAACCGTGAGTTATAACTCCGCACTTCCAATATGTAACTATTCACCTCCACTTTCAACATGTAACCACTCATTTCCTCCACTTCATGCAACTACGTTTTCTTCCCGCTTTTCACTTTTCTACAAAAAATAAATAAATAAAAATCATTTCTATCTCTATCATAACACCAAATCATTGTCAGGATTAATTTTATGTAATCTGAGTTTTCTTAATAAATGAATAAATATACATTTCCGCTATTGGTGAACATGCCAGTGTTAAGCACAGGTTGCTGTGCTAGTAAACTATTAAAGAGGTGCAAAGTGAATGATATAAAGTAAATATATAGATAGAACCTTCACTTTCTGTTCATTGAATTACTATGGTGGAGTCTGCGTATACATTTCTCATCTCCAATTTGGTTATATTTCAAAGGAAATATTATCTGATTATAATTCAAAGGAAATATTATTTGGTGCTCTAATAATATTTCTTTGGATGTTTTAAGAGGAGAATGGATGGCCTTAGTCGCCACAAACTGAAGAGGCAACTGTTCCAAGAGGAGAGCAGTGTCTTACCTGAGTGGTAAGAAGCAGCAGTTGTCATCAGGATTACCAGGTTTAGAACCTAGCTATCCCCTGCATTGCATGTACGTGTCAATCCCTATTTTGCATGTCACCATGCTGCTGAGGGATTGATAAGTTCATGAGTTGGCAACAGGCATCAAAGTTCTTTAGACCAAATAGGGGGTTTAAGCTTGAACCTTGGAATATTGGTTATTTAAGGTACTGCAGCACTGACTAGGATCATGAAAAATAGTTTTGTGCAAGAAGGGTGAGAAAGGAATCTAAAAAAATGAAGGATTAATTTCAAAAATTTGTGCGGGTCACAGCCACGTTTCCTAGGCCCACTAATTTAATTTTTAAAAGTCGATCATGATAGAATATTAGATGTGTTTACATAATATAAATAAAAATGCCTTTCTCTAATGGATTGCAGTGGATTCTTCATGACTGGAGCGACGAAGACTGTGTAAGGATACTAAGAAGGTGCAAGGAAGCCATACCCTCTAAAGAGGAGGGAGGTAAAGTGATCATAGTTGATATGGTTGTAGACACTACACAGGCTGATCCCAAGTTGACAGAGGCACAGCTCTGCTTTGACGTGGTGATGATGGTGCACATAGGAGGAAAGGAGAGAGATGAACAAGAATGGAGTAAAATATTCATGGATGCGGGTTTCAATCAATACAAGACAACACCTGTGCTGGGGCAGCGATCTGTCATCGAGCTCTATCCATGATTATGAATAGTTATCTATTGATGGAAATGATCCTAGAGTCAGGGGCTCTAAGTAGTATAATAATAATATTGTGTTCCGCTATATGCTCAATCTTAGTCATCATCATCACTACCATCAAAGCCTTATCTAAATAAATTATGCTCTATTCTCATCTATTCCGGACCAAGCCTTTCCATAGGTTGTGTCCAGATGTGAATTCAATAAAGGATGGAATGTTTAAATGTTTTTACTCTCTGTATTACTTTGCTTAATAAGAATGGTTGCTGTGTGTATGATCCGAGTATTGCATTCAAAAGTTAGCAGGTACACAGGAACCTATGTCTATGGTGTAAAGCAACACTGTGTCCAATATATATATATATATTGATTCTTATCTCCAGCTGTTAGTTTTATGGACTCAATCAAGTAGATTATATAATAAATCGATTAATTTCTTTATTTTATCAGTATATTCATGCTTACTTTTTATGAGATGAATGGTGATTTATTATATATACTTGTACATAACCAATACGAATGATATGATGGTTCATGAGATGAGCCAGAGTGCACAAGTATATTAGATGTAACACATGTGTATGGATAAGATCCACATACGGGAGACATGTGTGACAATTTTTATACTTAAATATCTTCACAACTAGTGATGAGACTGAACATCTCATACTGACAAGGTTGCAGTACTTTGGTTACTATGAGATAGTGTGATTTGTCTTGATCATCAGAATGTAAGATTCTGGATCAGAGTGCTGGTACATTGGATGTATTGAATGACCATGAAAAGCACCTTATAAATATTGTCTTTACTTTAAGGTTTGCTCTCATAATTCCCTAGTAGTAAGCTCTCAATCCTGAGACATTAATTAACTCAAGTTTCTATCTATTCGTTTGCTTTGAGTCACCAATGAGTAAGACCAACTGTAGGTCAACACCTCGGTGATTTGGATACGTGGTAGTAGAGCTATGGGAACATTCAATGGTCAAGATGAAATCTATCTTTAATATCCCCTTGTGCCAATTAATGGATTTATCATTGGTAAGTACGTACCCATTATAAGAGTTAATTGGAAAGGTACCATTGATCATTATAATTAATTGGCATTCAAGGATAATAAGATATGGATCTAGTTTGGAAGACAGGTCCAATTGATCAATGGATATTGATAGAGGGGCCTACTTGCGGTAATGTGGAAGTTTAAGGTCTTCTATGTAATATTCCTAAGACTGGAGTTCAATTGCATTTATACAGTGGAGTTATTTGTAATTAACTGTAGGCCCGAATTACACATGAGATGTGGGGTCGCGAGTCCCAGTTGGAGCCAGCATTCTAAGGAATCTCTAGTGGTCCCCATGCTAGCCTAATTATTAAAAAGTATCTAATTCTAGTTGAACTCTAAAAGAAAAGTTATTATTTTTATTTGAAGTGAGACTTCGAATAGTAGTAATAGTAAACTTACTAATTTTAGTAGAAGTTGGACTTCTATTTTAATTGAAAAGGAATTAGAAAACTACTAATCATATTTGAAGTGGGACTTCTAATTATGATATGGTAAGTTACTAATTAATGGAAGTAAGACTTCTATTTCAATTAGTAAAAGAGGGGGCAACTTGCGAAAGATATAAATAGAGGAGAGGAGGGCTAGACGTCCCATGTATGCTCCATACCTAGGGATTCACGCCCAGCCCTCTTTAGTGCAAGTGTTGCACGAGCTATCTCTCTCTCCCTCTTCTAGTTTTCTTTCTAGCTCCCTCCTTTGAATTCCTAGTAATTTTCTCTTGGAGATCCCACCATTTACTTGAGAAAAGGAGAATCTGATACGGGTCATAACGTGGAAGATCAAGAGGTCTTGGAAATCCCTATTTGATTAGTGAAAGTGTTTCATCATCAAAGAAAGACGCAACTTCTCCATTAGAGCACAACCGAGCTCCAAAGGTATAATCCACTTCCTTACACGTTGTAGATTATTATGGATGCTTGTTAGTTGCTATTTCTATCTTCTAAATAGATTTATTTACTGATCATGATGGCTGAGATTGAGGGTATGTATCCTGGATTGGGTTTTGTCGCCTTCTGGATAGTTGATCCCTGCATCAAGTGGGTCAAAAGTTTTTGAAACATATCCTAGAGGCCCACCCTATTTCCAACACCAGCAAGTTCTATAAACTTTACCCATATCATCAACTCTCTGGAGCACTCTCCAACCATCTATGCATACACAGACTTAGGTGAATGGGAAATGATGAAGACACGTTGCTCACTATCAAGCCACATGTTTCTACCGCCATAATTCATTTAGACACTGTAGCTCTGCTTTGATCTTTTGAAGATGGTACACACAGGAGGAAAGGAGAGAGATGAACAAGAATGGCGTAAAATATTCATGGATGCGGGTTTCAATCAATACAAGATGGCATCTGTGCTCGGTTCGCGATCTACCATCGAGCACTATCCATGATCGATGTGATTAGTTATCTAGTAGTGGAATTAACCCTGTTAGAGTCAGGGCCTCTTAAGTTGTAACGTCGTGTGCTTGTCAATATAATTGAGATGGAATGTATGAACGTTTACTGCGGTTAATAAAAATCATATTTTAGATATGTTTTGTGTATTGGATTCAGAAGATAAGAGGCCTACACTGAGTCAATTTGGATGGTGGATTGTCATCTTGTACCGTTTAGAACATAGTTATTAGGACTCATCGCTGGATGGTACTTCCTTTTCAGGGCGTGGTAAGAAATTAAATGCATCACTAATTAACAGAGTGAAACATGTGAAATTTGTGGGCCCATTTGTCTGCATGAAAATGATTCTTAGGAAACGTGTGGGGTGAAAGATATATGATGGTGATTTAGTCTCACTTTTGTAGGATTTGATCACATGGGCTGACAGCGGAAAATTCATTTTCCACCTATGGCCAAACTGTTTATTTACATGGTATTGAATTTCTTGAAATACTAAAAAATGAGTTTCTAAAAGTAACTAAAATCTGAGAAATAAAAGCGACTATTTATAATTGGCTATTTAATAACCTCTCGGACGTTTGTCTTTTACGAATGAGATATGAAAACTGAATTTACATATGTAAAATTTGTATTTGAAAATTCTACACATATTGATTATATACGTCATGCATGTGTGTAAATAATAACATGTTTGCTTGAAAGCATTGTTCTCACATTGAGTAAACATTGATTGGCTCGGATGGCATATGTGAAAAAAATCACTCAAAATCTATGAATGTTTAAGACAAGAAACTCAAGTTTTGTTTAATGGGTCAACAAAACTTTAGTTTTTGACATTAAGTAATCACCACCATCATATTATAAAAGGTTATAAGATCTAATTTATTACCTCATAAAGTTTATTCAAAATGAGTTGACTGTACTCTTGCCTCCCGTACTTGCTAAGTAAAACTAAAGAAAGGGTTGGCAAGTTGAGCTAAATTAGTCCACGTACATTTTACACCTCTACATCAATAGTTTACTTTTTCACTTCTTCTAAGATATTTTCATCTCATGTATGGTTGTACTAACTCTTGCTCAATTAGTTAGAAACTTAGAAATATGGGTGCATGTGTGAGTAAGAGTGCGTGAGTTAAACTCTATAAAAGAATGTTAGGTCGAATTGTTGAATTAAGATAGAATAATTTGTTTTTATAACGTATTTGATAAAAATACAAAATCTAAATAATCCCATTATTGTCAACCACAGGTATGGTATTATCTAGAGAATTATATTTGCAACATCGTGAGAGAAATCAAGCCCATCACACTCTAGGCTCGATACCCGCCGGGCTCTTGTTCACAGCGTGTGAACTACTGATCCATATAATGCATAATAAAAACCAATGTGAGAATCATGTACGCTCGTATAAAAGGATACTAGATCTGGGAATTGAATGCTGTATCAAGCCCTGATCACGTGATTCTCCAGTGTGATAGTGGGTAAGAATGAGAGGCCCTTAACTATAAGTTCAAATTGTGAAACACATGGGATTGTTTTTTATAACTCTATTTACTTTTGTTGTAAGCTTATTTACAGCAATTTCTTTTCAATAGTTTTTTTATGTGCTTTCCTAGTGGCAAATGGGGACTCCCATGGCAAAAGCAATGCCCTATGTAGGTCGAATTATATAACTGCATGAACTTCACGATGTGTGGGACTGGCTACAAACATGTTTGAAAATAGAATGATAGGTGGAATAAAATGGACAAAAAATGTGCACAGCACAAATTTGGACAGTCCATAGTTTCATCAATCATCCATCTTCAGTTTTCTTTCCCTTTCTCTGCGTCGAAACTGAAATTATGTCTTCCAATTGTGCCGAGCATTAGAAGACCATTTAAGTCATGAGTTGTTCTTATTTTCTTTAACTATAATTGATTGTTGGGTTGGGTTTAAGAGTAACTGCAGCTTTGTGATCCATCACTAACATTAACATAGATAATATGCCCTTAATTTTACTAATTTGGGTATCACATAAAAACTTCGTCACTTCTAAACAAAACGTCACATATCAATTAAAATGTGCTTTTTTAACGTTTAATGAATTCTCTTGATTTTTTTCATTATTTTCTTTAAATTTTGACATGCACATTGTGAAGAATGGTGTGTTTTGACATGCTCATTTTGAATGGAGTGGTGCATTACTATGCACTAGCTGTGGATCTGATTCACTCTTCAAGATCCAAGAGCTTGGATGAACTCCTTGGACGTTGCCGATGACAATGGACGGATCAGATCTAATGGAGGGAACAGAATCTCGGTTAATTTTCTTGAGAGCCCTCTCCTCTCTCTTTACCACGTACGTTGTGTCATTGGTATACAGTAAGTACGTACAGTGGACCAGCCCCACTTCATCCTCGTTATATAGCACATAGGGAAGGATCATGGTCGAGTCGCTTCCGGTCACACGGGCCAGAGCCTCTCATGTGCACCGCCTCATGCGCCTATTGGTCCACTTAAGGTTCTTTGCATTTCAAAAAAACAATGGCAATGGAGATGAAGTTATGTGCTCACAGCTTCTTCCAGACTTCTCTTGAAGGAGTCAAGGACGAGCCTGTCGCCATTTTTGTTGTTGATACTGGACCAAATGGTCATGCCTCCTTTGGGAGTTCATGGCCCAGAACACTGAGACTAGCAACATGTTCAATGTGGCCATGGCTAGTGACTCGCATTTTGATGGAAGTCCTTGTTAATGAGTGTGGTGGGGTTTTCCAAGGGGTGAGGTCCATAGTCGATGTTGGGGGAGGCACTGGTGAGAGTGCTATGACAATTGCTAGAGCATTCCCACATATCAAATGCACCGTGCTTGACCTCCCGCGTGTGGTTGCAACCGTGCCCAAGACTACAGACTTGGATTTCGTTGGTGGGGACATGTTCCAGTCCATCCCCAAGGCTGATGCAGTTTTTCTCAACGTACTTGAAATTTGCATTTTGCTTAGAATTAGTGTGACAATTCTACCGACATAATGAAAAAAAAAAAATTTGGTATAGGACATATTGTACTTATCACAATAATTATCAAAATATTGTAGAAAATAACTGATTTGCCAAGGATGAGATAAGATTATAATGGATTTGTATTATATTAGGTTGGAATGATCATATTTTCTTTTATGTGCATGATTTCCTTGGCATTGAAATGTGAGTGTCACAGAATGTCCGTCAATTGGGTTTTCACCAAGGGAGAGTGTTAAAAATATCGAATTTCACACGAGAGAGAGTATTGAAAAGTATTTCCACTATCCCTACTAGCACCTCAAGAAATGGAACAAAAAAAAATTAAACAAAAATTGATACCTTCCTAAAGAGCCCAATCATAGAATTTGGGGCAGGGAAAGACATGGCCTTTTTTTTCTTTTTCTTTTTTTGACGTTTTTGTCCATGTCTCGCAATATCACAGGATGTCGGGATATCCCACTACATGGATGTTACCGTGGATGTTTGGCATGTAATAATTTTCCCTTCCTTATTGGCCTTCTTACCATGCTTCATACCTCCTCCAACTATTACGTACACTACAAGAAAAAATACAATTAGCGGCGGATAAAAACCGCCGCTATATGTATGAAAACTGCCCCTAAAGCCTTTAGCGGCGGAAATGTGTCCGCCACAACTTTTGTCGCTGGAGAGTGGTGTCACTAATTGTATTGGGCAGTATTGGCTGCGGAATAGGAACTGCTGGAAAAACAAAATCAATAGCGGCGGTTATAAAATCGCCACTAATAATTATATTCCGCCACTAATCAGCCCATAGATTTTTCCTATTTTCGTACTACAAAACCGCTGCTAGATGTGGACCTTGTAGCAGCGGATAGCATAAACCGCTGCTATATATCCTCCCTTATTTATTTAAAGTACACGTAGTATTCCATAAGCATTTGCAGAATTAAACACAAAAGCCTGCTAGTAATCTCCAAGATAAAAGAAAAGGTTTGATTTAACCAAACTCGTTAGTCCTCATTGTCCAAATCATGTATGCTATAGGGTGGTGAAATGTTCTCCCACGAGCATAGGCATATACGATCTAGCTCTGTTGGTCCCACTCAGTTCAACGTTTGATTAGTAGGCTACGGGGCTTTCTCACACTCTCATCTTCAAATCCCTAGAATTCATAGGAAACACTGTTCAAAGTCTTCTGTCTGATAAACAGGGTATGAAAGACTGGATCAGGAGGTACTCTTACCCAAATCAATTTTCATACTACTAGTCACTGGTATTGAGGTTGGTTGTTTTGGTTTATTTGGCACACTTGAACTCTGAATGGGATTTTCCGACCATGACAAAGTTGCTTTGTTCGAAAAATATTCTTTTTGATTTGCCTCAACCATTCTCTGGGATTCTTCAAAGATCTGGGTTTGGCCGAATGACAGATAAACACCAGCTTTTAAGAAATTTGGCAACAGTAGGCAACTCTTTGGTGGTGGTGGGCACCGAAAGTAATCGCTCAAAATTTTCAAGTCTGAATGCAGTTTTTGTTTCCCTCGAGGCAATTCAGTGCAGAGACGATGCTATTGGATTACTCATTTTAAAGAGCTCTGAAGCAGAAGCTGTAAAGTGCAATGATCATACCCTTGAATTGGAGAAAGGAGATTTGAGAAAGCTCTCCAGTATTAATAGCCAGACAAATGATTCTAAAGACCCATCTCCTCCTCATCGGACCCACGTTTGACAAATTACATTGCAAAATTGCATATATTCAAAATCAAAACACATTACCATGACCTTAAAGTTACTTCAAATCAAAGAAGCACACACTCTCCCCAAACCTCTCCTTAAACCCCCTTTCTCTCTCTCAATCTCTACCACCTCAGAGTATATGAGGTTTAATTGTGTCATTACTTATGTCATCTTAACTGCACCCAGCCTCACCTACACCCATTTCACCCAACTAACTGCCATCATCACCAATAGCCCAAGAAAAGACCTGCACCGCAACGAGACAAATTAAGTTACAACAAAAGATAATAAAAAGGCAAACGATATAAAGATATAAGTAGAATTAATGATCATTTAACTACCGATACAGGAGAGACTATTTATGTGACTAACCCATACAGGAGGGGTAAATAAAAAAGGGGAAGGTGAGTGGACGGATCAAGATGCTGCATCAATTCAAATGCAGAAACATGTCCCAACGGATAGGTTGCCAAATTCTTGTATAGGATCCCCATAGCGTGGGACTGGAGGCAGTAGGCACATTGAATTCCAGGGGAATTTCAGAAACATTCTTAATGCATAAGTAAAATCAACTACAGAAACTTTAATAAGTAAAATAATTATGTTAAAGACAAGAAACTCTATCTGAATAGTGTACTGAATCTTAACCTTAGTCGATTAGCTATATTCATAATGCTGCATTCATACACAATTAATAGTAGCAAAAATAATTCTACGTTATTCATAAAATGTTATACAAATTATATTTAATCCATGTCACTACAGAAGAGGAAAAAGCAATACCTGTGGAAATAGCTGTTGCAGAGAGTGGAAGACCGAATTGAAACCCATATGTTAAAAATAATTGATCTGTCAAAAATAAGAAAGAACAAGTCAAAGTTGGTCATGATCAGAACACCACCACCACCCAGATTATGTTCTCAATGACAATAAACATAATAGAGAACAGAAGCTGCATAGTGATGCACTCCCTGCCATGATCTCAGATCCGATCACTGAAAGCATATCTGCTACCTCATTTTGATATATGAGCAGACAGTGCAATCATATCCTGGATTCATTCTTCTGTCCATATTCAGATTTCAAAGATTTCAGCTGATTTTTCTAAAGAGAACTAGTGGAAACACACTGATTCTTCTGTCCATAAATTAACCTGTTTAGGAAAGTAGTCATAGTTTGGTTGAAATGAAATAACCATTTTCACACCCCTTCTTGAAATGAATCCAGCTTGAAATGCAACTAGTCATAGTTTGAAAAACCAAGAAATCAACAAAACATACCACAAAATATATATCATAATTAGACCCAAAGGTACCTGAAATATATACAGTCAACCATCATGCTGGATGTCATTAGGAGTAGCACCGAAAACCTAGTACAAAAAAAAAAAAAAAACAGTCATTTGAGTATGAATTTTAAAGGAATTAAATCCAAATATAAATGATTCTTAAATCTATGGTATGCTACCCACAGGCACAGACGAAGACGACGATGGGCCACTCCTAGTGAAGCTCTGCATCCATGTCATCAAGTGGTTCAATTGGGTTCGCATCTGGACCACTTCCTCTTGCAAGGCTATCCTCTGAGATCTCTCCATCTCTGCTATCCTCGCCGATTCAAGAGCTGCAGCTCGTGCTTCAACAGCTGCAGCTCTTGCTTCAGCAATTGAAGCTCGTGGGCCAAAGATATCAGAGGGAGTGACACCTAACCCAAATGTACGAACCCGGCCACGTCTATCTTCTCCCATCACTTGGGTGAAGATGTCATCTCGTGTTGTACTGCTTTGTGAGCTTTCCGGAAGTTCGCTAAGTCTTTCATTAAGTTGTCTCTGCAATTCAGAATTTTGGGCTCAGTCAGTTTTTCAGTAAAACTCATCAATTCTTGCACACAAATGTATTCAACCAGCAGTTGTCTGCCCCTTTTTTTTCTTTCTAACATTCCATTTATTTAGGAGCAATCATGCTCATTGATACTAAATAAAAAAATGCCCCATGTTAATGAAACTGCAGGATATATATTTATTCATGTGGATCAGGAGCACTGTAGACTGTAGTTGCTCAAATTATTATAGTAGATGATTCAAAATTATTATGCTATATGGGTTTACAACACTTGAATCAGTAAAGTAATAGGTTGGAATGTAAGTGTTTTTAACCATCCAAACAAAAATCTGGTCTCTAAGTATTTCAAGTGTCTTTTATATAATTATACAGTAAAGGTCCACAATTGAATCTTAACCATTTCAGCATTTCAAATAATGAGGGAAATAAGGACCATAAATATATATCTAACATATGATAATATAAAATTAGCTGGATTATATTTCTTTCTTTTAGTTTGACAGTTCCAAATCCCAATGAAAGGATTTCTCTAATAGCTACACATGCTCCACAGAGGCGGACCCAAGCATCTCAACTGTCAACGTTTAACATCCAAAAAGAGACCAGGAGTACAGGGTCCATCCATATATCCATTGGGAATTGTTATTTGTCATGAATAATATTAATTGGGGAGAGCTGAAATGGAAGGGAAAAGTGGGTTTGGAGGGTGTGGTGAGGATGGATGAGACATGACGAGAGGAGGGCCATTTGTAGGTGTGGCAGTGGCCAGTTGGCCATTGGCAATGAGATGGACAAAAGGGCACAACAGAAAAAAAAAAAAAAAAGCCCCAGCTTTCTCTAATACTCACCTAACACACTGTTTTCAAGATGGTACAATTCACAATATAAATCAATCAATATGTAAAGAATCTGTAAAAATAAACGAGTTGCATCGGCATCCGAATAGGAGGCTGTATAAATCAATCAATATGTATAGAATCTGTATAAATAAACGAGTTGCATCGGCATCCGAATAGGAGTTTATTATAATACAGAAGCAAATTGTCATACGAATCGAATCTATTAGAATATTGGTGGTTCTGCTCGAAACCAAGAGTATATTCAATATATATAGTTTCTGTGTTTCTTTATAATTGTAATGCCTTTAAAAGGCAGTGTAGTGTAGGCCTTCTTCCACACAGTTTTTTTTATTTTATTTCCTACTTAAGAGAAACTTGAAAGGGAAGCTGTGTTTTCAATTTTCTAATCCCTGGACCTAGTGTGAGAGAATCAAGATTCTTCCTTTCTCATCTATTTAATTAAAGTGATTCTTTTCCTACACGATACATTACTAATCAAAATAGGAATGGCAGTGGTATTTTTGCACAAAGTTTGGTCTCCTTAGAATGTTTGATCAAAACAACCTACAGAAGCATTTCTGACACCTTTCTCTTATACAGGCCTGTGCACTAGGCCCAAAGTTAGTCAAAGCACCTCCTCCTCAACCATCATGAAACAGAGCAGTGGATTTAATATGGTCAATCATCCCCCTAAGCTCTTGACCCATCACAACTTAACCAGAGGAGTTTCTTTCCAATTGTGCCTATGGTCAATTAATTTTCTACTCAAGAAACATTCAGGTCAAAACGGAGCAAAGACCAGACCCATCCGATTGCAACATTGTCCATTAAATATAATAATTTGCAAAGCATCAAAGAATATAGAAACTATGGTGGAAGATGCTAGCAGAACACTTTGTTCTTAGAATTTCCTTTTCTTTTATTTTGGGAAAAAGAGAGAATGCAATTGGTTTTTAAACCCAAATAATGATTTTAGCATGTTCAACAAGGATTAAACATACCATCACGTCCTCTGATGCTTGATCCACGAGCTGTCCATCTCGGCGTGTATGAGTCATTCGGAACACTTCCATCCGGTCCGGCACCTGCCCATCGGGATTTCGTGCCCGCTATAATCATTTAAAATAGTTAGATTAAAAACAATGAGATCCATATCAAAGTATTATATTAACAACAACGATTTAATTAAATAAGAAATTACCGCTTCATCGCGTATTCGGGCGAAACTTTTTGTTCCGGCCGTATGACTCATCGTCTGTGCCTCGCGATTTCTAGAATTTCTTCTGCTTCGCGCCTATTTATGATAACGCAAACATTAGTTTTTCGAAGAAAATAAACAAAAGTAAAAGAAAAATCAAACAATTCGGCTAAGAAATCATAAAGTTCTTATTTATTTCATACCACCCCCTCCTGAGACCCCCAAGACCTAGCAAGGGACACCCATTGGTCCGGATTCACTCTAGCAGGACAGTCCTGCAACCGGTCCCGAATGGTATGATATGGGTTATAGTATTTCTTCTTCAATGTGGCTTTCCAATTCCTCCAGCTGCGGCTTAGCGCAAAGTGAACCCATCTCTTCATTTTCTCGTTATTGCCCAAATCAAATTTTGCCTGTAAGACATGCATGAAAAACTCGACATTAGTACAAATAAAACACATGCTATTATCATCATAATTGAATCAATTACATTAATACCTGTATAGCCTGCCACATATCCGTTGTCCGCTCTGCAGGCATTCTCCTCCAATCAGAATAAGAGAGGGGCGCTTTCTGCCCATCTCTTGCAATGACGCCGATATACGAAGTCAAAAGTCTCTCATTCATTCCAATGGGCTGCCCACATTCATTACATTCTACCACGATACGCTCTCGCTGATTAGTGAGAGCGATGCATCGATTTGGGCCTCTTGTCCTCCTTGCTTGAGTCCCTGTTTAAAACACAAGTCATTGGACAAGCATCATACAAAGCTGAAATTACTTTTCAACACAACAAGATTTTATTAACAATACAAGACAATAAGCATAGGTATCACTATCAAATGCATATAAAGAAGATCGAATTCTATCAACAACATTGGAGGAAAAACATAAATTAGCACTGTTTCTATTTACATGTCTTTCAAAACACAGTCACCATAAAGCTAACAGAATCTGAATCTGTTACTCCATAATCCTGTGCTAACAAAAACTACAAAACTACATTTTTGGTGTCAGCTATTGAAATCCTAAGATGCAACACATGGCTGTGGATAGAGCCAAGCTTTTGGGCTTCGCAAACCACATTTATTACATTTTATTATACAAACTGCCAATTCAGAGTTGGCACCCGAGTATAAGTTGGAGCCTGATGATGTTAGAAAGAGGAACAAAACCTCCCAGCTGGTTAGATGCATGCAATACTGAAATGCATCCATGATCATTTAATCACAAGATATACATATATATAAATTATTGCAACATAGAACAAAATAACAACAATGAGTGTTGAATACAAAAAGGATTAGCAAAAGAAGAGAAGATTATTAAACCTAAACTTCCTATGATACTATTTTTGAATATATGTAATTACCTGAAGTAGATGCCTGGGTGTCCATCTGTGTTGGCCGGTCCCCTGCCTGTGATGAAGATGACATATCTAACATGCGCACCATTGAGCTTATATTCAATAATAGTCACTTAGTAAGTTCAAGGATTTTTTAAAACACAAAAGAAATACTTGTAGCTAACAAAAGTTGTATTTATCATTTAATTTTACTTATTCATTGATCTTGAAGAAAGTTGGAGGTAACATAAACAGAGCTTAACAAAATCTAATGAGAGAAAGGATCTTTTTCATGTGAGATGTGAAAAACTAGAGTCTTTTTAGTGATAGCTTTGTGTCTTTTGACTTCTATTTACATCTCTTTTCTTAATGGTTGTCCTGTTTGTTTATAATTTACACACATGCACACACAAGAAGTTAAGATTTATGTCTAGTTAAGATTTATGCACTTACAGAGTTACTGGCTGTTCGATGGGTTTCTGTGTTGCTGGGATACATATAATCTAGGCTGATTTAATATTTGTACAGGGCTTAGATCAAGTGTTAGAAATAGAAAGGCCAAAGCTCGGTCCGATACAACCTGCGATTCATGATTGGGAACCTGATCATGAGTCAGTTATCTAGTATATCTGGCCCGAAATCTTTTTTTAGCATTTCGGATTAAAATTATTTTGGTTCAATTGATAAGTCTAATTAAAACCCAATTGATAAGACTCTTTCTTCTTCTTTTTAAATAAAAAAGTTCAATTAGGGTTAAAACACTTTTGGATTTAATTTTTGATTAATAACTCTTTCTTGGTTTAAACTCCAATTGATCAAGGTTGGTTAAAAAATTGAATTAAAGTTGAAATCGAAATTGAACTCCAAAAATGATATTTACAACAAAGAAACAACTAATTAGATTTCTAATATAATTTTTTTGTCCATGCAATTAGTTAATTTCTTAGAATTGAAAAATATGGAAGACTTGATGGAGCTTGAGAATGCAAGGTAAAATGAAATATTTGATAATTAAATGAGATGATAGTAAAATTAACATTGTAAGTTCCCCTATTGCCAAGCGTAATATTTTAATGTGATCATTCCATTGCACAACATTAAAAAGAAGTCAGGTGTATATTAATGTTAAACTTGATATTAGATGAGGCAAAAACTTTCATACATCAGTCAACATGAGTTGATTGGTCTTAGTTCTGAAACCAAAATCTCAACCTTAATGAAGCACAAACAATGATGCATATGATTATATTATTGAGAAAACTATTTAAAAAAGAACATAATGTTTAAAGAAGATTAAAAAAAGTTGACATCGAAAAAAAGAACTTGCCAAACTGAAATAACAAATTTGATTGTCCCTATTTGTAATCCACATCTAGATCAAATATTACTTCAGTTTAGCTAGAGCATAAGGTCAAATTGACAGTACTTTCTCGTTGTAAGTTCTACTTCTCTACTCATTACTATTTAAACAAAAAGGAAAAAAAAACTCAGAAAAGGAGAAAAAAGTAAAAAAAAATAAAAAATCAGAGTTTGTAGGCTTTCTATACTTATAAAACTTAAATCAATTATTCTATTGAACTTTAATCATAGAATAAAGGTACAGGGTACCGGGTCAATGTATTTTAAAGGTTAGCACATGAAAGATGGACATAGAACTCAGACATCTCTCTCTAAGTTTTTCTCACATATAGCATCATCTCACTAGATTGTTTCTCACACACACAACACATTTATATGTCGTCATTATCATAGTCTTATCCCATGGATGAATCCAGGGAAAGAAAAATCTTGTCTGAAATGCTTGCAATCAAACGGATTCAAATTATGGTCCACTAAAAACAAACTGATTGTTTGTACATGGGTATATATTCTCAAGTTCTACTCCTAATAGAGTTGGTTACAGTGCTAGATTGGGCAAATAATTAATAACTTGATTGGCACAATTTTATACATCATTACTTATATTCTTTAATCATAGACTAATGATGAGATCAACTCTTATTAAAGAATAATTTAAGAACATCTCATAAAAATAGAGGAGTTCATTTTGTGTGGTTTTGATTCTCAACAGATGAACCCCGGAGTGCAACTCCTACTGACGTATTTTTATAGCTTATTTGTTGACAGGTGTGGGGAAGAAAAATTAAAGTGGATAGCAAATTAGAAATTAAGTATAAATAGAAGTGGCTAAAGTAAAAATAAATAAATAAATAAATAACATTTTACAAGTTTACTTCTCTTAGATATATCACACTTAATTGTAGTAAAGAAAAAGAGAGGCCAAAGAGGAGCAGAAGGGGCCTCTTGTGTCAGATAAGAACTCATTGCACCTCTCCCAACTGCTATTTTCATCTTCACCCTACTTTTCCAACTAAATAGTAATTAAGCAAAAAACTCTCCCATCATCCTACTTTCCCTTCTCCATTTAAAGTGTTCCAAATTACTTTCCTACTTTCCCTTCTCCTACTCATGCATATATAGTACAGAGCCTCCTGGGGTGGCAGAGGCCGAAATTTATTGCTGGGGTGGTCAAGTGGGTACGTGCAACTGTAAACTTACCATTGGAAACAGTTGTCCCCCACTGGCCTCTTGTCCTAGACCTTATCCGGGAAAATTCCTCAAGTCTAGATGTCCCCATAGTAATCCAGAAGGATGAGTGCCTCATCCAGGTTGAAGAATGATTGTACAATATGAGAGAAGATGGTGTTTGGTATTCACAGACTACATAGCAACCGAGTCTGGATTAGGCTCCTCACTAAGGACGAGGTTGAAGAGGTGATGGCAGCTGCAACAGAGGATGAGCCTTTTCCATCCCGGATAGATCGATTGCGATGGGTTCTCCAATGGTTCGATTTTGGAGTTGAATCAACAAGCAGAGAGAGGATCTGAACTACAAAATTGAAAACCCTAAAGCACCGATTCCAGATCAAAACCAAACAACCAGACATTAAAATAGAAACAAAAAAGAAGATCTGAAACCCTAAAAATATCTCAATCAGTTCAGAATTCAAAGAATAGCATCTAAAAAAACTTGAAAGACCTCAATCTAACTGTTTGGAGAACCTAAAACACCTCATCAGTTTGGAATCCCTACAAGATAATCTATAGATATTGCAAGCATAAAAAAGAACAAACAGATAAGAGGGACAAAGAATACCTGTGAGGAGATCCTGATAGCAGTTGTAGCTCAAATCACATTCATTTAGATGATCCTTAAAGTAAAAGGAGCAGAGGATCGAAAAAATGCAGGGACGTAGCTCAGATGTGCGAGCTCGAAAATGTCGATCACTACCTTCTTCTTCTTCTTCTTCTTCTTGTATGGAAGATCTTGAAGCCCAAACAAAAACCTCACAAAAACCTCCAAGCAAAAACCTGAAATCTCGAAGCTCCAGCACAAATCAATCGAACGATTAGGGTTTTGAGGAAACAGAGATCTCAAAAATTAGGGGTTTTGGAGAAGAAAGAGATCTCAGAGAGTAGGGTAGATTAGGGTTTTGGGGAAGAGATCTCAGTTTCGGTTTTGTGCCTGGACGAGGGAATGGGCCTGGACGAGGGAATGGGGGGGGGGGGGGCGGGAATTAAAATGGTATAGCAGCGGAATATAATTTCTGCTACTGTAGGTTTATATTAACGTTCAAATGTATAGCAGCGGAATATACTTTCCACTACTGTATCTTTCTATTTACAACTTATCTTTATAGCAGCAAAATATAACCTCCGCCGCTGTATGCACATATGTATTAAAAAATATATACCAAACACCTGCCACTATACCAAACACGATAAAAACTTACTTAATAGGAGGAAAATTATATTTCCTCCGCTATATGTATTAAAAATATACTACACTTAATAGTAGCAAAATACAATTTTCGTCATTATACCACTACTTAATAGCAGCAAAATTATATTTCCGCCGCTATATGTATTAAAAACTTTTATATACTACACTTAATAGCAGCAAAATTATATTTCCGCCGCTATATATAATATATTACACTTAATAGCAGCAAAATAAAATTTCCGCCGCGATTTATATAAAAAATGGAAATAATATGAAGGTTTTACTTAACCTTCTATTTAAGCCTTAACACAGGCTAAGGTCCTTTCTCAGATTATCTTGTGAATTCCTAACACGGATAATTAAATAATTAATCTAAAACTAGATAATTATCAATCACCACAAAAATAGTACGAGACACAAGTTTTTACGTGGAAAACCCAACTCGGGAAAAAACCACGGGTGGTAGAGACCACCTAAAGCAAAGCACTATAATTTGAAGATTACAAGTGAACTCACTAGACCTTTGTCCCAGTTTGCAACTCAACCTAAAAGGACTGTGAAGAACTTGCCGACAGCCCGCCGTTCACCTTCCACGTGCTAGCTTGAAACCCACCTTAAATGCCCCTTCAAGGTGCTTGATCACAGGGAAAGAGAATGAATCTTCAGCACAATCTCCCTTGCATAATAAAGCCCACAAATCTCTCCAGAAGACAATCTCAAGAACTCCGGTGAATCATAAATCTTCTGTATCTTGTTTGTAGATGCAAGGGGTCTATAAATAGCCCATGATTCGTGCACAATACTTTTTGTAATGAAACAGGACTCTTGAAACAAGTTTGGAATAATGTGAATAGTAGAGTCCCGTGTGCCAGAAATTCCCAGCTCGCTATAGCGAGCTTCAGCCTCGCTATAGCGAGACTGCTTTCTGTCATTGACAGAACTGAGGCTCGCTATAGCGAGATTCAGTCTCGCTATAGCGAGACTGGGTTCTGTCAATTTTCCTTGTACACGAGAGTTTCGTCCGGGGTAGCTCTCTCTTGATGTGATTTGTTTTCTTTGAAACACTTTTAAGTGTATGAGCATCTTCTGAAGAAGTCTTCACAAAACAAATACTATCTTCACAGTCCTATTCTAAACTAAATAGAAAATACAACTCGATTAGGACTCTGAGTTTTGTTCAAGATAGAAGAATTAGCCAACTAAAATTCTAACAATCTCCCCCTTTGGCAATTCATGAACAAAACTCCTTATACAAAGTAGATCTTCTATCCCAGTACAAGATAAACTTTAAAAAGACTTTTTAAACAACTGAGACCAATTGCCAACGAAGATTAATCTGCCTGATATGCAATCCTGAAAGTAAACCAAGGGAAAGAACAAGCATAAAATCATAGAAAACTAGAATTAATCAGTTTGCTTAAACAGTCTGTCTAAGTTTAAACCATAAGGTACTCCCCCGTTTTGTTAATGGGTTGACAAAGCAGAAAATAAGGAAGAAGAAAGTTAGCAAAATGCAGCATAGAAGATAAACATCAGTATTGAGACAGGTCACTGATGGCGAAGTTGATTGAACATGTCTGTATTGTGATTACGAAGATCAGTGAAGCCAGACGATATCCTGTCATCCAGTTGTTCAATCTGAACAGATTGATCATATACGGCATGTTCTAAAGCAAGGAGACGAGTTTCAACTGTGTTGTCATCGTCATCGGCAACTGGAACTTGAGCTTGCTCCCCCTGAATGCGATTCCGAACATGAGTGTCTGACATGCTTCTTGTCCTGCCATCAATCTTTTGCCTCTTTGGAACAGGTAGTTCATGTGGGTAGACATGGCAACCAGCTTCAATAAGCAACTTGCTAATCATTGCACCAAATGGAAGTTGAAGCTTCCGAGGTTCATCAAAGATTTTCAACATGCAGTCAATGATTGTACGCGGAATATCGACTGAAGTGCCTGTACCCAAAAAGTAGAGAAGAAGAGCCTGGGCTGGAAGTAGATCAGAGGAATGTCCTCTAGGCTCAATATTGTTGACAACAAATGTGTTGAGCAGGCGATAATCTGATTGCAACCTTGAAATTTTCAGCACTGGAGGATGCCAAGCAGTTGGTTGGCCACAAAGAACAGTAGCAACCTCATCTAAGAGATGGACTTGATCGTCCAGATCAGGAAAAGGGTAAAGAGGTTGATCAGGCCGCCGAAGATGTAGTGAAGTGGCGATTGATTGCGCATCAATAGAGAGAGTTTTTCCTCGAACAAATGTGCGGAAGCCATCTTCTTTCACTTCAAACATATTGCAGTAGAATTCTCGTACCCAATCCTCAAAACATTCATTATCCAAGCTCATTAGATGCATTAGACGATTTTGATATAGCCATTCTGTAAAGTTTGACGGGGGTAGAGAATTCTGATCAATAATTCTTTCAAAAATCACCTTTCGGTCTTTGAAGGTGGATTCAAACCGAGTGGGACTCTCAGCATCCCGAAACCGATCAATATCAAATTGAGATGAAGAACTTGCGGGACGCTTCCCCTTAGATGATTTGGGAGCCATGCTGATGCCAAGAAGATGCAAGAAAGCACATATAACAATGTTAAACTTCATTGAGGCAATATCCCAAACACCTTGTGTGCACAAAATCATAGAGTTATTCCAACTAAGTTGGACAACCTTCCAAAGGACCCCAATGTGCAAGGGTTTTACAATGAGAAGAATAAGAAGAAATCCAACAAAGAAACACAATAATCTTAAAAACAATGTCTAATATATGCAAAAAGATCAATGTGTAGAGGGATTCCATCACAAACTCATGAAACTAGAAGGTTGATAAATCCATCCATCAATGAATGTTCTCCAATGTGCATATGTGAAAACCAAGTGCCAAAGCAAGCAAACCAGTACCAAACACACCAATGTAGGCATTGTGAAGAAAATCATTAGTGAGAAGAGGAAGAGAGAAAAGCATACCTTGGAGGAGAAGAAGAAGCACAGATCTGAATTCCTAAATGGAAAGAACACAAGGAGCAATGGAGTTGTGATAGAGAAGAATGGAAAGGGGAGAAAAGAAAACAAAGAAACCCTAGCTTGAGAAAGAAGGGAAGAGAAGAGGAATACGAAAAGAAGAGGATGTCTCGGTTTTTAAACAGAAACAGTAGTCTCGCTATAGCGAGATGTAGTCTCGCTATAGCGAGACTACATACTGGAATGAGAAACAGTGTGGCGCAGGCAGAGTGAATTTCCCCCTTTTTTTTTTTATATGTGTGTTCCATCTATAATTAATAGCACTGAGAAGATCAAGAAATGCACCTTAGGAAAAATTGTGATAGTGTGTGAAAAATGAGATGCTCCCCCTTTTTTTTTTTTTTTTTTTTTTTTTTTTTTTTTTTTTTCTCCGTCATTGGTGGCTTTCACACTATCGGAGATGGTAGCCTTCTCCATCGAAACTTACCAATCGAATGGAAGCTATCACTCATGACCGTAGGTAGCCCTGATCCTCTGGTCATATATGTATATATTGCAATTTGCTTCTCCCCTTTTTTTTTTTGTTGTAGGGTTTTCAATGAATCGTCGTGGGTGACTTTCACACTAGCAGTCATGGTAGCCTTCTCCAACGAAACTTGCCAATCAAATTGGAAGCTTTCACACATGTCTGTAGGTAGCCCTACTCCTCTGATTCAAAAAAAATGTGATGCATATGGAAATTTTTTTTTTTTTAATTTGGAGGGCAACAACCATTGTGAGAGAGGAAAAAATAATTCCAATAAGTTGTGCAATATCATTAATCAAAATCATAAGCAATAAAAATCATAGAGTGGAGTGAGCATTGTGCATGTGTAAAAAAAATGAGTAAAGCGAAGAATTAAAGACAGGGGGAAATCCCCAGAGACTTGCGAAGAGATTCGAATCGATTTGGGTCCAGAGGTTTGGTAAAAATATCAGCCAGTTGATTTTCAGTAGAAACTTTATCAAGAACAATGATGTTCTCTTCGACTAACTCACGGATAAAGTGATGCCTAATATCAATGTGCTTGGTCCGGGAATGTTGTACAGGATTTTTGGATATGTCAATTGCACTTTGATTATCACAATACACAGACATAGTGTCCTGAGAAATTCCATAGTCAGCCAACATTTGTTTCATCCAAAGAAGTTGAGTACAACAACTACCAGCAGCAATGTATTCGGCTTCAGCGGTGGAGAGGGAAATTGAAGTCTGCTTTTTACTGTGCCAAGCAACCAAGTTATTGCCAATAAAGAAGCACCCACCAGACGTGCTCTTACGATCATCGACACTTCCTGCCCAATCAGCATCTGAATATCCAACAATATTTGTATTTGTGTCTTTGGTTAGCCAGATGCCAAACTCAACGGTTCCACTTACATATTTCATGATTCTTTTAACAGAGTGAATGTGTGATTCCTTTGGTTTTGACTGATAACGAGCGCAGACTCCCACACTGTAAGCGATGTCAGGTCGACTGGCAGTGAGGTAGAGAAGACTCCCAATCATGCTTCTGTAGAGTGTTTCATCCACATCTTTGCCAGACGCATCAATGCTCAATTTCACGTTTGAGCTCATTGGTGTTCTTGAATGTTTAGCAGATGTCATCCCAAATTTTGTCAAGATATTACGAGCATATTTTGATTGTGACACAAATATTCCATTATGACACTGCTTGATCTGCAAACCAAGAAAGAAGGAGAGTTCTCCAACCATGCTCATTTCAAATTCACTTGACATACTACCAGAAAAATTGTCAACCAGCACTGATGATGTAGATCCAAAGACAATATCATCCACATAAATTTGAGCAATTAATATGTGAGGAGGTTCTTCTTTAATGAATAAGGTCTTGTCTACACTTCCTCTTTTGAAATTGTTTTCCAACAAAAAGACTGTTAGCCTTTCATACCATGCTCTTGGAGCCTGTTTTAACCCATAGAGAGCTTTCTTGAGTTTAAACACATGATCCGGGTAATGAGGATCTTGAAATCCTTTGGGCTGTTCCACATATGCTTCCTCATTTAAGTATCCATTCAAAAATGCGCTCTTGACATCCATTTGGTAAAGTTTGATATGAAGAAAACACGCAATAGCTAGTAACAGACGAATAGATTCCAATCGAGCAACAGGGGCAAACGTTTCATCAAAATCAATGCCATCAATTTGAGTATACCCCTGGGCAACCAGTCTAGCCTTGTTCCGTATGACCTGACCCAATTCATCGGTCTTATTCTTATAAATCCACTTGGTGCCGATGACATTGGTGTGGCTCGGTCTAGGAACCAATTCCCATACACAGTTTCTTTCAAATTGTGCAAGTTCCTCGTGCATCGCATTAATCCAGTAATCATCAAGAATGGCTTCCTTTATATTTTTGGTTCAATTGAAGAAATGTAGCAAAAATTACTTACCTCCTCGCGTACCTGTTTTCTAGTCTTTAAAGACTCAGTTGCATCGCCAAGCACTTGAGAAATAGGGTGGCTTTTCATTACCTTAGGTACAGGACGCGAACTCTTGGATGCGCTTTTTTCTTCAAAATGCTGAATGATGTCCATAAGATCAGAAGTTGATCTTGATTGATCAATTTTCTTATCTTTGGAATCATTATGCGTTGATGATGTACTTGGATCTTCAGGCTTGCTTGAACTTGCGTTATTATCCTGTGGTATAGGAGGAGAACTAGTAAGTACATCGTCATCATTAGAAAAGTAATCTGAAGTTCCTGCATCATCAACGACCACATTAATCGACTCCATAACTGTAGTGTTCCTGAGATTATAAACCCGATAGGCCTTACTCGACATTGAGTAACCAAGAAAAATTCATTCGTCACTCTTTGAGTCAAATTTGCTTAAGTGTTCCCTATCCTTTAGGATGTAGCACTTACTCCCAAAGGTTCGAAAATACTTGACAGTTGGTTTGCGGTTACTCCAAATCTCATATGGGGTCGATCTTGTTCCAGGCCGTAGGTAAACTCTATTGATAATATGAACTGCAGTGTTTACCGCTTCAGCCCAGAAACGTTGAGGAATTTTTTTACTGTGTAACATCACACGTGCCATCTCTTGGACAACACGATTTTTTCTCTCAACAACACCATTCTGTTGTGGTGTTTTAGGCGCAGAAAAATTCATGTTTAATACCATTCTTTGAACAAAAAGATTCAAAATAAGAGTTTTGAAATTCAGTCCCATGGTCTGAACGAAGACGAACTACACCACCAAAGGTTTTTCCTTTATCATTAATGAGCAGAGTCCATAAATCAAGAAAAACTTCAAAGGTTTCGGACTTTTCTTTAAGGAAACGGACCCATGTAAGTCGCGAAAAATCATCAACGGTTAGAAATATATATTTCTTACCGCCAATGCTTTCGGTCTTTGTAGGCCCCATAAGATCCATGTGAAGTAGTTCAAGTGGCCTGGTGGTGGTTAAGGCATCAATTTTTTTATGTGAGGACCTGATTTGCTTTCCAATCTGACAAGGACCACACACAATTGTGGGGGCTTTTAAACGTTTGGGCAGCCCTATAACTGTCTCATGTTTGGCCAAGTTATCTAGGTCCTTATGATTAACATGGCCTAGACGTTGATGCCACAAATCGATGTCATTGATTATAGCTGCATGACATGATATGGTATCCTCTGTGGAAACAACATAACAATTGTCAGAAGTACGCACACCATGGAGAACATTATTTTCCTTTTTATCAACAATGAAACAATCATTAAGAGAGAAATGAACTTCATGTTGTGTGTCACATAATTGGCTGATGCTTAACAAGTTAGCTTTCAGACCTTTAACAAAGAAAACATTTGATAAAGAAGACATACCTGGAATCGAAACTGTACCTTTTCCGATTATTTTTGTTTTGCTTCCATCCCCAAATTTTACTCTACCTCCATCACAGCTTTCCAATGAGGTAAACAAGGATCTATTTCCAGTCATGTGTCTAGAACATCCGCTATCCAAGTACCAAACTTGCGAATCTGTAGCTTTGAGAGCAGTCAAGACCACATTGCAACGAAGATCAGACTTAATAACCCAGATAGATTTAGTCTTGATCTTTTGAGGTGAATTATTCCTCACCCGATGCTGATTGTATGTTTGAAATTGATAACAGTGTGGTCTTATGTGCCCTTTTATTCCACAAAAATGGCAGATTGGAACAAATCTGGGTTTTGACACATATTTGGTTGCTCTTGGGTTCGCAAGGTGAGTATTTAGGGTAGCACGCATGCCGGATTGCAATACTGGTCCTTTAACAAAAACAGATTTACCTGATTGCATAGAAGAAGAAGACTCAGAGATAAATCCAAGTCCAGTCTTATGTTTATCACTCCTTTGTTGCAACAAAATCTCATCAAGAGTCATGGATCCTTTGTTCATTCGATCAAGCGAGGATTTGGCTGAAGTTAACTCTTGTAGAGCCATCCGAAGTTTTCCACAGACATTATTTTTCTCAGCCTCCAGCAAGTTGTACTCAGTTTGCAAGAAATCCAGTTTCTTTTTGACAGTCTCATATTGTGTAGTGGAAGCTTCCTTTTCTTTTCCTACAGCAATAACTGTGTCAGATAAAATCATACGTTGAGTTTCTAACTGGGTTACCTTGAGACGAGCATCACTTAGTTCAGCAGTAATGATTGCATTATGAGATTCTGAAGCTTTCAGCTTTTGAGAGAGCTTATCGTTTATTCGAGATAAACGTAATGAGTCTTTGAGAAGTTTCTTATACACTACTTCAATATCCTGGTCTTCATCAGAAAAATCATCAATATTTGTCTCGTCATCTGACTTGGAATCCTTGTCAGAAGACCCCTGCTCAAGAGATGAGTTAGTACTAGATATAAAAGCAACAAATTTAGCAGACTTAGATTGTGACTCAAAGTCACTGTTCTCATTCTCAGATTCTTCTTCTTCCCAAGAAACATTTAAGGCTTTTCCTTTGTTTTTCTCCAGCCTGTTAGCACATTTAGATGCTGGATGACCAAATCCTTGACATTCAAAATATTGAATGGGTTTATTAGCTGGTTGGGATGAATTTTTATCATTCTTGGGCAGTCCTTTTGTTTTATTGAATCCTTTGTTCTTTGGGAATTCCTTTTTGAGATTTGGTTTCACTACTAGAAAAAAGGCATTTTATATCGGCTAAAAACCGATATAAAAGACCTATAATATCGGTTTTTGAGTGAGCTTCAAACCGATATAACTGCCCCCGATATAAAAGATAAACGTAACCGATATAATAAGTGTAATATTTCATATCGGTTAAGCCTAAAGCGATGTAATATTCATATGTATTTATATCATAAATTATTATAAAACCGATATAACTTATAGCCAAACCGATATAACTTATAACCGAACCGATATAATTTATAGCCAAACCGATATAACTTATAGCCAAACCGATATAATTAATATATGTTATATCGGTTTCATATGGTTTTTTATATCGGTTTCATAATAACCAATATAATTGATTAAGAATAACCGATATAAAAAATATGTAATTGGTTTGTTATATCGGTTTCATATAGTTTATTATATCGGTTTCATTAAAAACCGATATAATTTCACAATTTTTTTTTTTAATATCAAAAGAACTTGTTGTACCATGACAAAAAAACCTGCAATATACCTCAAAATACTAACATCTAAACAATAAAAACCTTTGTATATATATAAACAAATTAATTTCTATATACATATATACACATGCAAGTATAGTATAAATTAAAGTTTCTAATGTAACTGTAACTACGCCTCAAGATCAAATAAAAATTCGGCAGAGTCTCCTTTGTATTTTCAATATTTAAAAAACCTAAACCCTGTCATAACATGAAAATCAATATCAACCCTTCCAAGATATATATAATTTTACATATTCTGATCGAAAACCAAAACTTGCATATATAACATCACCACGCCAAATTCTAATTATTTGTAAATACTATCAAATTTTGTCTACAGTATAAACTCTGCAGATTCTACCTATAAAAAAATGAGCAGGAAAGAACTATAGGGAATCACTAGTAAGAAATGAAAATAGAAACAAATGCAACAAAACATCACTTCTAACAGAAACAACACAAAAACCATGGGATGTACCGGATAGATTTTCTCGAAATTTCGGCATAGTCTCCCCTGTACGTGTGACATGTAAATTTTTTTTACAACCTGCTAGTACCTGTACATGACAAAAAAACACTTCATATAAACAACCCAATGCCCCAACACACTACAAAGTCATTCACCACTACGTGCGAGTCCCATCAAAGCATGGTCTCAAAATGAAAAGAATCTTTAAATGTAGAACTTGTGCCACCAAATGGAAACAAACAATAGTAACCATCCACATATCTTTAGATGTCAAATTCCTGAAGCCAGACTATTAGGATCAAAATTTGTACTATTTTCCCTGCCAATTTGTTCACTCTGGATTGGAAGGGCATCTATACATACTTAAGAATAAATCACAGAAGCATGAGTAAACTAAAAAAGACCACTACCCCACATCCATTTCTTCCCATCCAAATACTCCAAAACATCAAGCAATGAGAAAGAACAAAACCCATTTCATTAAACTCCTCAAGAACACATGTTCTAGTTCCCATCTTAGAAGCCAGCAAAACACCCTTAAAAAAAAAAGAACCTACATCTTCAGACTACCATGTTACAAGGAAAAAGGTCTATATAGATCATATCTAAAACCAGTAACCCACATCCAAAATTAGTTTTTAGGATATATACATAAACACACATCCAAATAGTGTCTTTTATAAGAAAAATGTTGTACACAGATCCCATGTCAAGAAAAGACATTAAACCAGATGAACTAACTCAAAGACAGTATTTGAAGCAATACCTTAACTTCATTGGGTTCCAATCAATTTAAGAGGAGCTCCTAGAAAGACCAATCACTGAACTAAAGGTTTTTGGAACATATTCAAAAGAAAAGAGAAAGGAAAACACTTACATGAACTTAGTCCCAATAGATTTATGCAGTTTCTCAAGGGTTTCCATGCAAAGCTCTAGACTAGCAGCAACTTCCTCATATGTAGCAAGTGCAGAATGATAGATGTTGGTGTCAGCTTCCATCTCTGCTGGGGCAGGTGGTGGTGTTGTGGAAATACCTGTTGCAGAAGATATGGAAAAGAGAACAAGTTGACAGTGTGGACAAAAGTGCAAACTATCAAGGCAATAGACTGCTGCTAAAAGAAAAGCAAAAGAGAAATCTAATTACAAAAATAAGGAATTTCCAGCCACTAGGCCCTGTTTAGAGGCCAGTGCTTTGTCCAAGGAATCCTCTCCTCTATTCCATTCTCCACATATGCAGCATACAAACTAGAATTCTCAGTGTCAATGTTACCAGAGTGGATAAGTGGATTAGCAAAGCTTTCAACAACTAAGAAAAGGACTGCTTTTTATATTTTTTTATTCAAAACTAACCTTGCCTTCCTTTTCTTGTCTGCCCTTCCTTCTTGCAACTGTTGTCCCACAAATGGGCTTCATATCTACCAGTCCACCTATGCGTGATGAAGATTAAATTGCAAGTCTTAGAAGCACAGCACATACTAGATATCATGACAAAAAAAAATTGAAACAAACCAAGAGAAGAAAATGAATGTTTTGTTCAGATACCTCAGGAGAGAGCTCAAACTAAAATGGCACATTTGGATACACCACAAATTAACAGTCTCAATATTTGGCACAATAGATGGTTATCCATTCTAGCTGCCAATGGGAAGCATACATACCCTCCCTAAGCACCATACATGAACAAGAAACCATAAACTGGTGACCAAAATGACAGAAAGGAGGAGCTGTTTCTGACCTTGTGACACCTCTATATTGGGATGTTCTCTGCCCAAATGTATCAATGGACTTCCTATGAACAAGTTGCTTGAAATCCAAAATATATATATATATAGTTAAATTATCTTCTTACAAAGCATATAATGCAAAATCATGGTAATATTAAGTAAACTGGTAATATTAAGTAAACAAATTATCTTCATATTAAGTAAACAAAATTACAAATCATATTAATTAAATTATTTTCTTATGCATCCAACTTTTGTCCATCGTAATATCCGGTTCAAGCCATCACCTACCGACAAAAAATGATGGAAGAATGCTAAATGTAATTGCTTTTGCAGCTCCTTAGCCTTTGAGGAGGACTTATTCTTCAAGTATACTCTCTCCACATGACACATACCAAATATAAAAAATAGAAGAATCTCACTTATCTCTACAGAAACCCACGTGCATATCTTGAATACCCATTGCAATTTAATGTTAATATATGATGAGGAAACCATGAACTTCATCAACAAACAGCTGTGAACTTTGCAGGTAGGTTTGAAAAGAAACTAATTTGATAATTTTTTTTAGACAAACAAACAAACAGTTGTTGGGATATTTTGGAACTTCCTCTGCATCCCCTTTTCCCCTCATCCCTGAGGGCCTCTTTATGTTGAATTAAAACTGAGAATGATATAGATTAAGGAACTTCATAAACAAGGGAAACATTTTGAAGAGTGCCTTCCATAAGAAGCTAAATCTCCCATGATCAGAAGAAATCCGTTCTCTGTATTGATTTATATTGAAAAATTATGACTAAGCCAGCAAATCAAAGGATACTTTCACCATTGCAAAACATAAAATTTACATCATATAACACCTAAAACATCAGCATCAGTTTTCCCCATCTGTTCTGTTTCCTTTTAACATATTACAAAAGCCTATAGTAAGAGAATGAAATCGCTGGAATGCGTGGCGAGAGTTTTGATTGAATCATAGGCAGCCGTTGAGCACCGAGACTGTAAGTTTCTCTCATGGCCTTCTGTGGTAAATTATTGTAATTTTTTCTTCTCTGGGGGCCATTTTGCATATGAAACAAAGCAAGTGACAAAAACATACCAGCATATTTATACAAGCAAACGGCAAGTCCATGCCCGAGCAAAGATCTGTCATTCTCTCCTGTTTCCTCTGAATATGCATACCTGCAACAATCCATTCAAAATAAATAATAAACATAAAACAGTGCAAGATTTGGTACAACACTCCCACTCTTTCTCCTCAAGTTTCCAGTGACACCATTTTCATACATGTTAGAAGGATGAGTTGAGGGATGGGCCCTGTCCATAAGGCTCTGTTCCCTTCCCCCTCTTCCTCTGTTATCATGTGTGAACGGAACATGCAATCTGAGAAGAAAAAACCCATACCTAATACCTGAGTTTTTTTTTTATGTTGCCAGGAAACCGAGAGAGAGTAGGCAACCCTGAAAATTGTTCAGTAAACCTATTCCTAACAATTCGGTGAAATGTTGGTCCGAATGTAGAATGGAAAATATCAACCACAATGTAAAAGATAAGTCATTCTTATCTTTTTGCAGTGGCAATAAAAAGATGAAGGAAAACTTACATTAGTGATATGAACCACCCAAAAGTGCAGATGTTCTCTGTATGCAGAACACCAAGATGGTTATCCAATTCCTTACTGAATGCAAGGATTGTGAGCATCATTTTAGAAAACATGTCTTTACTGTGAGCATGGGTGTAGGGGTAAGAATGACAATGCCTAAAATATAGGAAATTGAGAACTCATGCCACTGGAGAGTCCTTGCAAATAAAGATAGAGGAACTTCCTGAAGTTGAGCGTGCTTTTGTTCATCTTGACTACTTGAGATGAGTGCATCAAATTGTCGAGGTAAAACCAGATCAGTCCCGCCTATTATCTAGTGTAAAGATGATGAAGGGAAGGCATTCATTCCCATTAAACAGAGGTAGGCATCACAACCCAACCAACAAAGACCCCAAAAGATGATAAAGGAGGATGGAAAATTGATATTTGGAAATGAAATGAATGACTGTTTTTTTACATGAATAGATGATGATGGAACATACCGAAGATATTAATCCCAAGTTGAGTGTAGATCAGAGAGAACAGAACCATCCCCAAAATGTATAAACCACTAAGTAGTATAGAGAGTTATCGCAATAGGAAACAAGATAATACTACAAATTGTAAAAGAAGACTAACAAAAAAAGAGCATGATCATTGTCAATCAATAATCTCACTCAATTATAATATTTTGAACAAGTGGAAATTAAGCTCCCTTGAAATCAACAATATGAGGCCCTTATGTGTAAATGAATGTACACATTTTCCATGTTTGTAGAAGTACACAAAATATCTGATATCAACACCAACTCGTAAGATATTTAGAACAACAAAAATTTCTATTAGTCCATGTAGTGTAAGGTCCCAGATGTGTATCACATTGGTTTTTGGCCCATTAGAAGTCAACAGTACAACACACAAATCAAAAATGAAATTTCTGCAGAGTTCTCTAACCTTCACTTCGGATTTCTTCACGGTCTTTATCATGAACTTATCATCCTGGGTCAGGTAAAGATACTCCCACTCTTCCCAGGGGAAGAAAGCTCTCTCAGTGCACTGAAACTATTTTATAGATCAATGAATTAACTCGAAGACTCAAAAGAAATTAAATGAAACTAAACCTTTTCCTTTCTCCTACCCAATTAGACATGTATATGTCTCTCATGCAGACAACAGTAGCAACAGCAACAAAAGAAAAAATGGAATGAAACAGAATCCTATAAGGGATCATATTTTACAACTTAAGAGCATCAGATTTTACAACTTAAGTGCTAGCTTACTGGAAAAAAAAAAGGAATTGGAATACTACAATTGTTACATGGGTCAAATCCCACCCAATTGAGAGCATCAGAGGACCCAAATACAGTGTGAATTAATTCAGAAATAAATGTTACATTTATGTAAACTACGCAGGCAAACCACAACACATTGAGAAAACTTACTTCTTATAGAGATCAAGTGTCCTGACGGGAACATCTAAAGCAAATTTCCCTTGGTTTGTCTTACCAATCTGACAATATCCACGAACTTTAGTCCCTAAGCATACATGATGATAGGATCAGGATCATGATAAACAAATTGCAACTTTCCAGAGCCAGACCATTCAAAAGAAAAAAAAATTCCAGAGACTTGATGGTGCACAGTGACATCTAGCAAACCATCAGCAGGGAAATACCACTACTTCTAGTTTTGTGCAGACAGTCTATCAATTAATGCTTTTAAAGTACTAGAGACAATTAATGCCCGTGCCTTTGAATCCAAGACCTCCACCAAGCCCAGCAGGTTTACTAATTTGTGTAAGAAACATTAGTCAAAACAGCTAGAGATCACACCCACCTGAAAAAAAAATCCTGTAATATCTCCCTTTTGGGGGTGTAAAAAACAACAGGTGAGATGACTAGATGAGACTTTCCCACCTTGGAGCCTGATGCTTAATGGGGCAGCACACTTTTGTGAATTATTTCTATTATATTTTATTGTATGTAAAATGATAACAAGGATGGAACTTAATGGGGCAGATAATTTAGTTTCTGAATAATATATCTGCTAAAAACAACAGAAACTAAGCAATATTTACTTCCATTACCAACTTCACTGTCATACTGCACACAAGTCATCCAAGTGCATAGGACAAGTGGCAAGTCATACAACTGACACAAGTTTGAGGAGGTTTCTTTCTTGGACAGTAATGAGGCATATTCTTAACCTGTAATGAGTCAACAAATTTTCCAACAAATTTAAACGCATGGTCACCACAAGAGTAGTAAGCAGATAAAAGGATAGCAGCCAAGCAACAGGAATAGGTCATGTTTGAAGATTATTTCTTTCTTGGGCAGTAAGAGGTGTACTATTAACTTCTAATCACTGTAATATTCCTTTGCTTCCTAACTACTTCCTATTCTTGCTTACCTTTCTATAGTTTTTCATTTTTCTTTTTATTATTTTTTTTTGATAATTTAAAATCCATAAGGTTTATGACTGACAACTGATCACGTTAGAGGACCAAGCACTTTGCCTCCACCTCATATAATTTAAAACAGTAAAGTATTCAAATCATATGGCCCAACCAAAATGTAAGGCCATTGAGGAAAGAACCACTTATATGCATGGATGGCATTTATTCAAATATGCAATTTAAATGAATAAATGAGATTCTTTTAGTTGTTGAGTCGTAAGGAATGCTTTTCATTTGAACAAGGCTAACCCTTCACAAACTAAACCACAGGCAATAAATAGCAAAAGACAGATCACAAAAGACATTAAGTCACTCTCTGACCCATGCTGCTTTCCATAATAATGTAACCAGGCTTAAAGTGGCAACCTCTCAAAAACTCAGTACATGTCTTGATGCATACCTTTGACTTAAAATCCTCATCATCTCTAATGATATGTGGATGAATTGAAGGAATCATGGTGAAAAAGTGATTTCTAGCGTCAATAATCAAGCTCTCCTTAACAGATGGCTCATATTGATTGCTGGTTAGAAGATTTTGTAACTCTGTTAATACCTCAGACCCTGAAAGAATAACAATTGAGTTCAATATAAATGCCGAGCCAGTTTAGATATAGACTGCACAAGATTTAGGCAACATACAAAAGAAAATTAATTCTAACCACTGCTAACTTACCACAATAGTAATGAAAAAAAACAACATTCCATCAACCACTTGCTTGTCACTGGGAGAGGGCCCCATGGTGGATAGAAGTTATCCCCCATCAGGTGAAACTACTTGTCCTATTGGTGCTCCTTTTAATGCAGACAATTATTTGTGGTTGCCCATTTCCATTGGATGGTGAGGGTTGTTAGTTGTCATAGGGGATCAATATGGTGTAGGTGCACCGCCATCCATTCCATGATTCTACAACCTGATTTACTGTTTATATTACTCAAAGTAGGCCCCAAATTACCATTTATGGGTTAAACAAAAATGTCATTTTCTCCATTCAGGCATCATATAGCACTTCAATGGCCAATGTTCACAAACAACAAATTTAGATTTCAGTTGAATTCTGAAAAATTAGGAGATCCTGAGAGGTACCCTTCTGGATATTTCATTTGCTTAGCTTTCCGAGGGGCATTTCTGACATGTTAATTTCAAACTCCATCATCGCTGTCCTGTGGAAAGTTAAACTAGTATGTTAGACAAGTTAAACTAGTATGTTAGACAACCCACTCATCATAAATCAAGGAAAGTTGAAACTAGTCTGTTAGACACCCCACTTATCATAAATCAACACAAGTAACATACAAAGAAGATAACCAGCTTGACAATTCTGCTGCTGGAGGGAGAAAAAACACAACAACAATTTTCCTCAAAAAACTCTCAAGTCATCATCATGCACATTGACATAACTATGATCAACTCCCAATCGCTGCGTCATTGTATCATAACCACAATTCAAACATATCAGTTTTCAGGCAAGCACAATCACTACTAACTTTTACTTTAAGCACATATAACTGCACAAATATTAGCCTCCCTAAAATAGGTGGACAACCAGATCAAAAGAAGATGGGTGGCAAACACAATGATGAAGCAGCCCACTGTAGGTCCATTGCATCAGTTTCCCCATTCAGTTGCAAAAACTAGCTTATACCAAAACTCCATCTAGAAGTACCAGCACAACACTTGTGCCTTTCTTGTTTGGTTTCACATAAACTTTAAATAGGCTTAAGATTGGCACCTGCCTGAAGAAGATGGAAATTATGTACTTATAATCAGGACATGCAATGCCTGATAATTCATTCCATACATGTGCCAATGGTGTATGGAACAAATCCCTTAGAATGTAAAAGGCTAGAATTTTTCCATCTGTTGGGTTGGAAAAAAACGCTTTGTACTTGAAAGGGAGCAATTGAATGACAGAGCAAAATGGATTAAGTCACAGCTAAGACATCTTCTTCAAAACTTAAAACCCAATTTTCAAAAAGGCTTTATCACATAGATGCCAACAAATTTAAAACAGACCAGATGAGACGGGATGTAGAGAGAGATCACAACATAATTTGGGTTGATCAAAGAATCACAGATAGAACCACCACCCAAATAAAAGCATGAATCGCCCATCATGGAAAACCCCAATACTCAGTCCAAACAACTATATTATCCAACCTCTTTAAAGTTCAATAGTCTCTAAAATTTAGATCTTTTCAATACTCAGTCCACTTTAAAACTGGGCCTGACAACAAGCCAGGGGAATAACAGAGTATCAAATAGGATGCACTGTGATCAAAGAGGGGCCCTAGACTGCAAAATGTTATCTGACATATAGAACTTTTGTTTGCCAGGCATTGCTTTCCAAGGCATTCAATAGAATAGTGTGAATTGGAACAAAATGTCATCCAAAGAAACTAACTAGAAGATACAAGCACCACTTTTCCTGCTCTTCATGGATACATCCAAATGGGCACTTCAATAACCTATCAGGTCTGAAAATATTACTCCATGGCACCTAGTGAGAAGCAAATGATGGAAATCTAGATGGACCAAAACAGAACTGATTTTGAAAACCTTAAGTGATGAATGCCAGTCATCTATGAATTTGATATTATGCAGTGAAACTAGAACAGAAACCTAAACAGTATTTAAACACAATATGGAACCGGTACATTGAACGGTTTGGTCTAAGTTAAACCGTTCACCTTGCTCAAAAACCAGTCAAAACCATTAATTAAAACAAATCCCAGAACAATCTTTGGATAAACTATGTATATAATTAAGCCTTATAAAGAACTAATATTCTTCTTCATGCAGAAACCAAATAAAAGGTGATATTGCACATCCACCATCCCTCTAGTCATCACCAAATGTAGTCTTCTTTCCTGCAATGTAAGTAGAAATCGTCAAAGAGAAAAAAATAAGTTTTTTTCTTTAAGAATATGAAATAAGGGTTTTGACATGCAAGAAACAATCATTCGGTTTCAAAATCAAGTCAGATCCTGACTTCTCTCCCAATGGATTCAAAAGTAGATACCACTGACAAAATAATATTGATTTTGATCGGAAAAATGAAAACAAATGGGCCCTGAGGCTGTTCCTTGGCATTAAAACTGTCAGACATGATAATTTTTGTAAGATCTAAAAAGAAAAAAAAAACAATATATATTTGAGATCACATTAGGAAGAAGAGAGCTAACCTGTACCAGCTGCACCTATGCTTGGCCTATTTGGCATTCCACGGCCTCTGCCTCCACCTCCACCAAAACGTCCACCACCACCTCGGCCGCCTCCACGCCTTCCTCCAAATCGACCACCACTGTCTCTGTCACCAAATCTACCTCTGCTTCTGCCACCACTTCTCCCACCACTTCTGTCGCCCCCATCACAATTATCACTTCTGGGTTGGAGATTTTGGGGTTTTCCATGATGGGTTGGAGATTTGGGGGTTTTCGAGAGAGAGTGATGAGATCTCGAGGGATGGCAGGGGAGAGACGGTGAAATGAAGGTGCTGCCGCTGCGAGTAAGATGGAGAGAGTGGTGGGCAGTGGGCGTTTCTGCGCACAGTCCGCCGATGAGGCGATGGAGAGGAGAAGATGATGGGAGGGTCGAGAGGACGAGAGGGCGGTGAAGGGGGGCTGCGCCTGGGTGACAGATCTGCGCAGGGGGAGCGGCTGTGAGACCTGAGCTGCGTGAGAGAGAGATTCTGGCAGGGAAAACGAAGATGGTGAAGAAGAGAGATGAAGCAATGGGACCGTAAGTTTGTGAAAATGAAATCTAGGGTACGTGGGTCTCTTATGGAGTCATGTGGATGGGAAGTCTACAAAGGATGTCTGCAATCATTAATAGACAAAAAATCAATCCTCCCTCTCCCAAATGCCCTAACCTGTCTACTTCAATCCTTGGATTTGATACTGAACCTGCGCAGGGGGAGAGGAAGAGAGGGATTGAGATGAAGATGGGAGAGAGCGAGAGAGGAAAAAAGATGAAGATGGTAGAGAGCGAGAGAGGGAAGGGATGGCGTGCACAGGGAGACGAGGGCCAGAGGGCGGGGAGAGCGAGAGATGGTTGAGCGAGGAATATTAGAGTGAGGGGAGAGACAGTGATAGGGAGAAAAAATGAAATGAAGGCGCGCAGGGAATAGTGGACTTGGCGGGGTAGATGTGATATCGGTTTTGTAAAGTATATAATATCGGTTTTATAATAACCGATATAGACTATATAATATCGGTTTCATGATAACCGATATAAAATATAGCAATTAATATCACATATGTGATAACCGATATTATATATAGTGATTATTATATCGGTTATTATGTAACCGATATAAAAAAATATTAACCGATATAAAAAACTTTGACTGAAGATATTATATCGGTTATATTAAAAACCGATATAAGGCAGTTTCTGTAACCGATATAATATGTCCTTTTTCTAGTAGTGTTTGTTTTTATTCAAATATTTCTTAAAGCGTTTAACAAACAAAGCCTCAAGTTCATCATCAAAATCATTATCAGACTCATCATCATTATTAGCTTTAGAAGACATGAGAGCTATGCCTTTGGATTTTTTACTTGAGCAGTGATTTGCTTCAAAAGTCTGTAAATTTCCAACAAGTTCCTCAACAGGAAGTTCATTGAGATTAGTGTGTTCCTCAATGGCAATTACTTTGGACTGAAATCTTTCAGGCAAAGATCGAAGAATTTTCTTTACCACTTTTGAATCTGGAAAAGGTTCTCCCAGATTGAAACTTGAATTTACAATATGCCCAAGTTTGGCATTAAATTCATCAAAAGTTTCATCGTCTTTCATACGAATAGTCTCAAAGGCAGATGTCAGATTTTGAATTTTGGTTTGCCTGACAATATCAGTGCCTTCATGCACTGTTCTTAAAAGATCCCATGCCTCTTTAGCAGTGGTACAAGTTGAAATTCTCCGAAATTCTGAATGAGAAACGCCATTGTACATAGCATTCATAGCCCTATCATTCCAATGGGTCTGATTCTTTTCTCCTTGGGTCCAGTCAGCTACTGGTTTGGGAACAGTTCTCCCTTCAACAACAATTGTTGGTGATTTGTAGCCATTCACCACTGTTTGCCAAACATCATGATCAAGAGAACGTAAAAACGCAGTCATTCTTACTTTCCAGTAAGCATAATTGCTACTACCCTCAAGTAATGGAGGCTTGGTGGTAGATGTGCCTTCCCTAGTGAATTCCATAGATCAAATCTGAGAGGATCACACTTTAGAGTTGTGCAACTTGCTTTGATACCACGTGAAGGTTTTACTTAACCTTCTATTTAAGCCTTAACACAGGCTAAGGTCCTTTCTCAGATTATCTTGTGAATTCCTAACACAGATAATTAAATAATTAATCTAAAACTAGATAATTATCAATCACCACAAAAATAGTACGAGACACAAGTTTTTACGTGGAAAACCCAACTCGGGAAAAAACCACGGGTGGTAGAGACCACCTAAAGCAAAGCACTATAATTTGAAGATTACAAGTGAACTCACTAGACCTTTGTCCCAGTTGCAACTCAACCTAAAAGGACTGTGAAGAACTTGCCGACAGCCCGCCGTTCACCTTCCACGTGCTAGCTTGAAACCCACCTTAAATGCCCCTTCAAGGTGCTTGATCACAGGGAAAGAGAATGAATCTTCAGCACAATCTCCCTTGCATAATAAAGCCCACAAATCTCTCCAGAAGACAATCTCAAGAACTCCGGTGAATCATAAATCTTCTGTATCTTGTTTGTAGATGCAAGGGGTCTATAAATAGCCCATGATTCGTGCACAATACTTTTTGTAATGAAACAGGACTCTTGAAACAAGTTTGGAATAATGTGAATAGTAGAGTCCCGTGTGCCAGAAATTCCCAGCTCGCTATAGCGAGCTTCAGCCTCGCTATAGCGAGACTGCTTTCTGTCATTGACAGAACTGAGGCTCGCTATAGCGAGATTCAGTCTCGCTATAGCGAGACTGGGTTCTGTCAATTTACCTTGTACACGAGAGTTTCGTCCGGGGTAGCTCTCTCTTGATGTGATTTGTTTTCTTTGAAACACTTTTAAGTGTATGAACATCTTCTGAAGAAGTCTTCACAAAACAAATACTATCTTCACAGTCCTATTCTAAACTAAATATAAAATACAACTCGATTAGGACTCTGAGTTTTGTTCAAGATAGAAGAATTAGCCAACTAAAATTCTAACATAATACTTAGATGTAGTGACGGATATATAAACCGCCGCAATAAACCGCCGCTAATTGTCCATTTTCTTGTAGTGGTACCAGGCTTCAAGAACATTGAATACCCATAAGAATGATCAGTCCAGTTGATGTGAGCCCTGAGCACTTATCCGACTCTGTGCACATGAAATATGGATACATGAATGATCAATCAAGATTCTTGGAAATACTAGACGATCTTAATATTTCACACCGTATAAAAAAGAAAAAGAACTTTATTTTCTTAAAACTATTCCTCTAATAGTAAAGCAGCTAAAGCTATTCACTGTTTGGACTTGGGTTTCTCACACCAGGAAGCACTATCACCGGTGACTTAGCTGAAAACAGGGTCCAAATCAACAAGGTCTTCTCAATTAAGAAAAATAAGTAATATAAGTATAAAAAGACTCAACAAAAGGTTCTCGATATATTAGCGGCCTAAAATCCTAAATTAGGTGCTGTGAACACCAAGAAAACAGAGCTTATGAGTGTCAAAATATTATATGTAGATTAGTACTGTTTAACTTCCCACAGTTCTCTAGTTCTCTATCAAAAAATAAAAATAAAAAATCCAGAGTTGAGCATGCATGGTGGGATTTTGGGGTTGAATCCCCCCATGCCAACATCAGGTACACCCAATGGCCACCAATTAGAAGGTGACTGTCATGATCCGAACCCGAAATTTAATCAATTCGAGTTAACTGGAGTCGAAACCATATTTACTCCCGTGAATTTTAACACATAAAAAACTCACAAGGGATGACAGAATACACATAATGCGGAATACAAAACCAATATATACATTGATTTCAAAATGATTTATAACATGATCCTAATTATCACATGCATATATAAAACACTGCAAGGATCAAAGTATAAAACATTTACAAAAGTTTCCATTCACAGGATTCACAACAAAAAGTTCAAAACACATATATGTCACCATTTCCATTCCACTAGTCCTCCTGGAGGAACCGACGTGGTCTCCTTCGCTGCCGGTGCGGTCGCACTTGTGGTAGGGGCAACTGAGCCTGTAATGTCATCATAACACTGGTGAATTCAACAATTCAGCAATGTATAAACAGTGTTTATGATCATACATGCTACTTATGACGACAAATTATCTAACATTAAACAGTAAGCAGTAAACAAGTCAGTAAGAGTCTTATAATTCATTAACATTGGCAACTAACATAATATTTCCAGTCAAATTAGTCAATTATCATCTTCCTTAAGAGGAAGGATTACCATCTCCCTTAACAAGGAGGAATTACCATCTTCCCTACGGAAGAATAATATGTAGGATTTATCAGTGTCCGGGCCATGAACTACTGGCATCACCACGGAGTTCCGGAACACTCCTCAAATAAACTGCTGCAGTCAGTACAGTATCAGCTCAATGAGCTTGTAGAAATAATCAGAGTTAATTTGGATTAACTCGGGGTGTGGTGTAACAGTGATACATCAGTAACATCCTCTTTTCTGAAGCACTAATAACCATTATTTGAATTTCTAGTTGAGGGAAGGAGACACAGAATCTCTCTCTGACGCTGGGAATCAGGTAATCTGGACTCAAATTTTGGTTTATATATAATTGGAATAACAACGGTTCATTGAATGTCTTTTGCAGTGGATTCTTCATGACTGGAGCGATGAGGATTGCGTAAAGATACTGAGACGGTGCAAAGAAGCGATTCCTTCTTCAAAAGAGGAAGGAGGGAAGGTTATCATAGTGGATGTAGTTGTGGACGCTGCACATAATAATAATCCCCAGGCCACAGAGACAAAGCTCTATGCAGATTTGCTGATGATGGTGCATACAGGAGGAAAGGAAAGAGATGAATCTCAATGGCTCAAAATATTCATGGATGCGGGTTTCAATCAAAACAAGATAACACCAGCCTTGGGTTTGGGATCTGTCATCGAGCTTTATCCACGATTATATATGATCAACTATCTAGCAGAGGGTGGAAATAATCAGAGCCATAATATTTAGGAACTTTACATATAGCCAAACTGAGTTTTTATATTTTTACAAATAACGGCCACCAGGCTCTTTTATTAGTGTAAATAACCATCTATAGTCATTTTAAAAGCTCAGTCAATCACCTTGATCGAGAAGATGAAATCTGAAAAACTCTGCCTTAAAAGGATGATAATTCCCTAGACTCTACCAATTACAGAATTGAAGGGAAATCATCTAAGTTAATTTGACTAAAGTTTAATAGTTTTTATTCATTAGTGCCTTTAAAGTTAGATTTAAGGGAGCTTTTACCACTTTATAACAACAACAAAATAATGCAGATCCCATCAACTAGTAAAAACTGCAGTCCCAGAGTGTAGTTAATTTGGTTGAGTGGACCTTCATATAGTAGAGTTGCTTTTTTGTTAAAAAAATACTAAAATAGACTCTCTTTTTTTTTTTTGTTCTACTTAAGAAGAAAACATCGCAAAAGAAAGGAAAGCAGATCAGTGATTTATCTGTAATTGTTATAAGTACAAGTTGATATATCTAAAATTCTGTAGTCTTTATTATAATTGCTTGCGATTAACTATGTAGTACTTGTCATCTCGAGTGTCGTTGTTTTTATGCATTCAATAAGGTTGAACGTTTATGAACTGGGATTTGAGTGTTTAATTAATGGGTAAATACTATTTTATGTATAGGAAATTATGGAGTGGGTGTTAGTGTTACATATCTTATGAGTTTTTTGAGTGCTTAGATCAGTAGTCATGAAGCCCTTGTGGGAGGTGGGTCATAGAAAAGGGGATTCATTGTTTTGGAAGACTTTAGTGAGGCACAGGCAATTATTAGTTTCAATATTAGTGAGTCTTATTGCAGGTGGGCTTAGAAAACTGCTTTTGGCCATTTCAACATTGGGATCTTCAACTCAAAGATATCCTGGACGTCAGCCAAAAGTTTTGAAGGGTGTGGAGGATGTTCTCTCAATCTATATTCCTGGTAAGATTGTAGTGAAGACACGAGGGTTTAGCCTTAAAGAAAAATTAACCAAGTTTCAACAAAGTCTGCCAATTGGATAATAATTAAGGACGATCGATATGAATATGAATGATAATATTATGTCTAGCTAATGGTGGGATGATAAAGTTCTTTTGGCTTAGGGTGGGATGAAAAAGTTGAGCTTGGCTCAATGGTTTCAATCATTGGAGGTGGCCTGACCCCTGCTATGCTCAAAGCGACGACATGACAGAGCAGTTGCATTGAACATGAGCCAGTCACAGAGGATAATTGCCGAACCAGGCAATTGCAATCGTGGGTCACGTTTAAAATCAGTCACTCAACTTGATTGATTGCAATTTGCAGCTCACTTATGCAGTGAAAAGATGTTAGCTATCTGGAGAAGAGAGAGAAAAAATTAAAAAATTGTTGTAGAACATGCGGAACAGGTGTATCTTGGAATTCTTCCAATCTTTATTAGTATCAAGAATATAAAGGAAGAAGCAGATCATTTGAAGATCTCTATCGCCTTTCCTATTGTCGATCCACTATCTCTTATTAAATTAAAATCATCAAAAAGCACAAGCACAATGAGCCATGGACGCAACTACTATCATTGGGGGATCAAGTGAAGAAATAGAGTCGTCTGCAATTCCAGCAATCCAATCCGCTTGAGGGAGTCTGCATAAGGAAGAAAGATAAGGACTGCAAGTCGATCGCCTGTATACAATCAGCACTGACTTGGCCAATTTTTGGGATATGGGAGACCTCTATACGAGGACAACACAATAAATTCCACTCACATGACACCAAACAAATAGTCAGGATCATTGACCACTTTAATAATTAATTGTCAATCTTACACTGGAACTTGCACTGAAATTTGGGTATGTTTGGATAATTTAATATAATGTAAAGCAAATGTAAAATCAATATAAAAGATAATTATTAAAAGTAGAAGTATTCCTTTTGGTAGGCTAAAGTTTTTAATTTTTTCATGAGGTGAAGCAATTAAAATGAGATGAAAATTAATTACGAGTGGTCGAATAACCACTTTACTTGAGTCTAATGTAGTTTAGACCTTATTTTCTTACTTGTTCTGACCAACCAAATATGGAAAGTGAAATTTATAGCGATTTACTTTAGCTTTTGCAAAACAAATATTGCCACTCATGTATACATGGAGGATCTCATCATCAAACATTTATGGAGCTTCAAAAGTCGACTTTTAGTCTTTTTTTCTTTAAAAAGAAATACAATCTTTAAAACTTAAAAGAGGATAAAATATTCTCTTTATTTATCAACTCTTCCTTCGCATGATGAAAGTTCAGCCTCAACACATGCTAAGGCCCTTTTAAACTGTATCTCTATTAGATTTCAATTCAAGTGATTAAACTAGTTGATTAACCTAAGTCCAATTAAAATAATCAACGATAAAGAAAAGGAGACACAAGTTTTTACGTGAAAAACCCTACTCAGAAAAAAAACCATGGGCCTTATCGTCTACGCCAACAAACAATCAAGCACTAATAAAATTGAAAGCTACAAAAACTCGCAGATCCCTTCTCCAGTTGTAACTCAACTTAAGGACTACGACGATCTTGCCAATGACTAGCCGTTCACCTTCACCGTGCTTGAACCAACCGCCTTGATAGCCTCTACAAGGCGAATCTACTTCAAGAGAGTAGAAGAAGAAAACTCCAAAGTCTTCAACTTCAATACAACAACTTGATGGAACTTTGGAGAAGAAATAATGATCTCTCAAATTTATTCTGAGTAATAGAATTAGAGAGAGGAGTAAGTAGCACCTTTAGGGTTGCTAGAGAGTCTAATTTATAGGCATTGGGACGTGCATAGGGTTACCTAACGAGGGTAGGACTTAAATAGGTAAGTTGAGAGAAATTAGGAAGTGGTTTCCTAATCAGAATTCTAATTTCGTACATGGTCGCTCGATGGCAGGATGGGACCCACTCGTGGATGAGATTCTGTTTCCAGAAAAATCTGCTCCTCGCATAACGACTCAAGCGTAGGAACGGTTAGCTCAAGCGCTTGACATTCTGTTCAGGTTCGCTCAAGCAGGAATGTGCATCCGCTCAAACGCACATAGTAAACTTCTAATTTTCTTGACCCGTCTTCACCACTATCAAACCTGGACAGTCCATTCTAATAATTACATAAAATATAAATTCCGATTTTATCCATTACCCATTAATTAAGACAACACTCATAAATCCTTACCCATGAAAATACCACTTGGCAAATCTAGATGAGATTATTCTATAGTAGTTAAAGATACCACTTCCCAAATTTAGAGAGAGATCCATAGAAAGATCTTTTTTTCTACTCTAACAAGACTACATGAGTAAAAAAAACTCAACGACCTTTATGAAAGATGCTCAGAACTCTTTCAAAATAAAAAAATAAAAAAATAAAAAAATAAAAAAAACGTGTTGAATATCCGTCATCCCAAGCAAGATCATCTAGGATCGATATTTGAACTATGTCCCACTAACGATGGTGAACTATGTCCCACTAACGATGGTGACCAGTAGGTCCAGTAATGCATAATTGCAATAATCTGACCAGAACCAAATGTTCCCGAGAGCAAAGACCTGGCTATAAATTTGCATGCATGTGTCTGCATATCTCCTCAAGAGTAGCCAAGACTAGTAGACTACCCAAGTCTTTCCAGGAAGAAAAATAGTGTGAACGAGTGTGAGTTATGGGGCTTACCGAAGAAAGAGATGGCTGTCGTGATCTGGTAGAGGCCCAAGCCCATGTATGGAAACACATGGGTAACTTCATCAGCTCCATGTCTCTGAAATGTGCCATTCAACTCAGCATACCAGACACAATCCACAACCATGGCCGACCCATGACACTCTCCGACCTGGTCGACGCGCTTCCGATCTCACCCACCAAGAGCCCATGCGTACATCGCCTCATGCGGCTCATGGTCCATTTGGGCTTCTTCACCATGCACAAAAATGGTGAAGAAGAAGAAGAAGAAGGATATGTGCTGACACCTTCTTCTAAACTCCTCCTGAGTCAGTCCAGCACGAGTCTGGCCCCATTTGTTTTGATGATGCTAGACCCAGTGCTCGTAAACCCATGGCAATGGTTAAGCCGATGGTTCGAGGGGAAGGGAGGGACCCCATTTGAGGCCGCTCATGGGCTGGGCCTTTGGGAGTGCGCAGCCCAGAGCCCAGAAATCAACGGCTGCTTTAACGAGTGCATGGCCAGCGACTCGAGACTGATCATGAGTGTTATTGTGAAGGAGTTTGGTCATGTTTTCAAAGGATTGGAGTCGCTGGTGGATGTGGGTGGTGGCAAGGGAGCTGCTGCTACAGCCATTGCTGAGGCTTTCCCAAACGTGAAGTGCACCTTGTTTGACCTTCCACATGTGGTTGCTACCTTGCCTCAGACTAGTGGAATGGTGTATGTTGGTGGGGACATGTTTGAGTCCATACCCCCTGCAGATGCAGTCTTTCTCAAGGTAGGGACGTTTGATACTACAGTTTAGCTTTAGATTTTCTGATTTTGGCAAGTTAACCAATGCACCCATTTTAGAACAATTAGGTGTGGAAACTTGGGCATGTTAACAAAAGCAGCTATTTAGGTATAAAATGTATCTATCTATATATTAAGTATAAATTCCATTCACAACCACTCAATAACCATAAAGTATAAATGTATCTATATATTAAGTATGAGCTGTGCTCGGGTTCAAATATCTTGCCGCCAAGACCGGGTGAGACAGCCTGTGGGGCGCACTTGAGGCTCCACCAATCAAAGATGACGTGGGGGATGAAAAGATACAGGTGGTTTCAGACAATATATGAAATTTCAAGTTAATCCCATCATTTTAACCCCTTGATTTGCGGTCCATAAGCATAATGATTTTAAGATAAAAAATAAATAAATTCAATTTTGATCCAACAGTCCAGACCATTCAAATTGGTGTTCCCTTTGAGATCTGTGAAATATTGGAGGGATGAGTTTGGATGATGGGTCCAAGTTATATGATGGGGCCCAAGGTGAGCCCCACAGACGGTCTCACACATTGTGAGATATATATCCACAACTGAACAAAAGTCATTAAGTATATTTATTTTTCTTATATTAATCTAATCTATAAGTAACTGACCCTTGATTTGAGCCTGTTAATACTTCATATCCCTTGTTTTGAGCTTCGGTTCGGGTCTTTATTTGAGTTTGGGTACTAATTTGGACCCAAATCGGGTAAAATCTCCTGTCAGCAATTCGGATCCCAGGCCAGGTTACCCGGCCCAGGGTGATCCAAACCCAACCCCTGTTCATCCTGGGATTAATCCGACATGGATCCTATTAGATCAAAGAAGGGATTAAAGGCACTTTAACAAAAGTTTAAGGTGCAGAAATTCTTTCATGGAGATCCAAAATGGACACCAGTAGATCGACTTCACTCACCCACTCCCCAAGATGCTCATTGCATCTCACACTCCCTGCCCCCGGTTTGGGCCCCGGGCGGCGCACATTGCATTGGAAGGTCCTAATTCTTCTTGAGAGAAGCTCCAATAACTAGCGTACTTTTAATTTATGTGATAGGGACCGCAAATATATCTTATAGTTGCTCTATTTGGCAGTGGATCCTTCATGATTGGAGTGACGAGGATTGCGTGAGGATTCTGAAGCTATGCAAGGAAGCCATTCCCAGCAAAGAAGAGGGTGGGAAGGTGATCATATTGGAGATGGTAATCGACGTGGAGAACGGCGATCATCAGTCGGTCGAGACTCAGCTCTTCTTTGACATGATGATGATGGTGGACACCTATGGAAAAGAGAGGACCCAAGATGAATGGAGTAAAGTCTTCAAGGATGCTGGTTTCTCCAGCTACAAGTTCACACCCATCTTCGGTATGCGGTCCCTTATCGAGGTCTTTCCATAACTGCTGCATGATGCTGCTAGCTAGCTGCAACTACTATGTTCAGATTTACATAGAGAAGCAGCCATGTCACATGTCATTCTATAAGTAATTAATGTCCATGTATTACTGTTCTAGTGCTCAATTGTTCTATTTAATTCTTGCAATGGTATCTGTGGTGCATGATTCAGTTTCTGCGTTAAAAATGATAGTTGTTTTGATTAAATGAATGTAATGTACCTGTGTGGTTTTACTGCAAAATTGCACGTTTTCATAATTGGACATCTAGGACTTTGCCATCTTTTTTTTTTTTGGCCCTGATTGATTTTTCTCTTGGGCCAGCCGTGATGGTTGGTAATCAGATGAAACATCGGATCATCACTGAGAAATGCCAACAGTACATGTCTTTAAACGGACCAAGTGCAGGTAGGATTCAACTGGGCCCAGGCAACATGGACCTTGTCACACCAATACAATGGAGCTAGACTCCAAGAGTCGGCCTGCTAAAGGCTCAAGTACAATAATGGATTCAGCCCAATAAATGTCTGATTTCGTGCCTCAGTGCAATTTAATGCTGGTGAATTGATTAAAAGAATTTTGTACATGTAACTGTTTAAAGACATTTGTAAAGCTTTAACTTAGAGTTCGATGGGCCTACACTCCAGGATCTGTGTCCAGCCCAAACAAATTTGTGGACCGGCCTAAACTTCAGTGTTAGTTTGGTCTCTTGTGCCTGTTGGAGGCCCGAATATGTTAATGGATCTAGGTTCGAAAAGATTTGGGTCATACCCAGGTCCATTAACAAGCTCTACCTATACAATAAAACAAATTATGGGGCACTTCAGTATAACTTGGAACTACAACAATCCTGGAACTATATATGTTTCAGACTGATGACAGACTCTGGAGTTAAAACGGTCCAATTTTGGTGTAGATAGGCCCATAATAATCTCACCCAGGCTGAAACCCAACGAGTCCGGTTGCACATCCCAACCCCCAGTTTGACGGACCCATGAAGACTCGAACCTCAATCTGGAGCCGGATATATATAGACCATTTTTAGCCATCCCACAACTATATATGGTGATAAGGTAATGGTGCACCCTAGATATGGAAATTTCCACATGGATGGTGAGATGAATCCCATTCTTTTCCAGAGGGAAATGGTCCTCAGGAATTGGAGTGCAAGCTAAACCAAGTTCGTAACATTGACGTAGCATGTGCTTGCTTGGAAGCTGTCTTTGCTCAATGCCTTGGCGACACAACAACACATATTACAAACACAACTGCCTAAACAATTTAAAGCTAACTTAATCCAAGCTAGCTATAAGCATCTGTCCGATGTAGAGAAAGTAGGAAGATGGGGTTAAAGAAGGAAGATCTGGATATGGTCTTGGTCCCATCAGGGTTGATGGTCATGTTCGGCTACCATCTTTATCTCATCTACAGAATCATAAAGCTTCCCCACACCACAGTCATTGGCTATGAGAACCACAACAAGATGGCTTGGGTGGAGAAAATGTTGCAGGTTAGTTTTAGAGACTTCTCTCTGTCTCTCTCATCGAAGAGTGATGGATTGTAAAAATTCTCTCTATATATAGTTTCTCTTCTGGAGAGAATTATGGGGAACTTTTTCAATTCCTCAGGATATCGCAGAGAGAATCAGTGAGAATATAGTAATTTAAAAACAATGAATATATGCATTAGAAGTTCTATTAAAATTTTGCTTAAAAATATCACAGATCTCATGAAGCCAAATTTTAAATGCATAGTTCACCACGAAACTATTGTCAAAATTTCCAGAATATCATGCAACATTATTACACTGATCTTTGCAAGTAGGCCCTGCTGTTAGGTGATATGAACCAGTTGATTTCACAAGTCCTGATCGCCAAATGTGGACCATGGGCCAAAAGTATGTAAAAGATTAGATGACCCTAATCATCCATCCAATCTTTGGTCATTTTGCTTTGAAGTTGAATCTGGGCCATTGACCCTCTGCTATAATGATGAGTGTTATCAGATCAATGGACGATCACAGTACGTACAAAATCTACTGTTAAATCCAGAACGTTTGTTTCATCCACAGGGTGGGCCCAACACCACTTCAACAGCTTTGCAGGTGCTCTCAACGAACATATCTGCATCAACTTATCTGGCTTCCCTCTCCATCACTCTAAGCTCCCTAATTGGCACATGGGTGGGAAGCTCCTCCTCCAAAGTCTTCATGGACAAAGTAATTTATGGGGACACAAGCCCTACCACTTCTTCCATCAAGTTCATCACCCTCCTCTCCTTCTTCCTCGTCGCCTTCACCTCCTTCATTCAATCAGCAAGGTACTTCCTCCATGCAAACTTCCTCATGAGCACGCCGGATTCAAACATACCCGTCAACTACGTCCAAACTGCAGTGATAAGAGGCAGCAATTTCTGGTCTGTTGGGCTTCGATCGCTCTACTTTGCCACCACATTGCTGCTGTGGATCTTCGGGCCCATTCCGATGTTCGCTTGCTCTGTGTCTGTGGTGGTGGCACTTCATTTTCTTGACAGCAATTCGACCCCATTGCCTAGTTACCGGTTTACGTCCAGTAAATCAGGTGCAACAGGCAATGGAACAGTGCGGTTGGGCTCATTGAACTAAGCTTCTTTAGTGATATACGAATTCCTGCTGTGGTTTCTGCAGTTCTTGTAGACTCCTTCATATCACTGCCATGAATATGACTTTCTTTTAATAAAGAAAATGCTAGTGCTGGTGTTTTAATTCTCATGCCATACACAATAGATTTAACGGGTCACATTTATGAAAAATCCAGGCCCACAGTAAGAATTATGTGAGAAACATTGTGAAGGTAACCGATTATGAGATTAAGTGTCATAGAAGGGCAACACATCATATTTAAGTTCTAAGGAATGCCAAACAATGTTAATTAGTAAATGAAGAATGGATTCATGGCTTTTTGGTCAGCAAAATGGTGAATTGAGAATTAGGTGATCGAAACTTGATTAATAAATCCAAGTATGTTATGGCACATTTGTTCAACTTTTGAAAAAAACATAAAAAGTAGAAATGCTATTTTTTGTAATGTTTAAAATCTCACGTTTGGTTCAGCTGACTTTTCTCAAAAAAAAAATTAAGAAAATGAATTAACTTTTCTATGACTATGGAGAAAACCATTTGTGATGGGGGAGGTTTGAAAAGGTTTCCATAAAAACTTGAAAAAACAATTCCGTGACACCAATTTTCTACAATGTCACACAAACATACACTTTATAGTAAATTTTAATGAGCCTATCCTTATAGCTTGGTTTCACTTTTTCTACATATGTTATGCCCACTATTCATAAATATAAGTTGCTTATTATGCCCACTATTCATGAATATATGTTGCTTGTTTCACGCATATAAAAAGACAAAAGCCTTAAAAAATTTACTTCAATTGGACCCGGCCGGAACTATTGTTGGATTCATCACACCTGACACCTTCGATTCACTTCAATAAAATAGATTGTGTTTCTACGTGTTATCAATCAATGGTGGGGTGTTCCTAATTGAATTTTGGACTCGTTGATCCATGTTGGGAGAGGAGACAATGTAGTATACACAGGTTAGATTCAACATAGACAGGTTCATTACATGGATTTTAGAAGGAGAACAAAAATCGGTTCAAATATTTGTAGATCTCAATAAGTCTCTATCTCCTCCCCTATCTAACCATTTGATCAAAGCCCCTAAGCCCCTATTTTCCAGGAGATTAGTAATAGAATAATCGATATAACTAAAAGAAAAACCAATAAGAAAATCCCCTGAGAAATCGAAATTACTGAAAAAAAATACATTTGTCTTCTTCACATTGTGCTGAGAAAATTATTAATTACCCTCAAAGATTAGTCAAATATTCTCTGGGAAATTCAAAATAAATATTGGTGCACTAGCTCTTTTTTTCCAAATGACAATAATTACCTCTTTTCTTTTTTTATGGAACTACAAAAAGAGCCCTGCTACATGGACTAACCCATGGACCGATCCATGGATTAACTCCATAGTTTTGGAGGGAAAATCACCTGACATCAGGTGATTTTGCCCCCCAAAACCATGGGGTCTTTTTGCGACAAAAATGCCTTTATTTTTATTTAGATTATGAGTTTTGATAGAAAAAAAACTTATACCCATTGCAAGAAGATTGGGCACTATTAGAATTCAAGAAGCCCATTGCTAATTAGAATTCAAGAAGCCCAATGCTAATCGAGTCAAAACAGACTGGGCTCATGCCAGCTTGAATCAAAACATGCATGGGCTGAAGTGTCTGGACTCTTCTCATTCGGTTCAAAATTAAAGCTCATTGAATTGAAACAAGAAAAAAAAAAGTAGAGAAAAAAGTAAACTCCCAAAGTACTGAGAGCAGTGCATCCATCACATCGTGCCATGAAACAAAGCACATGCACTGTAACCAGACAAAAGATTGGAGTGGGGTGCATGTGCATGAACCAGAGGCATATAGATAGATAGGAGGTGTAAATATCAGCACTTGATTGATTGATCGATGGATGTAATTATAATCATTGTAGTAGAAATCTAATCTAAAACAGTAGAATAAAGAAAAAGAGGGAGACCCCGCTTTTGCTGCGCCTTGGCAGGTTTGGATTCTGATCAGTTTCTTACCAATCTGTTGCCCCTCGGCAAGTCCGGATTTTGGATTTTAACAGCCATGGATATGGGCATGGTTTGTTCATTGCAAACAGCCGAGAGAGGTCCTGTAGGCGAAAGGGACGGGTCTTCTTCGTTTAGGCTGTGTCTAAGGTCCCACCACCCCCATCGAATGTTGCTCCTTAAGCTTCTTTTCACATTAGGACAGATAAGACCCGCTAGAAAAGGAGGCCTCATTGGGTACGGTTATTCCACCAATACCATGCCCACCTTTTACTTTCAAAAAAACAAAAAACCACATGTACGGTGAATCAAAAAAAAAAAAAAAAAAGAACCCCAACATCATGCGTCTCTGCCACACACACTGTCCATCCAAACAGTCCAAGTCCTGGGTGTTTGTTACCATACTTCTTTCCACTCATCCTTTGAATGGGAAGATGGACCCACCAGGACTGTCCCATTTTCGTCCATCAACTGTGGGTCCCACTAAGTGTGTGTGTCGAGCAGCTTCGAACTTCAACCATGCTTGATTTGGCTCCGGCTTTAACTTGTTTGTTTATGTTGATATAGAAAAACTTATACCCATTTGTTTGTTTGGTGGTATATATTTCTAAAATGGCCATTGCAAATGTTGAGAGTTTTTATGCTGGTGTTAGATATGTCTCAAGACGCAAGCTTACTTCTTCGTCTAAATATTAGTGATGAGTCAGGCCCAAATGACCCAACCCATGAGGATGAAGCTCAGGTCCAAGCCCAAGAAGAGACCAAGTCAAGGCAGCCACGTTGCTTCGGAAGCAATCCCGCTCCTACCAAGTCCTGCGGAGAAATACCTCACCTGCCTCGTACAGCGCGATGGCAGTTCCTCACCTGCCTCCTCCAGCGCGAGGGTAGTTCGAGGGCTCCAAGGACGAACGTTGCTGAAGAGTCGTCCCCATCTGTTAGGGGAGGACTATAAATCAAGGAGTCCCACCAGCACTTGCAGGAGGATGGATCTCTCTCTATTCACTTCGACGCTTGTATTCCTCTAGTTTGTAATAATCATTGAGGAAGTAAAACACCACAGGCAATCTCTGCCTTTATGAAGTGGACGTAGGTCATCTTGACCGAACCACTATAAATCTCTCATCTCTCTTCATTTACTGCATTTATTACTTGACCGATGGTGTCCGAAACCCTATTTTGGCATCATCAATTAGAATTCTAAAATTCAATCTATTGAGAAATTATTTTTGACTTTTGGAGTTCTCAAAATCCCATACCTTCTTAAATATATTGGGCTTGAGCATTTTGGAAAACTGAAGGATAACATGTGGGGAGTTCATAGTTCTTCTTCAATAAAGATTCTCAAAACTCCTATAACCAAACCGACCCTTGGGCTAAACTTGGCTTATGAGCCAATAGAGCCAATTAAGCTCGACTGTAGCATGAACTTGAACCATGCTTGATTTGCCTTGGGCTCAACCTGTTTATGCATGTTGATTGACTTCAGCTGAGTAAAGTTAGATCGAGCTCAAGTTCAAGTGAGGCTCTTAAAATCTGAATGGAGCAGGATCGGATCTAGGCTTAAGCTAAACTTGGCTTATGAGCCAACGCAGTCGAGCATGACTGGAGCTTGACTAGGGCTCCATTCAATTGGATTGAGCCCAGCAAAAAGTACATTGGTGATGTGGGCTCCAAGGAATATAAAACCTCCCACTTGTATCCTATTTATCTCCTTCTGCCTGACAAATGGCTGCCGACATTTCAGTTCGTCGAGCTGTAAACTGTCTTTCTTCTTTCTCACTCTGCACTAGATCCCGACCGTCTGTCCAATAACACCACTAACCAAATCGCACAATGTAATTTCTTAGAATGGGACCCAGAAAAAAGATCTTGATGATTTCCCCAAACGACCAGTGGGCGGCTAGGATTCATCCAGGTGGGCCAAAGCAAGAGCATATAGGGAGGGGTGTGAGATGGTTGACATGACCAGAGACGTACGACAATAATACAAAAACTGAGCAAAAGCAAAAGCAGAAGCTCTCGCTCATGCAATGTTGATGGCGGAGAGCGGTGTGTCTGACTGAGACACTGACTCACTGAACAGTGCCCCGGAAAAGTCGAGGGACTCTTTGCAGCTCTGCAGAGACCCTCTTTAATCTCTCTCTCTCTCTATCTGCTTTTTTTTTTTTTCCAGGACTCCTCTCAGTTTTTGTGGGATGCCCCAGACAAGTTAAAGACACTTTTTATAACCAGTTACATCAGAACAAAATTGAAGATTGAATGAAATAAACAAATGAAGGAAAGATAAAAGCAAACATGGGTACATGTTTTTATGGGATAGGACATGGAGCAAAAGCCATGTAAGTTGTAATGGCTACAGAAAGGAATCTTCAATCTCTACGTAGTCAATTGTGAAAAATGGTAAACCTTTTATTCAGACTCTGTCATTGGGATTTTTATTTATTTATTTATTTTTTCTTTATCATTGTTGTTATGAGCGTGCGTCTTGCACTTTCCTTTCAGTGGATTTAGTTTAATAAAATGCAGCACCCACCACTGATTAAAGCAATCGAAATGATCCTGTGTGGGTAGAGAATAGATAGTGAAGTTTTTTTTAATCAAGTAGCTGCAGTTATATCATGATTGCTTTTATTTTGCCGGTGGATCTCCAATGAGAGCTCAAATCTTCATTTTCTTTTTTAGAGGAGATGGTAGCATGGATTTAAATTTCAATCACTACCAACTGTCGTACCAAGAAAATATCGTATAAAAAAAGAGACTACCAATTGTTGTTTTCAGCCTTAAGCAGATATTAGATATCAGTGGGGTTGGCAGGTCCCTAGCCACTAGATCAATTTAGCTAGCATATTAAAGATACTTAATTTGCTTATAATTTCCATACCCAGGAATTTGCTTCTAAATAGAAGGTTAGAAGAATGGAAATTTTTGGTGAACGGACAAATCAATCCTAATTTAGGAAGTCTTCATCATGGGGTACCCGCCTGACCCACTTTGATTAAGGTGAGATGACTTGTGAGAGGCCCCAAATCAATCAAGACCCTTTTCGTATATATGTATGTTATTGGTAACGACCACCCCACAATGTCACCGTCGCTTGGATTAATGTGTTATAAGTGACGATCACGAAGATAACGTCTCTTTCCTTGAATTGATGGTGCTCATGTTTCTTGTAGATTGTATCCAAGTGTCTTGAATTTGTGGTGGACCATGACCCATGTCTAGTGTCAGGTCCAAGTTACCTTTCATCTATTGTACTCATGCTTCAAGCAGAGAAAGTAATCTAGGTAAGTAAAATACATGATCCTATAGAATAAAGGAATACTTTGAGCCCATCACTATAAATTCAATTCATATTCAAATTTTCGAAGTGGAGGCTCAAGTGAATTCTTTGAGCCCATCCCATCACTATGTCTATTAATAGGCTTTTAAAATAAGTGTAAATCCCATCACTATATGTCTATTAATAGGCTTTGAAAATAAGTGTAAACTGCTTAAAATCATGGAGTTTTTATCTAAAAAAAACATTTTATGTGGGCAATATATCTATCAGAGAATATTAGGCAAACATGCACCTAATAGAAAATTCGTACAGAAAAATTAACTTCTTTTATCATTTTTTTTGTCACTATCGACCTTAATTTTCTATGTTGAGGGTCGACAGCGACCTTCGCTGTAATAAGTGAAGGTCGTCGTCGACCCTAAGTAGGCATAAATTCATCATCTTCTTCCTTCTTGTTTTATATGGGAGTTGCTTTTTTATATTTTATTTTTGCACTACCGCGGGAATTCGATTCACTCATTTTTCTGCTCACACACCTGACCAACCGAACTACTTTTGAGGGACCAACCGAACTACTTTTGAGGGACATAGGGGGCTCCTTCATGATCAATCCAACCCTTTGAGAGTTAAGGATACCTATTATCCTTGAATTGGAATGACAATTATAAAAAGGGTCTCATGACAATGGGCTTGCCCCCAAAGTGCATTTATGATCTTCATAGTGGTGTTTAGCGTATGGAATATTGGGGTAAAAGAGAAGGACTTCAATGGGCCTGGACAAGCCAGGCGAGCACTCCAATTACTAATCAGGTTGGAAATGCCAACTTAAAATTACTAAATCGGATTTGCACATCAGGTTGGTTATTCATGATAGAAACACCTATATCTTACCAAAAAAAGCCACTGATGTTATGGGTAGTGCCTAGGACTTAGAGATTTTTTGGTGTTATGGCCAAGATAAGGGTCCCCTTTGCCCAAGCTTGTAGCTTGATGATCATTTAATTTCCCATGCACATTACATGTAGGTTTATTTCCATAGTAAAGCAGGTTATATTGTTTTGGAGAGTAGTTGCCATCTGAGTAAATTCATCATGACCCACCTGAATAGATCAAAATAAACTAAATATTTGAGGAGACTTCAACAAAAGCACCTTTGGAAGCAAAAAGGTTAATTATCCTATGATTTTATTTACTATACCGATTTCATTTTAAGAGAAAAAAGAAGAAAGAGACCATGTTGGAAGTGTGGTCAATGGGCTGCTGATTGTCCCACTCGCCAATCCTAGTCATGGTTGAAACAAGAAGAAATAGAGGAAGAAGGAAAAATATAAGGAGTTTATGCCTGCTCAAGGTCAATAGCGACCCTCACTTATTATAACAATGGTCACCGTTGACCCTCAATACAGAAAATGAATGCCATAGCGATCGCAAAAAAATATGGAAAAAAATGTTGGTTTTTTTGTACGAATTCCATGTTAGGTGCATGTTTGCTTCATTCCCCTATTCGATTTAGTGCTCACCTAAAGTGTTTTTTCGGATAAAACCCCCTAAAATCATTATCCCGCTTTATTTTGTCGCCCAAGATAATTTCAGTCAAATCCTCATGCTTTACCCGCATGCCACTCCATGAAATATTATAGTTATTAGTTATTACCAAAAATGATTAGTGCAATGACAGCCTTTTTTTTAAATAATATGAACAGTAGATTTAGACAAGACATTTGACACGTAGGAGGGCCGGCTCCTCTGATCACCTAAAATCAAAGAGAATCTGTCGGCTGTTTATACAAAAATAATCATAATCTTAACTTCAATGAGTGTTTGTTACTGTTCCATCTAATTCGGTGATTGCATATTGGTCATTATCTTCATATTTGTTGTCTACTTTCATTGCCTCCAATGGAAAATTTACTCACATCCATTAATATGCTGAGATGAGTGGGCTCCATGTACATGCAATGTGTACTACATAAAACCTGCCATTCTAGTTATTTTGGATTCAACATTGTGTTGGAGAGACTTAAATCAGTAAATTGTAGATTCGTCCCAATCATCCTATACAGTCAATATAAGTCCTGAACAATTCATGTTTGTTTAAAGTAAATCCAAAAGTCTAATCCCGAAGATGACTTCAGGAACCTTTGAAACAGCAAAGCTGAGGAAAATTGAAGGTAATCTTCAAGGATGGAAATTGAAATCCCTGTAGAAGAAAGTGTAGGGATAATTTGCTGGAAATCTTGTGGCCATTTTGCCACCTGATCTCATATAAGATTAATCTCCCTGTTTGTAAGTCTTAATTTGTATCCCTAAAAAGGTTTGGAACTCTGTTTGGTGTAGATCAAGAGCATGTCAACGTGAAGATTTAAACTGCTCAAAATATGGGTCCTCCGATCGTATCATAGATGGAGTAGAGATCATGGTGCTCGTGTTGATTATATTATCATCACTGATCAAGATTGGCTTGATCACATGTACAACCAAAAACAACATTCAAGAGACAAAAAATGAAATCAAATGATTAGTGTCAACCAAGCTAAGGGTTGAGAGGATGGGTCTCTGTATATGTTGAGACCTTGCTCTCATCCATCCCATTTATTAAATGGGTCAAACACAGTCCCACCCCTACAAATGTGGTTAGGGCTTAGGATTTCTTGATATGCATATGTAATAATATAAGATGCAGGTTGGGTGACACGAGTGGAACATGGTTTGGATTTGGTGGTCAATTAGGTATTAGCCACTTTTAATGGCATATGGGTTGGGTCTAGATTTCCTAAGCTGCAGTCTCATCAGTCGTGCGACTGATGCTGGTCAGTTTACTTGGATCAGATGCAAGTCAAATCTGCAGGATGGGTTGAATTCTGTCATTCTAATCCTAACAGAGTCATTTTGGACCATATTTCATCTAAGTTCGAGCAAGGTGGATTACTAGCTTAATAAGTTGATGGTAGTATTATTTTCCAATTTTCAGAGAGATTTGTATATATAAATGTCAAACAATAAATTTATGATAAAGAGTGCTCCATCTCACATGCATTGAATGCCCCATTTCAGTTGAGGTAAGCTTTTGTTTAAACATGCTTTGCATGAATTGTCACTAACTTAATTATTTCACTTTAATTAATACTGGTTTGAAGTCATCTTCCTTGAATGGAAATCTAACCCTTGCGTTGGTGTGAGGAGAGAGTTCACAATAGAGGGAAATTATTTTGATTTTACACGCAATCCAGTACTATTCAGATATTATTTGGTGCTGTATATTTTTCTCGCCTGAAAAGTAAAAGAATGAGCGGATTTTGGTTTTTTGAAAAAGGGATATGAATGTAGAATTCTTCTCCATGTAGAGATTGAAATCAATGAGCATAGAACTGGTCCACAAACAAGTCCTAAAGTGAGGACTATACCTAAAGAGAGAATTCAAAATATCAAATCCATTGATATAACCCTGTTCAAAGAGGAACTAGCATTGGAATGCATTACAGTTGCTAATTAAACTTGAACACTCCTGGCGTTGTCAATGACTTTAATTAAACTATTAGTGTTATTATAATTACAGCAATTGGAAACTTTCTTCAAATGCATTTCTCCAAGTGCCATCAAACACTAACTTTGCTACTCTTGTGCCTGTAGCATTAAATGCCTGATGATTTATGTAGAACCCACCATTGCCACAAATATCATTCTCAGGAAATTATCATCTTTTGAGATGTTTGTCAAATTCGGGGCTTTTCTTATTATAACATTACAGGAGAAATGCCACATAAAATAAAGTAAACTATTTTAACTGTGGATAAACAAAGACCCTTTCTTTTCTCTTTCTGCAAAGTGTTGTAGAGAAAGGTAAATAATGGAGAAGTGGGGAACCTTGTTTTTAGATGTGAGATTAATCGTAAACTATCTTAGTCCTAAATTAATCTATTACCACTAATCACAGGGGGGGCGAGATAAAATGCCTTTTATCACCTTTCATGCTTCTTTGCTCTGTCACAGGACTTCTACTTCACGTGCTCGGTCACAATATCTTCACTCCCATGCTCTGCAAAGTCCCATGGGTTGATTCTTTTACACTGCCGGTGAGATGAAACACACTTTAGATGTCCCATGGTTTTTGACATATAATTTTTAATCTTTACATTGTGTGAGATCACAATACATTCTTGCAAGTTTTATTGCATGGAGTACATCATAACACTGACAGTACTATCATTTAGATTTAGTATCATTTACCAATAAAACTCTATCCATTACCACCCAACAATTACTGTACACTGAAAAACAATGTTCAAGGTTCCAGATTCGGCTTGTAAAATCTGATGGATAGAATTCCTCATTGAGGTCAGACTGAAAGTTGATTCTTCATAATTCAAAATTAGATCCGTGATTTAGGCAGGAGTGCTGTTTAGCATTTGACAGCCACTCCAGCCCACATGGAGATGGAGTTTTACTTGAATTTGAACCATCCACCTTGTGTGGGCCACAGAATGTGGCTGATTATAAAATAGGAGATTTTGTCCTATGCGTGGTTGGATAGAATTTTGACGCGTGTTTTTACTTCTTCCATTCTTTTGTCCAAGTAAAGAAAAAGGTGTTAGATCGGCAGTCACTTCGTTTAGAAAAGAAACTTGTCATATTAGTGTGAGTCATGTTTTGAAAATATCTGACTTGAGTGATAGCCGACTGGCAAAACTAACAGCAAATAAATAAGACTTGCAAGGAGATCGATAATGATGAAATTGACTTGTAAATTGGAAAAAGAGTTCATATCATCATTCAAAATGGAAGCAATGGAGGATATATTTGACTACTCCCATTTTCATCAAAATGCAACCTCTTTTTTTCTTTTTTTGGTAAATATCATCATTCAGAATTCAGATGGAAGGAAAGGATATACTTTACAACTTTAATTTTCATAAAATGTAACTTAATCTTTGGTAATGGAAAAGAAATAGATGTTTTGAGACCCATTTTTGCATTAGTAGATTTCTCATCTTTGTGTCTCCTTGTCCTCCCTTATAACTTAGTGGATCTTACATCCCCTCTTTTATGACCTTTTTTCTTGGATAAATACATAATAATTTACTACATGGGAATTTACAACGAAATGAGCACTAGTGAAGGATTATTAGATGTGAGAGATGACGGATATGAGCAGGGACAAATCCAAGAATTCTCCTTGGGGGCCCACCGTGCATGAAGGGGTTTTTTTTTTTTTTTTTTGTTTGTTTAGGGCAGCATATAGAAAATATGAATGTATTTTTCAAAGCATATAGGGTACTTTTTTTTTTTTTTTTTGTGGGGGTGGGGGTGGGGGTGGTTCCGCCCGTGGATATGAGGAGAGGGTTAAAAGATATGAAGTGAAAATATGGGACTTTGACTTTCTTAGGTCTTGAAGTATTAGGGTTATGGCCGAGTATTTTATTTATTATATTTTCATGATTTAAGTTTCAATATTAAAGGAGAGGTTGTTTAATAGTCATTTTTGGATATTTAGCTTTGGTTCTTTGTTTTTAATAGTTAAAGAAACACATTATTATATATTAGATTTCATGACATAAGTAAGGCCTTAAGAGTGAAATGAGTTATAATATAGAGAATCTTACCCGAAAAGGCACCTTAGAGGTCCACTAACCAAAAGAGGTATACATAGTTTTGATGTAACAAAATCGGTATTCCCGTCAGAATATTCATTTTTTTTTTTGTCTTTTTTCAACAAATGACGACGTCGTCGCTTAATAACGAGAGTTAGTTCTGTCGTCGTCGCTAATTCGTCAAATCTACCTATTCTCTGACCTTTATCATCTGCAATTGCTGATTTTCTGTACCAATACAAACCAGAACAAAACCCTCCCCCAACATTGAATATTCCTTGTGGAGGTTGTTGATCTTTATTAATGAAGGTATAGCACAGTTTTGACATTCTTTCATGTATTATCTATCATAGAGCCTGAGTTTCATGTTTAGTTTTCGAGAAAAGTTCATTAGGGTTTTGATATATAGTTTATTAATTTCATTTTCTTTGTTGTATGATTATTTTGGGTGGTTAAAACAAAGTAAGGACCTTTTGATGAAGGAGGAAAAGAAAGCACCCAAGAAATGGGAAAAACGATGGGAGGAAGAAGGGAAAAAATGGGGTTTCGGACAATTTGTATGGGTTTGAATGCGACAACGTCGTTACACGTTTAACTCTTTAATAAAAAAGAAAAACAGTAGCGATCAAAGGAACCCACTTCTGTGCCATATTGATTAATGACGTGTTTTTCAGCTAGTGGCCATCTAGGATCATTTTTTTGTAGTTTTCTCTATAATATATCTTTTCGATGATATCCTTTTATGGAAATGTACCATATTTATATTGATAAAATGATACCATTTCACCCGATGAAAGAAAAAAAAAAACAATTTCATAGAAATCCAATCATCAAATACAAAAAAGGGAAGGAAACACTCTAAATTAATGGGCCCATCCAAGGCTACCTAGATGCCACACTACCCTGGAATATATGGTCTGGGTCTTATCATTGGCTTGAAAACAATAGATATAGTACTTAATCATCTTCCTTTTAAGATTTGTCTAAATCTCATCACTAATCCGACATAAAAAAAAACAAGAAGGTTAAGAGAGTTATCCTAAAACCTTTATTTATAGTTTTTTGTGATAATTTCCCTCTCATCATGAAATCTTAGTTTTATTATGTCTTAATCACCCCTCTTTTATTAGTGAAATAGGAGTCCTATCACAATCGAAAACCTACTTAATTAAATTTAAGTCCAAAATCTAGGAAACAAAAATCAAAGAGGATTCTCTCCTACACTGTCATCCAAATGAGTCCCGCTCAGGGAGGCATGTGGTCATGTGAACCACACCTTCACACATTCGACAAGCACCACTTATATATAAATTAAAATGAATTAGTTTTATCCATACCAATGATTTATAATCAAGAGCTTGATACCATTAACAAGAATCCAATTGTAATGTACAAACATAAATCTCCAAGTCCACTATATGTGATCCATGTAACTCTAACACATATTTGAAGATAATAAGTAGGTTTGAAATTGCACTACCATACTAAGATTATAGGAAAGTTTATCCGGCTTTTCTTTGGATCCGAAGTGATTAATTCAATCCGAACTGTTGAGAACCCACCAATAGTATATAAAAAAAAACTAATATTTGGAAAACAATATATATAAGGAAAATATTCAAATGCATCCATCCATACCCTCTTTTGGAAAGTGTCAAGTACAAAAAAGGGAGTCTTATGTACTTGACACTCTCCTTTTGTACTTGATATTTTTTAAAAATGGGTGTCCATCACTAAAAATGGTGAGAAATGGATGCACTTGAATAATCCCTGTATATAAATATATATATATATATATGTATATTTTAACTCATCTTTCTCTCAAAATACATCCAATCATCTAACTTGTACCTGTACCCCTCTCAAAACTACTAGCAATAAACCTCAAAATTCAAAGTCTAGGAAGGGCAGTCCATGCCACATGGTCATCCCTATTCCCTAGGTCATCCCATAGCCTTGTTGTATGTAAAACACTAGCATGCATCCCATGCTGCCTAGAAATATCAATGGTCAAAACCCAAGAAAAGGGAAAGGGTGTAAACTGTAACATTTGAGTAAGTAAAGGAACCAAACATTCATACATACAAATATAAAACTACAAAAGCAAGAAAACCAAAAGTCTTTCTCGTCATTAAAATACTGTTATCTTAATGCTGTTAGTTTTAATGGTAGTCTGACAAGAAGCAGTAGAGCTGAGAGCTTCTGTAGCGACAGCAACCGGCAGCTGCCACAGTCGCAGCGACTGCACAACAAAAGAAAAGAAAGAGAACCATAAGAAGGAGAAGGAAGAGAGATATAGCAGCAGCAGCAGCAAAACAAGAGAGATATATATGAAAACAACATAGTTGATTTTATGCTTGGTGACTATTTAGAGAGAGGATTTGATGGGGGGTACTTTGATCAATCCAAAAGGAAGAAACAGCAGTTGGGACTTTTTTGACTGGTGGGGGAGCGTGGTTTAAGCTGCAGCAGCTCAGGCATGAACGCCCTTATCTTACGCGAAATCAACGACTCTACTGTTGTTGTTCTGCGTCTTTACTCTTTGTGGGTTTGATGGGTATCGATCTCAACGCCGTCGACGATGCTTTCGAAAACCACCCTTCTCCTTCTCCTTCTTCTTCGTCTTCCTTTTCATCCTCTGTTTCTTCTTCTACTTCTGCTTCTTTTCCTTCCAATTCCCCATCTTCTTCAACTGTTTGTTTGGAGCTCTGGCACGCGTGTGCGGGTCCGCTCATTTCGCTGCCGAGGAAGGGGAGCTTCGTGGTGTATCTTCCGCAAGGGCATTTGGAGCAGATGGTGGATTACTGCTCGGGAGCTGTTTATGATCTCCCTCCTCACATCCTCTGCCGCGTAATTGATGTCAAGCTCCATGTGGGTTTTTCTCCTTTTCTTTTGTTTTGACTTGAAAGTGGGTGAAATCATGCAAAATGTAGTGTTTTTGGGAGTGGGTTTTCTCTAGTCTGTAGTCTGTTCTTCTGGGTCGTCTTTGGTTTTCCTTTTCATCTAGGTTTTGCTGGGAAATCCGTAGGTGTTGTGCTTTGTTTATGATTTCTGGGGTATTTCTGTTATGGGTTTTGCATTTTTTTTTTTGTCTCAGGGGATAATGTAAGTTTGTTGTTTTGGTCTGTTCCTTTGGAATCCTTCTTTTTTTCTTTTTTTTCTTCTCCCTTCATTTTTTTTCCAGGCCGAGGCGGCGACAGATGAGGTTTATGCTCAGGTGTCTCTGGTTCCTGAAAGTGAGGTTAGAGATATATTTCTGCTTCTCCTTTTTTCTGACTGCAATTTATATTTCCTTTGAAATGTTCTCTTTTCATCTATTTGTGCTGGGCCTTCAAAATCTTTTTTTAATGTTTGTTTGCTAATTTGGGATAATGGGTTTCTTTTCTTTTGACATTTTTGTTGTTCTTTTGATTTCTTCTTTTTATAATGTCAGCAGAAGGTTGAGGAGAAACTGCAGGAAGTGGAAACTACAGGAGATGGGGAAGAGGAAGAAATTGATGGCTTGAGTAAGTCATCAACGCCCCATATGTTCTGCAAGACACTTACTGCATCAGACACAAGCACCCATGGAGGCTTCTCTGTACCTCGGCGAGCTGCTGAGGACTGCTTCCCTCCCCTGGTATTTACCATATGCAGCTGCATTCTAATTCTTTATTGTGGGTATAAATTGCCTTCAATGGATCTTTATTACTTCCTTCTTGTGATAGGATTATAGGCAACAAAGACCTTCGCAAGAGCTTATTGCTAAAGATCTACATGGCAAGGAGTGGAGGTTTAGGCATATCTACAGGGGTGGGTATTTGTTTTGCTGGTCCAAAATCCAAATGGTAACTGTAAATGTAGAATAAGGAAATGCTTACTTGAAAATATGAGGATTTTTTAGGGACTAAGATTTTTGAGTTTCCTATCTTAGACACCTCCTTGTTCTACCTGTGGAATGGGTTAGTTTATCAAGTTCTCCACTCAGTGAGAATATTCCAGCCAGAGCTATCTTCTTTTACTTGCATGGAAAATTTTGTATCCTTAAAAAAAGGGTAAATGCTTTGATGTGGATTGATGTATTTACCAATCTTTGCTTGCCCTGAAAATTGAAGCAGTAAGGTTTCCATGGTTGGATTCTGTATCACTGGACGGGTGGTTCCAATGGATTTAGGTTACTCTTGATGGGAAAGTTATGCACCATTTCGTTCCGAACATCATAATAATCTTTTCTGTTGTAAATGTTTCATTCTTCCTCTGGATTAGCTGCAATATCATATGTTTCTGGAAACTTGGAATGAATTAGTGAAAAAGAGACTTGTTAGATTCCAAAATGACATTTAAAATGGGGAAGTAGATCTCACCAATTTGATCCTAATAAAATGGAATTAAGCTTCAGTGGTGGCGATTTCATATTTAATCATTCAGAAAATGGCATGTTGTTGAAAATGTACTTTCATGACATAGATGATAACTGATGAGATTTTGCTTTCACACGTCACACAGAAGCGTGCACGCACATTGGTTTTAGAATTTTAAGATTCAGTTTCCTTTTCGCAGGTCAGCCACGGAGGCATTTGCTCACAACTGGATGGAGTGCATTTGTCAATAAGAAAAAGCTGGTCTCTGGGGATGCAGTTCTTTTCCTTAGGTATAATCGATACATGTGCCATTATTCTGAAGTTGAAACTACATTTTGACTCAGTCGTTGTTGTTGTTGTTGTTTGCTTTTTTAATCAGAATTGTTTTTGTTGTTCTTATTTTTGTACATTGTGATTATTGTTATTATTACCCTTATTGTAGGGGTGATAATGGAGAGTTGAGGTTGGGAATTCGAAGAGCAGTTCAGCTTAAAAATGGTGGGCCTTATTCAGTTCCCTGTAGCCAGATGCTGAACCTTGGAACCCTTGCTGCAGTGGCTAATGCAGTTTCTATAAAAAGTGTATTCCACATATACTACAATCCAAGGTATGAACAAAACTCACACACATATGGCACTCGAAGATATGACGTGAATCATGGTTGAATTGTCGGTGAATAACTACTGCTTGTAAATCTGCGGACATTGTGTTAGAAAGTGTCATTGGTCTATTGCAACATTTTGTTTCCATTTATCTGATGTTGCCTAATACCATTAAATTCAGATGTGATGATCTTATGACTTGTGTAGGTTTTGTTATCATCTTTTTAGCATTTTTGTAGGTGAACAAAAGAGATGATTAGATAGCCAAATCCGCATCCTGAATAATCCCACTCCTAGTCAAAGCATTCTCGACCAGTAATCTAATTTATGATTAGGATTTGAATGGTGAACCAGCAAAATCAGATGGGATGAGGTTTTGACTTGTTTAGTTCTTCTTGTTATTTTTTTGGCCAAAAGACAAGCTTATAGCCCAATCCATGCGTTGGACAATGTCACTCCTAGTCAAAGTATGCTCCACCAATAATCTTAAGACATAATTAGAATTTGAATGCTGAACCTTATCCCGTCTTTCGTCGTTTGTGTTTTTGATAAACTGTCTTAAGTATGCGGTCGCCATTTGGTTGTCATATTGAGGGAGAAGAGGAGCAAACCTTTTTGCTCCCAAAAGATTTCCTACAAAGTTATTAGTTATTGGTTTTCATGAGGTAATATCATATTATTGTAAATTGCCTCCATTTCGTATTTAAATGAAAGTGCTAATAGGTGCATTTAGGCACTAGGTGCAGGTGTCAGAGCCTCGGGTAACTTCAATCGGACAACAGGCAGGAACAAAATTAGATGTGCATCCAGGCCAAGGAAGCATTATAATGATAGGTTGTTAAGAATTTGAAAGGTCTTCGTATGACCTACCTGAATGTAAAAAATGGGAAACATCCAATCAAGATAGATAGTGCTTTGGGAACTTCAAAGTTGTCCAAGTCCTACCCATTAAATTATGTGGGACTAGTGCTGAAATTTGCATCTCCAATTGCAGGGTCTATGCAAAGTGCATGAGTGCCAAATTTGGGCATGTGCTAATTCACCGCTGCTGAATGAGTGTGAGGGGCTTAGATTGATTATACAAGGGAGCAGGTGGATCCCACAGGCAGGACCGTTCAGGAGCGGCCTGGTCAATCCTAAAATTTTGGTGATATGAAAGCATTTTGGCCAATTTGTAAGAAAATTATTTGAATAGCCTTGTGCAAGTAACCGCTTGTAAGCTATGATGCCCAAATATGGTTACAGATGAGTCTGCACTTTCTGAGGTCGAGGACAGAGGTACAAATATGGCTATCCTATCCATAGTATGAAATTTCATCTTTCATATTAGAGACTTATATTTCACCTATAATGGATTTCTTAATTATTGAAATTATGATTCATTATAGTCCCTTTCTGCCATTTTTATTATGAAAGTAAGAAAGATAATATATATATATATATATTTATATAAGTATGGCACTAGTAAAGTAGGATATGCAAAAACTATATCATAAAAGTATGTCACAGTATAAGAGTACCAGTACCTGTATTGTATTGTATCTTTATAGTAGTGGACTGATTTTTGTTGCCATCTTCTCAACAATGATCTACTTGGTTGTAATTGGTCGAGCTTTTTCTTAGAATGGGCATGATATTTGCTACCATTTATCATCTGACTTGCATTCTGCATCACAAACGGGCAAATTTTTGTCACCAGTGCATGACATATTGACATCTTTTCACCGTACCAGTGCATAAATTTTGGAAGTTCTATGTTGTCAGGTTACAAATTACTGTGTTTTAATTTTAATTTATAAATTACTGCAATGCTATTAACTCTCTACTTAGATGCCATAGCATTTTAGCTTTGACTTCAACTTCTTGCAGGGCTAGCCCATCAGAGTTCATAATACCATATCGGAAGTTCTCTAAATGCTTTAATCATTCATTTTCTGTTGGAATGAGGTTCAAAATGCGATTCGAATCTGAAGATGCGGCGGAGAGGAGGTATTTTATCTTATCAATTTGAAAATTGATCGTTCTTAAATATTTGGTGTCTAAAATCAAAGTTCATTGATATGCACACACTTTTTTTTTCAGGTACACTGGACTGATAACAGGTATCAGCGATATGGATCCTATTAGATGGCCTGGTTCGAAATGGAGATGCCTACTGGTATGCTTCTATGTCACCACCTCGGTTTCTTTACTGAATTGATCATATGTATTCTGCTTTACTTTGCTATATAGTTATCGCAACCAAGTTGTGGCTGCCAGTGTCATTCATGTTAGGGGTTTAACATTGCCAAGGAATAAAACTCTATAGACAATATGTATAGGTTTAATATTGCTCCTCTTCATGCATCATGCTTCCACTCTGAAGCCGCCCTCTACTCCTTTATCATCACTTTCTGCCTGCTCAATTGAATCAAAATTCAAAACCAGCTTCACCTTGATCAGCTTGTAGTTGTTTTATAGCTATTGTCGATTTTTAAGTGTGAGCTTTTTTAGGGCTTTTCATTTGCACATGATAAGTAAACTGCCAAGGATATCAGAATTGCTACCAAATTATGCTTCAGTGTGAGAATAAAAGCCTCTGCTCAGCAACAAATTGAAGAAGTACAACACAGCTTGTATGGAGTTTTCAATGGAAAATTATTATCCGAATTGGTAAAAATTACAACATCCCAATGTACATGAATGTAGTTTTCCGACTTTCCAAATTTGACTTTCTAAATTTGAACACAATTGTTATCCTAATTGGTAAACATTACGACATCCCAATGTACATGAATGTAGTTTTTGTAGAAACTAGAAAGCACTTGTGACTTTCCAATTTTGAACATGAACTGATGAAGCTAACTTTCTAAATCTGAACACACAACTACTACTTAAACCTATCATTACAAACCTAACCAGCTATAACCCCCATAACCACACATGCAATAATTCATAATTTACAAGTAAGAGGATAAAAGAATTTACTTCAACACTCTCCTTTAAAGTAATTTCTAGAGGATAAAGTGATTGATTGCCTTGGTATCCAAATACCAGTCTTGATCTAATTGAGCCTGCCAATAAATGGCTGCTAAGGTTTGAGTCATATTAGCTGGTGAAACTGATGGTGGCAATTTGAAAAAAAAAAAAAAAAATTCATATTTGGCACAAGATGTTGTGAGGTCAAGTTGGAGGAGCACCTGGGATACCAGGCTGTGTGCTATCATTCACAAAATTGGAATTGTTGGAAGACAGAGAACTGCAACCACCACGACCACAGCCATGGCTCACTCAACCACAATTGCTGCATTGGGCCCGTCCACCGCAGCCACAAATTATGATGAATAACCAGTAGAGCAGTAGAGGAGGATGTCAGTGGTGTTTTCTAGCTGTATGAGAGGTGAGATTTTTTGTTGCTGAAGTCCATAGAGTTCAATAGAATGTGCACCTAGACACGTTGAGATAGTGGTGATAAAGCCTTAATTGGGAGGTCCAAATCCACTCAATTCATAGAAATTAAGCTCATCATTAGATATGCTTTGGTCTATTACAGCTGGACTATCAACAATAGTTTTAATCTCATTTTCCAAAAAAAAAATGGTTTTAATATTTTGTATGTAATCAGAAATTGAAGAGGCATCTTAATTATTTGAAGCTGCAAACATAGTTGCACCATTACTTCTCCCAAAAAACAAAAAACAAAAAAAAACAGTTGCACCATCAAAGCTTAGAACTGTGATGAGAGAAGCCGTCCCAAGGTATGCCAAATGTCTTGATTTGAGAAGTCTGCTGACATGAGGAAGGAGTGGTCAGAGTGTAGCATTAATCCAACTGAGGAGTTTATCTATTTGAAGCCATATGCCCTGCTCACTTGTAGCTAGCCTTACCATATTTATTAGTAATAGATGATGGAAGTGCTAGGAACCTTCCTAATAACGCAACATATTTTGACTACATAGAACTGGCGGGAAGAGGTTCTTCCAAATGAATTGTTGGTGCAATTGAGTTTTATCTGAATAAATGTGTGAAATGAGGAGGATTAAGGATCTAAGAGCCGGAGACACTAGATGAAGACTCTGTTTTGTCCATGGACAACTAATCAAGTAAAATCATTAGCTGTTGAGATATAGAGGTAGACTAACACCAAATGAACGTGCTGAAATGACAATGAAAGCACAAAATATGAAGAATGTTCTGAGATGACCGGAGAAGCATTTGTCTCTTGTACGGGTGGGGAAAGAGATGCTGAATTAGCTCGCATTCATTTGAAATCCATGGTTTCAAAAATCAGCGGAGTTGACTTGTTCTAGGTAGGTGCTGATCGAGTCACCTACTTGGCCGATTCCTATGATTTTTGGGCCCTAAATGCATTTATTTCTTATTTTTCTATTAGAAAAAGGTTTGGGAGGCTCTTGTGGACATTTTACACAGATTCTATGAGATCAAAATCACTTTTTGTTTTTGAAAGATTCAAGCATTTGAAGATCAGTTGTACATCCAACTTCTTCTTCTTCATCATCATCATCAAAGCCTTGTCCCAACCATCTTGGGATCAACTACATGAATTTGAATTTTGTTTCCCCATTCTAGTCTATCCTAGGACAAATCCTTGGATAGATTTCACTTCTTCAGATCTATACTTGCTACTTCCATCTATGTCCTCTTCGGCCTGTCCTTATCCTTGAGGGTCATAAACTTGTATAGAAAAGCGTTCCTTATCGGGGATGTTTTTGGCCTTCATTGGGACATATCCAAACCATCTCGCAATTGTTGCTACCCTTAACTGCTCCCAAATGAGCCTCCTAAATATGTGCTCTTTTCTCATTCTATCTTTTCTAGTTTTACACACATCCATCTCAACATTCTCACGTCTTTAATGCTTGTTTTGTTACCTATTACAACTTAAATTCATATTAATAAATGAAACACAACAATCCTAAAATTTTAAATTCATAGAAGTATACTTTTTATTTTTAGATTATTCTTTGCTATATTTTATAATTTTCAAACTGTGACTGGGGCTAGTATGCAAGTAGGTCTGGCTCGGCTGAGTTGACTTGAAGCAAGGGGACCAAGTCTCACCCCTCCCAATTCCAAATTTTAATAACCTTGCTGAAATCGTTATAAAAAAAATATAATAACCTTGCTGAAATAGATGATGATGGCCAGCACAATGGCAAAGAAGCACTGAAGCCGGTAGGATTCCTCTGTGACAGCTGATAGGAATGAGTTTGAACTTTGAAGCAAAGGCTTATGACATCAGTTTGAAGGGAGAGGGTGAATGGGATTTGTGACTATGGGCTGATGAAATTGAGGACAATGGTAAAGAGGGGCCTGTATATGGGCTGGGTGTTTATAAAAGAAAAGACAGTTGTGAGTTGTGATGGCGGTTTTTTTAAATGGGAGGATGACAGCTGTGAGGAGAAGATTTCTGGGAAGTAACTAGGGATCTGATGTTCTGATACCATGACAAATTTCAAGTATTTCCTTGAGTTGTACCCCTCATTTTATCTCATTAAATAGAAGTTTGGCACACCTCTGTTGAGGATTACAAATCATGGAGTGATCATATGTGACAACAACATTCGTATAGATAGTATCAACTATTCTTATCTACCATGGTAAGATTTTTTCACGAGGCTTGGATAGAAGGGACTAGTGTCATTGTAGTGCCCTACAGTCATCTTATGATTGCTTTTACTCACAAGAGTTTGGATCAAATCACCATGAGATGCATCTGTTTGAGGCAATTAACAAAACAAACGGAATCAAAGCAAGAAGCAAGCAAAGAGAATGAACACAAGAATTTATGTGGTTCACCCAGAGTGAGCTATGTCCACAGAGCATACGCGGCTCATTATTTCAAATATATTAATGATGCTACGACCACTCCTTTCACCCATGCATGTATACATTCAAAACAAGATCGAAAACGAAAGGTTTCAATTCAGATCTTCAACCTGCTGTGAGGTCATTGTCCTTTTACACAAGCATTCAGTGCCTTTTATTCATGAACCTTCTTTAAGCCTTCTCCAAAGGAAAACAATACAGCCACTGTCCTTTACCCTCTCTATTTGTGGCAATCATTGTCTTGAAGAACTATATTGGTTGTACCCATTAACTAATAGCCACATGTTTTCATAATTATCACTTAGCAGATTGGAGTTATTCTGTTTGGACTTGGAAAGCAAGAGACTCTGATAGGAAGGAGAGAGACATACATAAATCTTAAGTATGCATATCTCATCAAAGAGAAATGTTCTCAACCATTGATTTGCTCAAGTGGCCAGCCCATGTAGCTAGGCCTGACTATTGGTTGAGGTTGAACCTACTCAACAGCATCCTGCTTGGCCACTATTGACACTGCTGGGAGTAACTATATGAATGCCTAGAGAAAGATGAAGACATGTGCAACCAAAGAGCTTCTCTCTCTATAGCCATGAGAGATTATTATATTATAAGGATGATCCTGTCCTAATAAAATGAATTGTCCTCAATGAATGAATAAGTGAAAAGAAGAAGAAAAAAAGGAGAAATTGTATCTAAATTGTACAGTGCTCTTATCATGTACACAGTACTACTACATACTCTTTACTCTAGCATGTTCTCTAACAGTTGACTTGTTTTTACAGGTAAGGTGGGATGATGATGTTGAGACCCATCGACACAATAGGGTTTCTCCATGGGAGATTGAACCATCCAGTTCAGTTTCAGGATCCAGCAATTCGTCAGTACCTGGTTCAAAGAGAACCAAGATGTGTCTTCCAGTTCCTAGTAAGATGCGTCTGCCAGTTTCCATACTCCTCATCGCCCCACAGCTTTTCTAACTTATGATTGTTGTCTCCACTTGTTTGCAGATGGAAATGGACTGTTGGACTTCGGGGAGCCTGTTGGGTTCCAGAAGGTCTTGCAAGGTCAAGAAATTTTGGGGTTTCGAGCCCCTCACACCAATGGTGTTGGTATGTCAAACTGTCAGCCGTCTGAAACAAGGGGGTCCTTTTCTGATCCTAACCATTGTCAGGTAGCTGCCCTTGGAAATGGTATTAGGTTTCCACCAGGTGATTTTGAAACTCCCCACAAGGGTGTAGGCTTTGGAGAATCAATCCGATTCAATAAGGTCTTGCAAGGTCAAGAAATATTCCCATCAAAAACACCATTTGGAAGAGGTGTTCTAGTTGATAGTCGTCCACTGGAAAGTGGTGGGTCTGAAATCTTTAAAGGGTTTCACCTATCCAGTGCTGGAAGCAGGCAGCCCATGTTGATGTCCGGATTCAACACCGAACTTCAACCATCAGCACCTTCGGTTCAAGTCTATTCACCATCTTCTGTGCTGATGTTTCAGCAAGCAAGGACTCGAGATCCTTACCCTTGCACTTCATATGGCATCAACCACCACCAGAAGGCAGGGTTGGTGAGTACATACTTAGGGCTGTACCACCAGTCTGATGCGTCAAAGGCAAAACATATGTCAGCACCATCAAGGCCTTACCACCTGGGGGGAGATTTAGGTGAAACTTATCCATTGTGTCATCTACCTAAGGAACGAAACCATCTGGGAACTGTTGGTGTTCCTGTTTTGGGGGATAAGGCAAATCCTAGGTGGAATGGGAAAGTCGCAGTTCCTAAAGATAAAAGTGGATGCAGACTCTTTGGTTTTTCCTTGACCAAAGAAGCTGAGGTTGCAGAAGAACTGGCTGCCTCTCCGTCATCAACCGAGGACTTGAATTATGAGATGCCCCTTCTGCAGTCCTCCCAAAGCATGGGTTGGGAGACTGTTCAAGGGCAGATGCATTCACAGCACCAAGGTTTGGCTACACTGCAGGTTGAGGTGACTCTGAAGTAAGCGTGTTTTAATCTTTGCACTGTTCTTTCTTTTCTGGTTTCAATTTCATGTTCTCTGGTTCCATGCAGCATGCAGTGGGTGTTGTAGGGAGGGAAACTGATGTCTCAGTGCTTTGATGGTTTTGATGTCCATGTTGCGTGCAAACCAGATTGGGTTTTGGGTTATTGAAATTGACTGCAAGTTTTTTCTTTTCAACCCCTAATGAAAAATTGTATTGTTTTTCATGAATTATCCTTTCAGTAGATGCTAGATTTGAATCTGTTAAACTTCTTTCTTTTTTTCTTTTTTTTGGTAAAAACTGTTCCAACGCTTTTGTGATTGGTACTAATGATAGCAATATTTAAAAAATGATAATTACTAGTACACCTATTTAATTTTTTCTACAAATTATTTCACAAAACAAGAAATTTCAGTGAGATTCTTGAAAATTGATGAGGTGATTAGTATCATGTGAACTTTTAATTACTGGTGGGATGATCTTGTGGTGCTTACTTCTCATCAAACCTTTGTGTTAACCTTTCCTCGTGAAAGGTCATGGGTCTGAATATATCCTATTGCGATAAGCCATGTAACCTGAAGATATGAGATGATCATGTCTCAATAACTGATTCAAAATATAGTGGGAGATGTTGGTTTGTTGTGTGATATTGTGGCCTTGGCTTAAAGTGAACCAGGAAATTCACCATAATGATGCCACAAGAACCAGTATACTATCAGTTTTCTGTTGTTTTTGATGGTTTGTTGGATTTGGCCTATCACCACTATGTGGTGAATTCAGCGTCTCAAAAGTTCTAGGAAGTTGGCGCAAACCAGCAATGGAGGCGTCTTTTGAGTGTTTGACGACAATGACAGTAGTTGCTTGATTAGGACCTACAGCCTTACAACCTTGCCTTTGCTGGAATATCATTTTTCTCACTCATTGACTGTGATTCTCCCAACATGCAAGATCATCTAATATTTGGTTCTTCTGTTTTTCTTGAATGAAAAAATGTGTTCTTTACTTAGTAATGGAGGCGTCTGGATTCTCCTGGTTGTTTTTTTTATGACAATCATAGTGGGTTTCTTGATTATTTCCCACTGCCATCAATATATCCGTGTCTATGCTTTAAAGCGATATTTCTTGGACTAATGTCTATTGAGTCTGTCAACGAGGAAGATCATCTAATATTTGTTTCTACTGTTTTCGTCGAATTAAAATTGATGTTTTAACTACGATGGTTCAGCCAAGGCATCTCCCATTTCACAGGGACAACCAGTGGCTGTGTTGCATTCACTGTTAGTTAGGGACTTGTGTAGTGCATGTGTTTACCAATTTATCAAACGAAAAAGAAGAGGAAAATATAATGTCAAAAACCTATGAATTACATGCCAGGAAAAAAAAAAAAAAAAAAGAGTAGATGCATAGGCAGTCGTCCTGTTATAAATTGCCTTCATTCACACTAAACCAAGCCAAAAGCCAGACAGACGTCACAGACCCAATGACTTTGCAGGGGAATATGCTATAAACAATTCCATGTCATCTCTTTAGAACTAATTTTCAAACCTTGCATCATTGGAGCCTTATGAATCTATATAGGGCTAGCTTTACGAGCTTTACTCATCTAAGGCTTGAATATAATAATTTACAAGTGGTATCTAGTTCTAAAAATAACAATTAATCAATCTCTGAGTGATAAAATGTAACGCCTCAATTCCGGATACTGAGAAAACCGTCAAAGTACCAAAATTGACGCGCTACTTCCCGAAAAATCCGAGAACTTCCAAGATCGTAGGTCCGCAGTGAGGTCCAATTTAAAACTTTTTGAACAATATTATAATAATATAAAAAAAAATCAAGGTTTAATTACATATTTAACTAATTACCCAGCTCACCACAAAAATCTCTCAAAATCCCAAACAAACAGACACTCAAGCCAATAATCAAACAATAAGATGAATATTCAAAACGGTCCCAATTCAACAGAACTTTCACGAATAATCTAGTAATCTTCCACACTAATCAATACACAAGATCAAGTGATAAAACCTACTGTACTCTGTCTCCGCTTGGACATAACTGCTTGGAAGTGTTACTGGTATCTTTCAAATGCAGCTTCTAATTCAATCACATTACAGAAGAAAAAAAAAAAAGATCATCTAGAAGAAACTTTTGCTAAGTAGATTAATCTCGCTGCAAGGAATAAGGTGGGGTTGCAATCCACAAAGGAGGCGACAAAGGAGGATGAAACCTGTTCGGAAAAAGTAGTTCTATTGTGCCATCCTCCATATTGAAAATGCCTAAATCTCGACATCCATATGGCTCGGTTAAATATCGTTGATAATAATTGTCTGTGAAATATATGCGATTTCCTTTCAACTCCGAAAATCTTCTTGTAGTGAAAATCATGGGAGAATTATAGCCAACAAACAGTACCAGATTGCCCAAGCTTTCGACCTTCTTTGGTGACTTACTGGGCCTCCCATGTTCAAAAACAACCTCATGAACTTCAAATCCGACTGTAGTGTGAGGAAACACCAGTTGGCTATGGTCTTCACCCAAATACACGTCCCTAACAACCACAAACATGTTTTCAGTTGATGAGTCTGCCACTAGATATATGATGCTTTGAGGATTGAAGTTGAAGGGGTCTGTCAACCTTTCCAAACTGGGAGCGACTACGTCGTTGTTCTCATCAATGTGGCAAAGGCAGACGCTTCCTTGGTCACTAAGGGCGTAGAAATGCCGCTTGGAAAATACCACATCTTTAAACAAGGCCTCCTCGCGTTCTATAGTAGTCCATGCCTCGTCTCCAATTTTGCAAAAGCCCAAATCTCCAACACCGTAGACGATCATAACCATGTTCCCATCATCCGACAGGGCAGCTTTGCGTATATGGAGGTCGCGGAGCGATTCCATGTCATACCCTTCATCTGCGAAGTGTTGTTCTGCGAAAGTGGACTGGTGTGGGAGCTGGAATTGGATTCTCGACCATGGGTTGAAAAGCCCAATCTCCAGCTTCTCGTCCATCCATTGTTGAAAGCTCCACAGCAACGGCGGTTGCCGCTCATTTCTGGGAGATGGATGGTGTAGATCCTTTGCTCGGAAAGGCTGAAGAAGTGGTGAACGTTGGTTGGGATTGGGAGCGCGTTCACATTTGTTTCATCATGGTTGGGAAGCATCATTAGCCAAGGCAGTTGACGGGCGAAATAGCTTGTGTTCCTCAGATGGGAGAGCCATGACTTGCAAACTGCTCCCATTCGAATATATTCGGGCAGACTGCAGAAATTGGATATTGTCTCTAACAAGTCTTGAGAAATCTCAGACCAATTAGCCATGAACTATAGATGATACTCATAGAGTGACTAGAGAGGGAGAGAGATAATTCTGTGAGAGAAGTAGAGTGGCTCTCATTTGGAGATAGAAACAAGGGATAGGGTGAAGGTACCCATTTTTTTTGCAGAAGCATCTTTATTTGTTTGTTCTGTTTCCAGGTTGTCATTTCCACTTGCATAACACATGGCAGGAACTCTATAGTAGGATCCACATAAAGATAATTTGAACGGTTCAAAATTCATATTGAACGGTGCAGGTTTTCTTTATATGAGCCTTATGGTGTCTAACAAGCTATGGACAATCTGCCTGATGACTGATGAACAGTGACATGCCACATAGCTGACATGAATTTTCTCCAAGATGAGGGCACCGGCATGGATCAAATGCCACGCTGCACCAACTTCCAGTTCAGAATATGATGCGATTGTGACTTAGAAAAACAATTTCGAGATGCTGACAATCTGATGTATATTGTAATTTAGCAAAAAAAAAAAAAAAATCCATGTAAGTTGTTTGCAGATCTCTTCAATCTCCATACAAAGTAGTTGAAAAATGGAAAACAGAGAGCCGTGGGAGGGTCCGCATCTAAACGTGTAGACAAACTTCTGCACATGGCCTGGTAACGTTACCATTGTCTTCTGACCATTGCCGACATGGCCCGCTTTTGGGTCCAAGTCCATGCCTGAGGAGACAGCTCTACATTTCAATCTCTTCATTATTCGATTAAGTACATTGCATGCCCAACTTTGGACCCTCTTGAGTGGAAATCCACACGGAGTGGAATGAGTGGAAATCCACATTGAGGTCTAGCAATTGAAAATTTGGCCCCTCAAAATGAATGCCTTCTCATGTATGTATATGACATATCAATCAAAGTAAAACGTATGCCAAAATCATTTCAATCAAAGTAATATTAAGAGCTGGATTACGAGAGGTTTAGCTGACAATAATTACACAAGTTAGTTATGTCATTTGGAATGTTTGAATCCGATGGTAAAAATATCAATGTGATGACTGTAGCATTACATATTCATGGGAGTGTTCATCCCAATGGTTTGGATTCAAGAAATCATATTACAAAGTGGAAATCTCTTGGACAAAGACAGCACTGTGTTTGTGTGTTCTATTATACGCCCAATAATTCTTCTTATAAAAATAAAAAAAAATAAAAAAATAAAAAATAAAATAAAAAAAAAAAACGAAAGTTGAAAGTGGATGATAAACATAAAAGCAATAAAAGGTCCAAGTCATTATTTTTCATTGAAAGGACAGAAATGTTAAGAACTGTCTTCTTTATAAGATAAATCCATCGAACTCTCTTTTTGTGATGGGTCACTTGCCTCCACCTCAATGTCACTAGTCCTATATTATCCTACTGTTACAGTAAGGGCAAATTCTGTCAATATGCTAGCACTTTTTGAAGATTATAACACCTTCATTGATGGAAGATTCAACACCTTAATCATCATCATCAATAGCTCCTTATCATCTATATCGGTAGTCAAGTAATCCTGGCCTACAAAATTTAAACCAAAAATAAATAAAGAGGGGACTTTTCCCACCTCTCAGTTTCCGTAGTTTTTGATTGTTTTCTAAAAACCTATTGAAGTCATCTTATCAATCCCGCTTTGCACTTTACTAGATTAGTAAAAGTCAAGTAAAGACTCAGTTTTTCAGATAATGGGTCCCATCAATAATACTTTAATTCAAAATTTTCTCAATCTTTTTTAAAAAAAAGTCAAAATGCAACATCATTTCTCCACTAAAAATTAAAAAAGCTCCACTTTTCTATACAAAAATTAAAAAAAATTCAATACCAAGCAACTAAAAATAAAATACTATCATAACACCATTATATTTTATTCTCTGTTGATTTAATGTTTTACTATAATTTATTTTACATTTAAGATACCAAAGGCAGGTCCGTGTGAGCATTTCTCAGAGAATCCGATATGTACCAAAAATGATTTATTGCTGATCTATATTGACATTTTGTGTCAAATCTTATTTTTGAGAAGAAAATATTTTCTTGCAATCCTTTCCAAAAGTTAATTTGAACACTTCATGCAAAATCCTATAAAAGCTGCGAAAGCACATTCTACCGCTGCTAATGTATTACCACACAAAACAGTAGAAACTTAGGATTCTAGGAAATGAAATCTTAAATTATTGTAAAAAAATAAAATGCACTCATAGATAATTTGTTAGAATCACCAAAACATGGGCGTAACTGCCAAGTATGGACACAAAGTATGGGGTTTTACTGGAACAGTGGACCGACTCAACATCAGTGATGATCAGGACCTCAGCTCAATTATTTGAAGCAAGAAAAGAACCCCAAGACATACCTAGCTTAGGAATTATTCATTTCTTTACTATTGAAGCAAAAGCAAGACTGCAATGCAAGGCCACATCTTCCCAAAAATTTAAAATCCTTAGATGCCATAAAAATCCGGTTTCTTGGATAAGCCTACTCTCCAGAACGTGACGTCGGAGCCATATAATTAAGGGACCCCATTGGTCACTTCTCTTTCTCAACACCCACTTGTCAATTTAAATCTAATAATCTCTCTCTCACTCAGATGACTTGTCTCTCTCTCTCACAGATGACTTGTGATTTGTGAAGATCTCTCTCTCACTCAGATGACTTGTCTCTCTCTCTCACAGATGACTTGTGAAGAAGAAGAAGATCCATGTGGATCTTGTTCCAGTTGCAGAGATGAAAGAACTGGAGCTGCAGAACTCATGGATGAATACTGGTTCTATCATAACATGCTAAAGAGAACAAAGGTATTGAAGTTGAAGCCATCAATTAAAGCTTCCTGCTCAAGGACCTCAAGAGAGATGACTGTCGCCAACTCAGATATAAAACTACCCTCCACAGCCTCAACCCTTCCCAGGAATGATTTTTTCGTCAGCTCGAGCTTGCTTAGAAACCCCTCTCTCCCACCTTGCATGGGAAGGCTGAAAACAGAGCAAAGGATGGTAGAAAGACATGCTCCGTCGAGCAATTCTAGTCTGCAACGTTCCTTCAGCTCTGTAGACCACAGTACTCCTCTGCCTTCGCTTCGCGGAATTCATAGGCGTCCATCCCAGGTATAACTAATAAACATCTTTCCCACATTAAGATTACTTCCAAGGGTCAAAATCATGAGACCCACCAGTTTTTTTTTTTTATCATACCATCCTTTGGGCAATTGAGTTTCTTGGGTTTGTATTTACAACTGTTATTCTGTCATGGATTACAGGTCAGGACACCAAGACCGATCATTCCAAGGCAACCATCACGAAAAGATATCAACATTAATGACGTGAATATGGATTACAAAAGCACAAGCAGTGTTGTAGAAGCTAATTGCAGCAGGGCAGGTAATATCAAGAGCTGGAAGAGCCTGAGCGACCTCGAAATTGAGGAGCTACAAGGCTTCATGGACTTGGGCTTTGTCTTCAACAAGGATGAGATGAACCCAAGTATACTGAACATAATCCCAGGCCTGCAAGAAAAGAGACCAGCAGAAGAGGATGATCCCAAGGTGACAAGGCCATATCTCTCTGAAGCATGGCTTGTACAAAGATCAGACCCTCCAAAGCTCAATTGGGTTGATAGAAGATCAGCAGTAGACATGAAGGAGCAGCTCAAGGCCTGGGCCAGGACAGTGGCCTCTAACGTGCGCCAGGAATGTTGACCGACTTCACATTGCAGTGGACACCACACATGACATCGCAGGCATCACCACCATCTTACATATTCTATTGGATTGATAATTGATTTGCTTGGTACATGATCTGCGTAGAAACGTCGCCTTACAGTGAATATATCACAAAGGTTGAAATAGAGGAGTTGCGTACAAAAGCTTCTGTGCATTGTATATCAATTATCAAGTATTTGGTGGTTGTAAGATGTGGGGTCTTCTAAAGAAAGGACAAATGTTGATGGGTGCTGTAAGATGTGTGATGTGGAAGAAAAAGACAAAAGGAAAGCTCGAAACTGTATACACATATTTTTTTGACTTATTAGAAAGCCCAACGTGAGTAGATCCCAATGGCACATTGTATGTTATAAGGTGGGAGACGGATTCCCTGTTTGAATCAAACCTGGGGCGACACATGAGGGGGCGGATGAAAGAGAAATAGTTTCTCTTTTATCCGCCCCCTCTTCCGCCCCCGCGTGTTACCCCTGTTTGGTCCAAGGGGGGAGACACATAAGGGTCTCCTGACTCTGTTTGTTGAAGATTCAACTTAACACCTATTAAATTTAACTTGTTTATCCAAGTAGCAAGAGAAACAAAGGATAAGTACTTGTGCATTACGTTTTTGACCAACCTGTCATTACGATTTCATGGGTAAAATGACCCCAAGGACCCAACTTGAATTGATGTCCAACCAAGTGATCCACTCTAAGGACGGGTAAACTGGGTCATTTTACTAATCAAGTCAAAAAAAAACTTAGGTAGCGTTTGGTTCGCTGTAATGAAGGTCGGAATGGAATGGTGATTCCAACGGAATGGTCATTATTGCGTTTGGTTTGTAAAAAAGTGGCGTAATGGTCATTACCTCCGGAATCCCATTCCCTTATGTAGAGGAATGGCCATTCCATCCGAGATGGGAAGGAATGGCCATTCCATTCCTTTCTACCTTTTTTTTAGACCAAAAGACCCTTATTCACATCTATACATTTTTATTAAAATAATAAGATTATAAAAGAGAAGAACTTGTGTAGGCCCCACCTATATAATAATAATATAATATATACATTATTATTATAATAATTATTATTATAAGATTATAAAAGAGAAGAACTTGTGTGGGCCCCACCTATATAATAATGATATAATCTATACATTATTATTATAATAATAATAAGATTATAAAAGAGAAGAGCTTGTGTGGGCCCCACCTATATAATAATATAATATATACATTATTATTATTATTATTATAAGATTATAAAATAGAAGAGCTTGTGTGGGCCCCACCTATATAATAATATAATATATACATTATTATTATTATTATTATAAGATTATAAAATAGAAGAACTTGTGTGGGCCCCACCTATATAATAATATAATATATACATTATTATTATTATTATTATTATTATTATAAGATTATAAAATAGAAGAACTTGTGTGGGCCCCACCTATATAATAATATAATATATACATTATTATTATAAGATTATAAAATAGAAGAACTTGTGTGGGCCCCACCTATAATAATTAATATACACATTATTATTATTATAATAAGATTATAAAAGAGAAGAACATGTGTGGGCCCCACCTATATAATAATAATATAATCTATATTATTATTATTATTATTATTATTATATTATAAGATTATAAATTAGAAGAACTTGTGTGGGCCCCACCTAAATATAATATAATATATTATTCTTATTATTATAAGATTATAAAATAGAACTTGTGTGGGCCCCACCTATATAATAATATAATATATACATTATTATTATTGTTATAAGATTATAAATAGAAGAACTTGTGTGGGCCCCACCTATATAATAATAATAATCTATAGATTATTATTATTATTATAAGATTATAAAATAGAAGAGCTTGTGTGGGCCCCACCTATATAATAATAATATAATCTATATTATTATTATTATTATTATTAGTATAAGATTATAAAAAAAGAGCTTGTGTGGCCCCCACCTATATAACAATAATATAATCCATACATTATTATTATTATTATTATTATTATAAGATTATAAAATAGAAGCGCTTGTGCCCACCTATATAATAATATAATCTATATATTATTATTATAAGATTATAAAATAGAAGAGCTTGTGTTGGCCCCACCTATATAATAATAATATAATCTATACATTATTATTATTATTATTATAAAATAGAAGACCTTGTGTGGGCCCCACCTATTTAATAATATTATAATCTATACATTGACTGAGCCAAAGATAAAATTCTAACAAGGGTATTTTGGTCAGTCCTTATGTAAATTTTATTCCATTCCAAGACTCATTCCAGCATACCAAACGCAGGAATAGCAATCAAATGGGTTGATTCATCAGCGTACCAAACGCTGGAATGGAAATGCCCATTCCTGCCTCATTCCATTCCAGACTCATTCCGATCTCCATTCCATTCCCGCCTACAACCATTCCAGCGAACCAAACGCTACCTTAAGGTATTAGCATGTGAGTTCATAAGCTTGTGGTCGTTATACAAATAACATGCCCTATTCAGATAAATGTTGACTAAACTTCTTTTTAAGGGTATTATGAACTCAATTCTAATATGAGTAGAGAGTACGAAGGAAAAAAAAAAACACCACCTATAATGCGTAAATGTGTATTTTCCATCCGTTGTGTATATTATGTAACTTTTGGTTCTTTTGTGGTTCGGCATATACAAGGCTCTCATACCTGGTTTTTTTGTTATGGGTGCTCTTGTATTTCTCTCTTTTTAATATAGGTTTTCTGTTATCAATAAAAAAAATAAAAACTAAATGTTTGTGTATCATGTAACTGTATTTGGACAAAGGAAATGAAAGAAACTGCTCTATTTACTGATCATAACACACTACATAACCACATAAATCTTATTGTGTTTTTAGGTTGTGTGCTTGGTGATTTGTTGCATTGTGGTGCAAAATAGGTTGCACATGCATGAATCCTTTTGCTCCTATTTTTGAGATGAAGAGGAAAGCATTGTTGCGTGAACATTTTTGCATCCTAAAGAACATTCTTGGTTGTTTTGAGAAAAAATAAAGTAGAATGCATCCTGTCCAAACAAAAACAGGGTGCGGTCTATTCAGGGGCCTCTGGTATTGGAGAAGTTCTGCTTGTGATAATGTCTTTTAATGCTACAGCCATGTGCTTCTGATCCCCAAATGTTCGTTTAATAAAGCAGTTGGGTGACTTGGGTCTTCAAGAACACTCCAGGGGACGCACTCTCCACACCTGTCCCTTTCATTATTTAGACCACCTTCCTTGAGGAAGTTTAATAAGTCTTTAATATGTTTTTATCTTTTCTTTCTCTGATCAATACAACTATGGATACAGTTCCAATCAAGGTCAATTGCAAACTGAATCCAGTGGCAACTAATATGCATTCTAAGCAAAATGTGACATTACCACATAACATTACACATCATAAAAACTGGGACTCAGATGATTTTACACGATCTCTTCATAAATGAGTCCGGTTTCAGCAATAGAGTCTGTTAGACCAGGACCAGAGGGAAGGATATACATGTCAGAAGGGTCCAAATCCAACCAGTTGACACCCTAATTCACTCTTGGTGGTCCCACTGATTTGAAGCTCATTTCTTGAAAAAATAGAAAAAAATGGATGAGAAATCAGCAAAAGAGACCTCAGATCAGTCCAATGTTCTCCTTGGAAGCTTTTAATTATTGATTGAGTGAGGCACACAAGGCACCTGGGGTTGAGATCGAGATCATTAATTATGTGAAATGAGATGTGTGGGTTCGGAGCTCACGATCCCAGTGATCCATGATCATTTAATTATGCCTTTTCGAATGCATACAAGAAATGAAAAACAGCTCACATCAGAATAGTTGTATCCAACACGGACAACCCATCAACCTGTCCTGATCGTTAACAATTCATCACAATATGGAAGGCTGCTTTATGTTATCCCCTCCTCAGCCATAACATCTGCAACTTTATTGTTAACCCTACAAGCAAGCATGCCTAAATTCATAAAGCAATAACATATTGTCATGGCCAAATTTCTCTCGAGTAAAACTCAGCCACCATGAATCATTACTTTTCCTTGACACCCATTTCACAGCAGTTTTTTTCTCTGCTTTCTATATTAGTTTTCCTGGAAAGTTTCCCTTCAAAAGCCTCAAAGCTTTAACCCCATGACTGCTATCTCATTTAATTACTTTACTCCTGCCTGGCCTGAGAATTGAGATGGAGAGCGGATAATTTCTTGTCTTTCTTTTCTCATTTTCTATTACTCCAAGGATTCAGCTCACAATTTACCTCTAGCTGCCCCATCCAAATTCAATTTCAAACAACCAACACATGGTGGAGACCACTGGATATACTTTTCTTCTCCCATCCACCCACAAGAGCTTCCTCACAATCTATTATGATGTCCACAAACTTGACAAATCCCAGAATTCCTCTCTTGCTGATGCCTGAACGTCATCCTGACTTTGTTTGTGAAGCAATTGGGAGTGGAGTCAAAATACTTGGCATGAAACATTCTTCATTACTACCTTGGTGTGAAGCTGCAATATTTGGTTCATTTTGGTGTTTTTGCCTTACTGATTGAATGCAGAATAACATGAGATCTAGTCTCTTCACATGCATATTTTCTTAACATCTTCATTAAGTAAGAGGCATATTCTTAAGATGTTTCATCAATAACGATAAGGAGCTTCAAAACCTTATCATGCTCATGTGAATTGGCCCCAGCTTGGAACTAATTCTGCACATGCTTAAGGATACCCACACAATGTTTGGGGGTCCTATACTACTTCAGCTTCAAAGGTTTTATTCTAGGGGCAGAATCTAATTGGAGAAATATAATTATTGCTGCATCAACATGGTTTGGGCTATCAAGGCTTTGGTTGGGGAGATAGCTTATCTTGCACTTATGGCAACTAAAGTACGATGCAAGTCACATGATATCATGACTGAATTAATCTGATCATCTATGTGATACCTCGCATAACTATTGCAAATCAACATGAATCTTATCATTCACAGAACTATTGCAAATTGACATGAATGTCATCATACTTGTGGTTGTTAGTGTGTATGAGCAGTAAGAATGTTAAATCATCATGAGATTTTACTAAAGTAGGGGACTGTCAAATTAGTAAGAAGTTGAATGATTGCTATCTTAGGAAAACAGAGAACTTTCAAATTGCTCTAAAACATTAAATCAGATCAGCTTAGTCTAAACCTGAGTTAAAATGGGTTATACAATTTCTAGTTATAAAAATAAGTATTTAAGCAGACTATAATTTTAAATTAAAGATGAGTTAATTTTTGCTGTAAGTTTCCTCTGTAGATCTTAGGTGGATGTGGTCAGAATTTAAGGTCCAAGTAAAACCAAGGAGATAAGTTCCTTATAGTTTGTATGGATAGAGAAATCTAGAGTAAGACATACTGGGGAAGAAAGTGCGAATTGCTGGCCATCATCTCTGTCTGGAACTGCATAAAGACATGCTGAGCACCATCATCTATGTCTGCACTAATTAAGATGCGCTTGCATGGGAATTGCATAAAGACATGCAAACACCATCATTGCTGTCTGCACTTAATTAAGGTGTGCTTGCATGGGTCTTACAAATTACTGCCACCTACTACAACTCAAAACAAATCCTGGAATTGTACATAAAGATTGTACTTTGAATTACAAGATTTTTGCAAGATTTTTGTAGCCTCATGTAATGGCTTTAAATCAAAGCTTTGGTATCTGTTACATTTCATCCAAAAGCAAATGTCATTTTTTTTAATGAAAATTGCAACTCTATTATCTCATTAAACACCTTGATTTAATGGATTTATACTTTTTCAGCATTAAAACAATCTTAGAAAAGGTTAAAACCAGAAAAACAATAATTGGGAGGAGTTAAAAGGTTTCAGCAGAAATAACCTGAGATTTTAGATTTGTCCACAGGGAAAACAGATCCAACATGGATACAAACATATGGATTCTACAGTGCATTTAAGGGGTTGTGATTCACACTTCCCTAGCTATTTCTTACGCGATAGTTATAATTGCTCAATCCATCTCCATATTCTTAAAAGTGGATTGTAAGTTTTCATAGGAAAAATGGCAAGAGGCCAATAGCCCATGGGACAGCGGAAGGTGCTCACTCTTTCAATCTTGAGGACAGATGATTCTCTTCCCCCAACTACATATAGAAATGAATTCACTAATAAGTGGGAAGTAGTTATGATCAAATGTATACCTTCAACCCTTTTTTTATCAAATGAGAGCACAATATAATATGATATGTGCTTTACTTAGCTCAACGGATATTAGTTTGAGCTGATAAAGATTAAATATAAGAACTATTAAACTCGAAATCAGATTGATGAGATTGATGGGATAAGGCTAAGATGATGATACAAATCACATTCGCATCTAAAACTAAGCACATAACACCAAATAAAATAAGGGGCGAGGCGAATAACAAAAAATAAAATAAAATAAAATCATAAAACATACCATGATACTTGTTTCCCAAAGACATAAATCTCCAAAGGCACATAACATATAACATGACAACAACAACTGTACTATAATCAAAATCCAACACTAACTACAACATATATTTGCAAATGGATGTGGTCCAAGTCCAACTCTGCTATCAAACGAAACACAAACATAAAACAACAACAGAAATGGGTCTCCAATACCTCCAAAACAGCGAGCCCTGCCTGCATCTAAACGCGATCATCAAAATGCGAAGGAGGAGATCTATAATAACCATTCCAACCGCTCGGACTCGGCCGATTCCCACCCGAACCCGGCCGATTCCTCTCCATATCCGACCCGGGCCCGCCCCGCCTCATCCCTTCATACCCTCCACCCGATCTCGGCCTCCCTTCATCGTCACCGCCACGTGGCCGGAACCCTTGCTTCTCTCTCTGCACCTCCGGCTGCGGACGCTCTTCCCTACCGGCGAATCCTGGCCGTAGATGAGGCGGAACAAAGGGTTCGGGTTTGGGAGGCGTCAACGGCGGTGGGGATTCTTTCACGTCCTGGGCGGCGGCGGCGGCAGCGGTGGTGGTGGTGATGCGGGTCAAGGGGCGGAGGGAGATGGAGTCGGGTTCGGCAGCGATCGGAGCGGGTGGTTTTTCGGGTGGGGTTCGGGTCGGAGGAGGAGTTTGGGGTTTTGATGGGCGGGTCAAGATGAGCATCCGGCCATGGGTTCGGGCGGAAGAGAGAGGGGTATTTTGGGAAGGAGAAGATGGGGAAGAAGAAGATGATGACGTGGGCCTTTTGGGACCGTAGATTTCGTTGAAATTGATGGCAGCGTACTTGTTACTTCTTGCCATCCACCAGACACAGAGGGAAAGAAGGAAATAAGAGAAGAACAAAGAGAGAGGGAGCAGAAACTCAATGTGGTAAAGTAAAGTAAAAAGAAAGGGAAAGGAAAGAACAAGGAGGACGGGGTATGTGCTTTATAGGGAGAATGCTTGGTGGGGTAGAGTCCTATGCGGTTCCATTGGCTAAGGAAGTGGGTCACATGTGGCATTTGCATAGGTGGGCCACTGTGTTAGAGAGGGCTATGGAAGGTGGATATCTGGTCTGTGGGGACTTTTGGTGTAATGAATAATAGGAGGTTACTTTAGCTAATTCTTCCAGGGACAGGAATTATGGGAAGGGTTATGTGGGTCCCGCTAGGTCTTGATGGTAGTGGGCGCGTGAAGGGGAATTGTGAAAAAGTGATCTTCTAGGTAGGGGTGTACAAAACCCATACCCAATCCGACCCAACCCATCAACCCGACCCAATCCGACAAAAACCGACCCCAACCCACGGCACAATGGGTCAGGTACAGGTCCAAATGCATAACCCATTTTATAAACGGTTCGGTTATATATGTAGTACATATCCGACCCATATGTACCCGACCCAACCTTACATAATACAAATCCTAGTTATCCAATAAAATATGTTTGATTCTTGTCTCTTTGGAAACGGTATCTACCTTGCCCAAAGCCCATCTAGCATAGGTTAGATAGGTTAGAGCTGCCCATTTAGAATGAGCCTTTACCCAATCAGTTTTCTTACTCACAGGTACTAATATAAGGACCACAGTTACAAATAGGTTTGGGCCCCACATTTACAAATATAAGGACCACAATTACTGTACAATATCAGAATAAGATAGTTCATTCAAGTTGGATATTTGTCAGTAAGACTCATAATATCTTGTGATTTGAACCCTTGTGATGAGATATGAGCTACAGGTACAACCCATTTAAATCCAACCCAGCCCAACTGAATCCGAGTAACCCGACCCGACCCAACCTAAACTAGTATAGATTCGGTTAAGGGTTATAAATGTTTAACCTATACTAGTTTAGGTCGGATGAGGTATTTAGCTAAATCCAACCCAATCCGATCCATATACACCCCTGCTTCTGCTTCTATGAGTGTTGAATTTGATCCTCAATTTATCGGGCTCCCGCAGAAAAAAGGTGGAGTGAGTGCAGTAGTGCACCCAAAAAGTATTCATCTGCGCCCACGTGGCTTTACTTTGATATTTGATAGACTGCATAGATACTGTTGTATCTCTTTTTTTTTTCTTTTTTTTTTTGTTCTTATGAGTTTTCACATCCGGATGTAAGAAGATTAACCATTAGATTTTTAGAAATTCAAACTCAATTACCTCATCTGTTGTACATTGATTGGCAGTGGATTAATTGGTTTGGATAAGAAAAAATTGATCGGGCATTAGGAATTATTTACTTTTAAACTTCTATTTTGGTCTGGGTCCTCAGGGTTAGAAAAAAAGAACTACATGGACATAGACCCAGACCTAAATATCTTTGATCCAACTCAGTAGTCCAAAACCCAATCTCAAAATTAATTAAATGGATCCAACTTAAGTACCCGGGCCCCATTTTTCAGGTGTCGGATTTGGAGGTTAAGGATTCTTGTAGAATTTATCAAGCTCAGCACATGAACACTTTATCACTTTTTTTTTTAAAGTCTGGACTAATCCATCCGGGCCCAGAGGGAAGCCGGGTAAACTCCCCTGTAGTCCTAGTGTGATAGTGCAATTTCGAACCCACAACCTCCGGATGCAAACCATGGTCGTAAGCCAACTGAGCTACCCCTTGGAGTTAACACTTAATCACTTATAAAAAATATATCATGCATCAATAGGTTTGGTTGCAAGCCCAACTGAGCTACCCCTTGAGGTTAATACATCATGCATCAGTAGATTTGGTTGCGAGCCCAACAGTATCTGATAGCATCAGCTTAGGTGGCGTAATAATGAAACTTGCAAATGGGTGAGCTGGGAGAAGCTTAGGTTATACATATCCAGCCCACATCAGGAAAGTAAAGTTGAAATGCAACTAGGGGTGTTCATGGCGCAGGTCAGGAAGGAAGGAAAGTTAGTTATTGGGCCTAAAACCTCTGGCCTGAATCAGGACCAGGCCCAGTCGATTTGCAAAATCTGTCTATGGGTGAAACTTAGATTGGGCCAAACCCGAACCTGTTTGGCTCCGGGTTGGGCTTGTTTATGTTCAGGTAGAAGTCGGGCCTGAATACTGAAAGTGCCCATATTGAAATGAGCCCTGCTACATGGACTAACCCATGGACCGATTCATGGACTAACTCTATAGTTTTGGGGGAAAATCACCTTACATCAGGTGATTTTCCCCCCAAAATCATGGGGTCTGTCCATGGACTAACTCCATGAGTTAGTCCATGTAGACTTTTGAGTTTGGCCTTCAGGTAACATAGCTTATACACTATATTATAATGAAATATGTACATACACTAAATTTAATAGCTTTGAAAACCAAATGAAACCAAAGAATTTGGGTCCCCGACCCTACTTGAATTGCACTGTGGTTGAGTATTTTCAATTCGGGTTGCAGTCAGGCTGGATTAGGGTTTATACTTTATAGTTACCTTCATGCAACTTGAATTGGGCTTCTGTTCAGCCAACACTGATCCTACTTGTCCGAGTTGCAGCACTAAATTTATATATGCCTTCTAGCTGGGGGTATTCATGGGCCGGGTTGAGGTATAACCAGGCCTGGACCAACTTCTAAAATATAGATCCAAGCCTGGCCCAGGCCCGAATCGGGCCTTAAGTGCTGGTCCAAGCCTGGCCTGAGTTTGCTTTATAAAAATAAAAGAAAGGGCTTATTTGCATGCATGGTTTTAAGTTGTAGTTCCACTGGCGACAACATTCATGCATGTGTGAGATGAAGGGGGCTGGGGGGTTTACTACATACAGAAAGGAAAGGAAAATTCGGCACCTTTGTCGTTTATGTTTGGTGTTTGGTGCGGGGGAGGAATCAATGGAGGAAGGTGCCCAAAAGTGCCTGATTTCCGCAATAGAGAGAATCCGAAGTTTCTATCTAGGACGGTGGGAAATGTAAATCTATGGGATTTCCTCTTCCGCTGCGTTTATCAAACGCACCCAAAAGGTGTTCGAGTCCCCTCTCCATCACTCTTTATATTAATTACTAATATGGCTAGGATTTAAGCTCTCTACCACTCTACCCAGGGCCGGCCCATCTATTAAACGGGCCTAAGTAAAATGTTTGAACTCGGCCCAAGTACAAAAACCTACTGCCCAAAGCAGACTGGGCCTGTGTCGGGCTTGGGCCGGCCCGGTCTGGTCCATGAACACCCCTACATCCAGGTAAATATGTCAGAATGAGCTGAGCTTCTATGCATATATAAAGTTATAAACTTTGCCCCAACCAAACTAACTTGCGAGAAATTAAAATTAGCCCCGGCTCCGGCTCACCAGCCTAAAATCACAGGTCACATATCCAGCCCAATCAATGCAGGCTGGGCACGAAGGGGTTTGGGCTGGATGTCTGACAGATGAGCACACCTGATGCAGCCACACTCATCCTCAAAACAGAAAGAAAGATACGGACATGTGCCATCTTACTTTTGTTTTGGGCGAAGCATCAGTTTCCCTGGAGGTTTCATTTCTTTGTTGACTTGTTTGCCAGACACAAACAAAATTTTCATGTAGAATATGAGATTGATTGTGGTTGGCGTTGAAGATTTAGAGGTCGGGAATCCGGATCCTTCCAAATTTGCAAGATATGTAGTTCACCAAATCAAAAAGTCTACTTGGCCTGATGTCAGGCCCGATAAGTGGCCTGACACCAGGCCAAGAGCCATTGGATCTCATTTCAATCTAATGGCTCTTGGTCTGGTGTCAGGCCACTTATCGGGCCTAGCATCAGGGTCATGTAGCAGGGCTCACCCTTCACATTCACTGATTCACCTCCTTTGGTACCTTGCATTTTAGAATAGAGCACCCTTCACATTCACTGATTCACCTCCTTTGGTACCTTGCATTTTAGAATATAATACAGCTGGTTGGTATTTGACCATGCTGTTACAAGCTTTTTTTCCTATAGGCAGAGGCAGCTATATATTAGAACTGCAACGCACTAATTAAAGGCATAGCTAGGTGCTAGGGGAGCTGCATATGTGGACTGTGGATGGAAACCCCTCAGGCACTATTGACCCACTATGGATTTTTTTTCCCTTACAAGTTGGGCCCCCAATGAGAAAATCCCAACCTGTCCCTTGGCACTGCTACATTTGCAAGATAAATTACAAATTAGAATGCAAAGATGGTGATGATTGAGTTCCAATACATTTCACAACAAGAGATGATCCTTTTTCTTTAAATTAAATTACATTGGGCGTAAGTTTTATAATAGTGCTGCGTACTGATATGCTAGAGGGTCAAGTTTGAACAGTAGAGTGCACTAGCAAGTTGTCACAACTCACAAATAGCGCAACTAAAAAATCACTTTTTATTTTTACATCCTTTGAAAATGCTTGCCATAGACATAATCTATAGACAATAACCACCTAATTCACAACACAAGAATCATGAAGTCAATAATAGCGTCAAATTGTAATGTCGTCTTCCTCCTCTTTTTTTTTTTTTTTTTTTTTGGAGTAAAAGAATTGTCATGTCTTCCATTCAAAACTGTTTTGGCTCGTTTATAGGCCCAACTCATTTATATTAGGGTTGAGAGGCAATTGGTATATGTTTAAAATTATATATTATCTCTTTGTTGTAACCCTAATGGTGGGAGAAGACTCTGATTAGTGGAGAAGAAGAAGACTATTTTTGTCTGTGGACATAGGTATGAAATCACCGAACCACGTAAATTTGTGTTCCCTTTTGAGTGGCTTAATTTGTTTGCTTGTTGATCGCACGCTTCTCTAACAACCAATTGGTATCAGAGCATTGTTGTGGTACGCGATCAACAAGAGTGATTGGTTCGGATCTCGAAGAGGTTCTTTTGTTTGGTGTAGATTGGACGTCACAATGATCCGGCGTTGCAGAGAACAAGATCGGTGAGATCAAGGTGGGCCACGCAGATTGTTGTGGCTTGGTTGTTGCTGCGCAGAGGAGAACAAAGTTTCTCGATTTGGACTCACTTCGTACTCACTACAGATTAGAAACCAGAGGCCTTCACATTGCTTGAAGTAAAGGAGAAGAAGGGTTCTATACCCAGTTGCACGCTGTCGGGGAAGAAAGGGGTGTTGTCGCACCCGATGTTCACTGTCGAAATCGGAGTAGAAGCAGGGCGTTGTCTCCCTAACGTTGCCAGAGAAGAAGAGCAGCACTGTTGCTCTCATCGTCGTGCAGAAACCGGGGCCAGCACAAAGGACCCAAAATTTTTGTTGTTGCCAAAGAAGATCTGGACTGGATCGGTTCTATTTGTTTTTGTGATTTGAAGCCACTGCCGCCCGTCGCCATCTTCGCTAGGAGGACTGCTTGCCACTGCCCATCGCTGCCATTGTTGGCGGTGCTTCGTCGTCATCGAGGAAGAGAGACGACATAGTCTCGATCTGGTTCTAGTTTTAGAACCCATAACCGAAAGTTGAAGAAGACGACCTATTCAGGTCGGTTTGGCTCCATGTTCAGTTTGGGTCAAGTTCAACCCGACCCACTTCGAAGAAGCCCAGTTCAGTAGAACTCAGCCAGCAGCAGCCGCTGACGTCATCCTGACGTCATCTGTACGATCAAGACTGATTTAACCAATTGGACGACTAGAATTGATTTGTGATTTCCGGAGCCATCTTGACTCAGATTTGAGCTCCATTTTATTTTGTTGGATTCGTATCGACGAGGCCTACGATCTAAACAAAGTGGATTGATAGTTTGGCAGACAAAAAAAAATGGCAAGCTCATCATCGGCTAAGACCACCATCTCGAATGCAAAATTTGAAGTCGAGAAATATGATGGTACCAATAACTTTGGTATGTGGCAATGTGAGGTTAGAAATATTCTAAGCCAACAAGAGTTGGAAATTGCTATGGAGGATAAACTCTCAGAGATGGAAGATAAGGAATGGCAGAAGATCAATCGTCAGGCATGTAGCACCATCAGATTATGTCTCGCGAAGGATAAGAAATACTCAGTGATGAGAGAAACTTCTGCAAAAGAGTCGTGGCAGAAATTGGGGGAAAAGTATATGACCAAGAGCTTGGAGAATCGGATCTATTTGAAGAAGAAACTTTTCCGCTTTGAATATTGTCTAGGTATTTTTATGACTGAACATCTCAATAATTTTAATAAGATTATTGCTGATTTGATGAACATTGATGTGAAAACTGATGATGAGGATAAGACATTACTTCTTCTGAATTTGCTTCCCGATAGTTATGATCATTTTACTCACACTTTGATCAATGGGAAGACTGAGGTTGAATATGATGTTGTGTCTGCTGCTTTGATGAATAATGAATATAGAAAGAAGGACAAACAGACCCATAGGGATTCATCGTCTGATGCATTGACAGTAAGAGGCAGATCGGATGATAGGACATCTGGTAGTAAATCTTGTTCTAAATCGAAAGGAAAATCAAAACCACCTGCAAAAAAATGAATGTGCCTTTTGTCACAAAAAGGGACATTGGAAGAAGGATTGTCCAAAGTTGAAAAACAAGAACAAAGATAAATCTGATGCAAACATTGGACAAAATGGGGATGATGATTCTGAATTTAATTTGACTGTTTCTTCATTGGTATGCAATTCTGATTAGTGGATTTTAGACCTAGGTTGTACCTATCATATGTGTCCCAACTGTAACGCCCCAATTCCGGATACCGAGAAAATCGTCAAAGTACCGAAATTGGCGCGCTACTTCCTGGAAAATCCGAGAACTTCCAAGATCGTAGGTCCGCAGTGAGGTCCAATTTAAAACTTTTTTAACAATAATGTAACAACAGTTATTATTGCGGAAGCGTATTATAAGCGGAAGCCATACAGAGATAGCGGAAGCATAAGGTATCATAGTATATATGTCAAATGTAGAAGGGCTGAAGTCCAGCCTAAATGTATAGTGATAACAAATCAAAGTTTAATTACATATTTTTCATTACTACCCAACTCACAACAAATGTCTCTCAAAACCCAGAAAAAGGAACACTCAAACCCCTACAGCTGGTGTCGGCTCTCCACCTTCCGGCTCGACCTCATGGTCGGCCGGCCCCCATCCGTAGTCGCCTACTACGGGCACCTCAACGAGTGCGAACGCATCGCCCTCGAACTCGGGGTCAAGACCTAAGCACCAAGAGTGGGTCAGATCTAAAGATCTGGCAAGTCACAATATGCAGATAATATAGAATGTATGCATCAAATGAGTAGAGACATGTATAAAGTTAAAAGAGTAACAAAGGTACATATGCTATGCAGTCGTGCAAGATAACCATGTAGAATCATAATAAGCATAACAGTAATAAACCTACACAATATGGCACATCCACATAAGCTGGTCACCGCGGGATATTATGCCGCGGCCCTCCCATACTGAACACAGTCGCGGTAGGGATCCTAAGCTAATGCTAGGGATTACTAACCCTGCAAAACATCATCAACATCATCCACAACGACCGGAACCGGCATCACACCGTCCGTCCCAACAGTGCTCATCATGATAGCCACACAACAAATCTCAATAGCTCCTACTAGTGATGATCAGTCCAACTGACTGAGCTTAAATCAGCTGAGTGAATGTCTATGCCGACTCAGAAACAATAAAGGTCTGTGTCTGTCTAGGCTTTACCTTGCGTGAACAAGGTCCTAACAAAAGTCCCTAAGAGGTCCAAGTACTCAATATAAACTGTGGATCATAGTTCAAGTCCAATTCCATCATTGGATCCATACCAAGGCCCACCAAATACATGGCCTGATCTATAACAGTCCATATGAGATACAAGTCCATATTCAATGACATATGATCCATTTACAACCTTAATGGGTCACAAGCCCATACAATCTAACCTCTCCATTCTAGGGTATTTCACATCCAACTTAGGCCATAAAAAGGGCCCGCCTAGCCACAGACACGGGTCAATGATCCACCCAATCAGATTACCGGGTCACCTCTAAGTATTCCTAGGTTTAGGTCCTCTATTTTCCATTTAATTAACAGGTATGAGCAATAATAAGGACAATAGAGTGATAATCGTAGGATGAGGGAGATGAATCTCCAAGTACACGAATCATAGGAAGATAGCAACAGTCCAACCTAGGTAAATGGTCCACTTTCGGATACAGGTCCATCTCAGGTAATTCGATCTTTAAGTGAAACCACAGATGCTAAGGAATATTGTGTTTGGTGCTTAGAAGTTATATGCATCATTTTGGTAACGTATAAGGGTCGAATCATCTTAGATTACATAACCTGGACTTTAATTAGTGGACCCTACGAGTCAAGGTTGAGCCGTACCATTGACTCGTGGCTGGCACAGTGATGGAAGTCTATTTGAATGGTCAATGGGCCCTACATATGATTGCAACAATAGAAATTAGAATTCGGGGATCGTCACTGTACAGTGTGCTCAGCCGACCTCCTGGCCTGGGCGGTCAGCTCGGCACACTATGATCAGAGAAGGAAAAACACCCTACAGGCAAAGCCTGTTTGTCCAGAACTTCCTGTGAGTTCGGCTAACTCCCTGGCCTGGGTAGTTGGCCGTGCACACTAAGAATTCTGGCTGAAGGGAATGTCCCAGGTCTAGTCTCCTTTGTTGAAATCCGGCCTTTTCGGGAATCCATCTCGGAGTTCGGCTAAGCAATGGAGCTCAATTGAATACTCAGTTCGGCCACCCAACTTAGCTCGGCAAAGGCCTAGATCAGTTCGGCCACCCAACTGAGTTCAGAAAAATGCATTGAGTCCGGCTAGGCATTGAGGTTGGTCAAGCTCTTAGCTTGGTTAAGCACTGAGTTCGGCTAAGCTCGAAGTCCGGTCTGGCACGGAACCCGGTCCGGCGCTGAGCTCAGTAACACTGAGTTCGGCCGTAACACTGAACCCGGCTTTGAGCACTGAGCTCGGCCTAGACACTTAGCTCGGCTAAACGCGAACCTCATCCTAATTATGCTCGGCAGAACTCTGAGTTCGGCTAGCGTTGAATCCAGCCACCGCCGAGTTCGGCTAGTACTGAGCTCGGCAGTTGCTGAGCTGCGATAACGCTGAGCTCGGCAACCGCTGGGCTCTGCAAGTACTGAGTTCGGCAGTTGCTGAGCTGCACTAATGCTGAGCTCGGCAACCGCTGGGCTCTGCAAATGCTGAGCTCGGCCATCGCTGGACTCTGCCCATCTCTCCTATCAATGTTGTGTTCTGTTACAGAACCCAGTTCTGCGACAGGACACAACTCCTCTTCATTAAGCACAGGAATGGTGGTCCACCTCTGATCAGAATCCAGATCAAGTAGCACCCTATGGTCACACAGGCCCCCTCACATAGACGTAGGGTCCTGATCTACCAAGGATGGTCCTACTTCGATTCCGATCTCAATACTGCGAGATGGGTTCTTGTCATTCCATTTCCGAAAACTCATTCCCGTGACCCAATTCTTCTGGGATTCTCCATAGACCATTACAGAAGCAAAATAAATCATTCCTACATCATCCACCCATCATCAACCGGCCATTGATCATCCAAATGAGGTAATCCCATCCATCAATGGCCAAAGGAACCAAACAAACATGCTCAAGGATCGATCTAAACATATATATTACAAATTGGAATTCTACTGCAAATCAAAGGAAGGAAACAAGCAATCTAGACTACCAGCGCAGTGCACTTGCCTTGATCGATTGAAGGTAGAAGGAAAAGAAAGAAAACCACAGGGAAACCAAAAAGGCAGGGTCTCGGCAGTTGCTCCTATGGTGCAGGTCGATCTCGGCTGGTCTTCTGTCGAGGATTTCTGGGGCGAGGGGAGAAGAAGAGAGAGATCGGAGGAGAGATGATGGTTCGTTTGAGGGAATTGGGGAAGAAGAAGAAGAAGAGAGAAGAGATTGAAACTTGAGAGAAAGGGAAAAGGAGATGAACAGTAGTTGTTAGGGCAGGGGGAGGGTTTTGTTTATATAGGTTGGGTTTTTGGGTTAGGGACAAAATTGCCCTTGGGGTTAGAATAGGATTAGGGTTAGGGTAGAGGGTATTTGGGTCTTTAGGTGATCTTCTAGAAGATTCTTGGTGCAAACCCCCCCTATAGTAAATACAAAACTCTAGCTAGGGCCTCTAACAGACTAACTAACTCTAAGAATAACAAAAGACCCCCTATTGACTCTACTAATTACACCACTAGACTAACCCTAGGAAATTACATAACTACCCTCACTAAGTCCCATAATTAATATAATTAAAATACTTAGGCTAATATATAGTATTCAAATTCACATTGAGGGCCCACCAGGGGTGGGGTCTCACATTCCTCCCTCCTTTAAAACATTTGGTCCCCAAATGTAAAAACAAAGTAGGGACATACCTGCGGTAGAAGATGTGGATAATCTCTTGCCACCTGGTCTCGTAGCTCCCAAGTAGCCTCCTCCGGAGTGTGATGCTCCCACTGAACCTTTACGAACTGAATGGTTCGGTCCCGAAGCACCTTCTCCTTGGTGTCGATGACGGCGACTGGTTTGGCGATGTAGGACGCGTCGGGCTGGATGTCGAGCGGCTGGTGATGCAGAATGTGGGTAGGGTCCTCCACATACTTCCTCAACATCGAGACATGGAAGACGTCGTGCACACCCGATAGCTCTGCTGGCAACTGAAGTCTGTAGGCGACATCTCCGATCCTAGCCTTGATCTCAAAGGGTCCGACGTATCTCCATGCTAACTTGCCCTTCTCGCCGAATCTGAGAGTGCCTCGAGCTGGGGAAACCTTCAGGAAGACACGGTCTCCCTTCTGGAACTCGAGTGGTCTGCGCCGATTGTCTGCATAGCTCTTCTGTCGACTGCGGCTAACCTTCAGGTTCTCCACTATCTGGCGGATCTTCTCACTGGCATCGCCGTCAATAGATGGTCCATGGAAACTCCTGACACCAACTTCCTCCCAACAGACTGGGGTCTTGCACTTCCTGCCGTACAACGCCTCGAAGGGTGCCATCTTGATGCTCGAGTGGTAACTGTTGTTGTAGGCAAACTCACAGAGTGGCAAGGAATCCTCCCAGTTCTCCTTGTAGTCTAGAACACAAGCTCGTAACATATCCTCCAAGGTCTGGTTGGTGCGCTCCGTCTGTCCGTCTGTCTGGGGGTGGTAGGCTGTGCTGAAGCTCAACTTGGTACCCAAAGCTCGCTGAAGACTATCCCAAAAGTGAGAAGTGAAGCGTGGATCTCGGTCTGAAACAATCGAAGCTGGAACTCCGTGCAAAGAGATGATCCTGTCCACGTACAGCTTAGCAAGGACGTCGAGTCCCGCTCTCATCGATACTGGCAAGAAGTGAGCTGACTTGGTCAGCCTGTCCACGATCACCCAAATGCCATCACTGCGTCTTCTGGTAGCTGGAAGTCCTGCAATAAAATCCATGGTGATGTGTTCCCACTTCCACTGAGGTATCTCGAGCTAATGAAGTAGCCCTGGTGGCTTCTGGTGCTCGGCCTTGATTTGTTGACACGTCAGACATCTGGCCACATAGCCTGCAATCTCTTTCTTCATGTTGTTCCACCAGTAGTAGCTCCTCAGGTTCCTGTACATTTTGGTGCTGCCTGGGTGGATCGAATATCTGCTGTGGTGTGCATCTGCTAAGATCTGGTCCTTCAGCTCCTGGATATCTGGTACACACAGCCTGTCCTGGTAGTAGAGTACTCCACCAATCAGTCTGAGCTCTGGCCTCTGGTCAATCTGTTCGATCACTCTGACAAGCTTAGGATCGCTGCGTTGACTGTCCTTGACCTCTCCAAGCAACTCTGGTTCCCATGCGGACATGGTAGCAAGCATAACTCTATCGCTGAGCGGCTGAAACTGGACATCCAAGTCACTGAAGACATCGGTCCACACACCCTCTGCTGCTAGAAAACTGACTCTTCTCTCCGTAGAGGTAGTGCCGCCACATCTTCAGTGCGAACACGACTGCTGCAAGCTCCAGGTCGTGAGTAGCATACTTCTTCTCGTGTTCCTTCAGCTGGCGTGATCCATAGGCAATGACTTTGCCCTCCTGCATCAAAACACAACCAAGACCGGTCCCTGAAGCATCGGTGAAGACAACGAAACCGCTGAACCAGAAGGTAAAGATAAGATCGGTGCTGACGTCAGTCTCTCCTTCAGCTCTTGAAAGCTGTCCTCGCATGCATCGGTCCATACGAACGGTACATCCTTCCTCGTCAGCTTGGTCAAAGGGGCTGAAATCGAAGAGAAACTCTTGACAAATCTGCGGTAGTAGCCTGCTAAGCCAAGGAAACTCCGAACTTCTGTGACATTCTTCGGTCTCTCCCAGTTCACTACTGCCTCGATCTTCGCTGGATCCACTCCTAGGCCGTCTCTGGAGATGATATGTCCGAGGAAGACTACTTGCTCTAACCAGAACTCGCACTTGCTAAGCTTCGCGTACAGCTGGTTGTCGCGTAGCAACTGTAGAGACGTCCTCAAATGCTGCTCGTGCTCCTCTCTGGACTTGGAGTAGACCAACACGTCGTCGATGAACACCACCGTAAAGCTGTCGAGGTACGGGGCGAAGATCTTGTTCATCTGGGCCATGAACACTGCCGGCGCATTCGTTAACCCGAACGGCATCACAAGGAATTCATAGTGCCCGTAACGAGTACGAAATGCTGTCTTCTGCACATCCTGCTCTCTGACTCGCAGCTGATGGTATCCCGATCTCAGGTCCACCTTCGAGAAGTACTGCGCTCCCTGAAGCTGGTCGAAAAGCTCGTCGATCCGGGGAAGAGGATACTTGTTCTTCACCGTTGCCTGGTTCAGCTGCCTGTAGTCAATGCACATCCTCATCGATCCATCCTTCTTCTTCACAAAGAGCACAGGCGCTCCCCAAGGTGACATGCTCGGTCTGATGAAGCCCTTGTCTATCAACTCTTGCAACTGGGTCTTCAACTCTCGCAGCTCTGCTGGAGCCATGCGATAAGGAGCTCTGGAAATCGGTGCGGTGCCTGGCACAAGCTCGATGGTGAAGTCGATCTCTCTGACTGGAGGCAATCCTGGGATCTCGTCAGGAAACACGTCTGGAAACTCGCAAACAACTAGGATCTCCTCGACTCCCTTGGACTTCTTGTCCTCTGAGATGAATGCGATGTAGCCCTCACAACCTGATCTCACTAGCCTCTCTGCCTTCAGTGCTGAAATCAACCCAGTGCTGGGTGGTCTCCTCTCACCCACAAACTCGATCGTGGCATCTGAACCGTCGATAGTGAGCCTAACTGTCTTCTCGAAGCAATCCATCACTGCTCGATATCGGGCCAACCAATCCATCCCCAAGATAACGTCGAAGTCATGCATGGGTAACACGATCAGATCTGCAAACATAATACACTCCCCGATCTGCACTCGGCATCTGGGGTGGTAAGTCTGACACACTACCCTCTTACCCAAGGGCGTAGACACAACTAGCGTATAAATGTAACTCCTCTCCTACCCCACCAAGAACTAAAGCAAAAGCAGAAGACACATAGGAATGTGTCGCACCTGGATCAAACAATACTCTAGCAATCTGATCACAAATAGAAAGAGTACCTTCAACGACGTTCCCTGCAGCTTCGGCCTCCTCATGTGTGAGTGCGAATGCCTGACCTACAGCCTGAGGTCTCTGCTGCTGTCGCTACTGTCCATGGGGCCTCTGGTGTCGTCCCCTCTGGTAGTGCTGTCCCCTTGGCTGCTGGGGTCCACGTGCCTGCTGCTGGGCACGGTACTGCTGCTAAGGTGGCTGGGGTGCCGGTGCAATCTGCTGAACGGGTGGAGCTGGAGCTGGTGCTCTCGGTGGTGCCGGAAGCTGAAGCATCGGGGCCTGAGGCTGTCCTCCTCTGAATGGGCAAAATCTGGAGATGTGTCCTGTCTCCCCACAGTCATAGCATACTCTGGGCCCACGCTGCTGCTGCTGCTGAGGCTGCCGCTGATACTGATGCTGCCTAGCCTGGCCTGCTGGCCTCTGTCTCTGAAATGGCTGCTGCTGTATGGGCAAGGGCTGCGGTCTGACCAAGGCGGCTCTAACTCGCCTCTGCTGCTGACTGGCCTCTATCCGCTGCAGACGCTCCTCTGCCCAGTAAGCTCTCCTCAAAGCCTCCTCATATGTGGGCAGCTCGATGCAGGACATGCTCAACTGAATCTCATCTCTCAGCCCATCGACGAACCGACGGATCCTCTCGGACTCAGGTGTGATCAGAGCCTCTGCAAAACGAGAAAGCTGGGTGAAGCGTACCTCATACTGGTAGACAGTCATGCTGCCTTGCACCAGCGCCTGAAATTCCCGCAGCTTGCGGTCTCTGACGTGAGATGGTATGAACTTCCGAAGGAAGTCCGCCCTGAATGCAGTCCAAGCGATCTCGTCTCCTATCGTCTCGAAATGACGCTGAATCGTCCTCCACCAGTCCTTCGCGACTCCCCGGAACATCTAAGCGGCCAACTGCACTCTCTGCTGACCGGTGCACTCGAAGACCATAGATTACCATAGAATGTGGAGTTACAAAAGTTGTTTATGGTACACTTGTGTTGATGAAGGGTGTCCGAAAAGGTAATTTGTATTTCTTGCAAGAAAGTACAGTTGTAAGTGGAGCAACAACAGTATCTGATAGCTTGAATAAGACTGTTACAGATACTACCAGATTGTGGCACATGCGTCTAGGGCATGCTAGGGAGAGAGCATTGCAGTATTTGGTTAAGAAAGGCTTGTTGCAAGGTGCAAAGACCTGCAAGTTGGGATTTTGTGAACATTGTGTTTTTGGCAAGCAGACAAAAGTGAAGTTTGGCAACACGATCCATCGCACTCAAGGCACACTTGACTATGTTCATTCGGATGTATGGGGCCCTACCAAGGTGGCATCTTTGGGAGGTATGCACTACTTTGTTACATTCGTTGATGACTTCTCCAGAAGACTATGGGTGTACATCATGAAGCACAAAGATGAAGTCTTGAATGTGTTCTTGAAGTGGAAGAAAATGATTGAAACACAAACTGGCAGAAAGATAAAAAGGCTCAGGTCAGATAACGGTGGCGAGTACAAGTCTGATCCATTCTTGCAAGTATGTTAGGAGGAGGGGATCGTGAGGCATTTCACAATTAGTAGGACTCCGCAACAAAATGGGGTGGCAGAACGCATGAACCGCACTATATTAGAGAAAGTTCGGTGTATGTTGTCTAATTCTAGATTAGGCAAAGCATTTTGGGGTGAGGCAGTTGCTTATGCATGTCATCTCATCAATAGGTTGCATTCTGCAGCGATTGAGGGCAAAATACCCATTGAGGTATGGTCTAGAAAACCCGCTACTGATTATGATAAATTACATATATTTGGTTGTCCTGCTTATTTCCATGTCACATAAAATAAGTTGGATCCAAGGGCCAAGAAAGCTATATTCTTGGGTTTCAGCAGTGGTGTGAAAGGATACCGGCTATGGTATCCAGCTTCAAAGAAACTTGTTCTGAGTAGAGATGTGACTTTCGATGAAGCTGCCATGTGGAAACAGAACAAGCAAAACGGCTCTCAAGAGGAGAGCAAGGCGTGTGGTAAATCGAAGAAGGTGGAGTTTGATGTCTTCCGAGTTAAGCCAGATGGTGATTATACAAATGAGGATGAGACTCCAGTTGATGTCATCCCAATTGAGTTAGAGGGTGATGATATAGATGAGGAGGAGACTCCAGCTCAAGAGCCTCCACAAGAGCAAGCAGATTCTATTGTAGCCAGTAGACCAAAAATGAATACTCAAAAACCTCAACGGTTCATTGACATGGTGGCATATGCACTTCCAATGGTTGAAGAATCTGTTCCTACCACCTACAAAGAAGCAAAGAGGCATTTGGAAAACGCATATATGCTGACTAAGGTGGTGACTAGGGTCAAGTTTAAGGACTTGATCAACCTTCTGCGATTTTGAGCACCTTCATGTGTATGGCGCCTACGGGCGCATTTGGAGGCGTGTGATTGCATGCCAAGGTGGAAAATGTTGTCACCTGCAAATCTCGCCAAGGTGGAGATTTGTTGGGTTTATGGGTTTGGATTTTGGCTCGTTTTATAGGCCCAACTCATTTGTATTAGGGTTAAGGGGTAATTTGGTATTTGTCTAAAACTAAATATTATCTCTTTTGGTTGTAACCCTAATAGTGGGGGGAAAACTTTGATTAGTGGAGAAGAAGAAGACTATCTTTGTCCGTGGACGTAAGCGTGAAATCGCCGAACCACGTAAATCTGTGTTCCATCTTGTGTGGCTTGATTTGTTTGCTTGTTGATCACACGCTTTTGCACACACGATCACAACAAAAACATGTGTCACAAATGATTCCATGCATGTGGCTCTTAATTACAAGGTCTAATTACTTTTATGAATTTGAATAAAGCGCTATGCCATTATATAGCTAGGATTTTATGATGACCATTGACCGGTGGCATGTATGTGTTGTGGGCTCGATCGTTGATTCCAGTGTTGCATTTGCATGTGTGAGAGGGGCCGGGAGAATTTGGCATCCATCCATAATGCAGGTAAACAACTAACATATTGGTCATTTTCAAACATTGTTTTTATTAATCTAAAGTTTTAGAAAAATCACTTTACAAGCATTGTTTTTTATTAATCTGAAAATCTAAATTAGTTGATTGCTCCTGAATGATCGATTTTAAACAGTTCGACACAATCCTATGCTTTATTGTAGAAGGATGAACAATTACTTAGATATAACTTCATTGAAATTAAACAGGATGCATTGAAGAGTTTAATTTACTGAAACCCATCTTCTTCATTTTTCCTTTTTTTTTTTTTTTTTTTCACTTTTCACCTCAGCATTGTCATTGTACCAAACTACCCTTTCACTCAATTTTGTTGGCACAGAAGATAGAGCCCACATCCTTAGAAAAGATGAGATAGGGGCCACAATACATACCTCCTGTAATGAATGAGACGAATGAACTGAATAATAGGAGATATCATTCATTCTAAGAGCTCCAGGTCAGGATTTCTCATTAGACACACATGATAAAAAGAAAATAGAGTTATGAGATTTAGGGAAAAAGGTGAATATGGACTTATTTTGGTAGAACATGCATCCGTTTGATCTAAGCTCATAAGATATTAGGGCTGCATATGGGTGGTTCAGATCGGTTTAGCACTAAAATCAACCACCAAACCGAACTTATCTGTTTTTTAATTAACCAATCAGATCCGACCGATGGAGAAGGCTTAAACCGAACCGAAGTATTCAGTCTGTTAAACCAATTTTTTTTATTTTTTATTTTTTTATTTCTATTTTTTCAGAAAATCAGAAATTAAAAATCTCAAAATGATGACACTCCCAGAAGAGACACATGAGTTGTTGAATGTTAGCCACATGAAATCCTAAAATCTAAATAGTCAAATACTCAAATTAAATAATATACCGGTTGGTTCGATTTAGGCGGTGAACTAGGTGTTCAAATCGATAACCTACCGATCTAAGCGGTTTCTACGATTTTTAAATCATAGACCAAATTGATCAATTATAAAACCGATCCGAATCTCCCGGTTCGACCGGTTTGATCGAATTTAGCAATTTTATCGGATTTTTTGTACAGCTCTACGGAACATCGTACATTCTAAGCGCGAAATCATTTAATTTTCTATCATTCAAAGGCAAAAATCAAATTCTATAACGGTGGTACAGTCAAAATCTTATATTTACGCGGTAGAGAGAGAAAGAGAGGAAAAGAAGAGAGGTAAAGTTACATTGCATTGGTACTTGTTATTTCGCTCCCCTCACGTCATGGGTGAGTGAGGCAGACTCCCTCTCCCATCAAAATTCCTACGCACTCGCACCTTCATCCTACGCTACACGTGGCAAGTGATCATTAATATAAGAGCTAATTTGTATAATGCCGTCACAAAAACAGAAGCAGAAGGGGAGGGTCGGGTTGAGAAGTGAGATCTCCCCAGGGGGACGGGAGTATTGAAAAGCATTTATGTTATGTTTGCTAATATTTTAAGATTTTATTATGAACACTTAGCTAAGAAAATTTAATATGAAAGCTAACTAGTGAGCGAGTATAAATCACAGGAGGAACAACTAGGCGCAAAAAAAAGTATGCGTTGCCAAAAGTTCGCCGGTTGAATGGGGAGTATTGGGGAGTAGGCTCCACCCAAGAAGGATTATTGAAAAGTAATTACGCTACCTCTACTACTCCCTTGTGATTTTGGTAGGAATGGTTAGTATCTTTGGTGAAGGCAGGGGTGGCCTACGAAGTTTTCTTTTGGGGGCCCTCTATGTGCAATAAAAAAAATTTGCGCCAGGGGAGCTGAGGGTTAGGCATGAAGACTGGCACAGCCGTGCTTGGGGAGTGTCGTGCCAGCCGAGAGATTGTCATGCCGTGCCCAGGTAGCTGGGGCACAGCCCAACACGACCGAACCGTGCTGGGCCGTGCCGCCCATGGGCTGGCCCACATGCCTATTCTAATTTTTTTAATATTTTTTAATTTTTTAAATAAATTGAAAGTGACTTTATGGATTTTTAAGGGTTCTTAACTTGAGATAAAGTTAAAAGTATTAAAATAAATGCACAAACATTGATCTAATTTACAAATGAATAAAAATCTTTAATTATTTTATATTTCTATTTTATTTATATAAAAAAATTAAAATATATATATGGGCAGTGTCGTGCCATGCCTCAGCCGAGGCTCCCTGGTCCAAATCGACACAGATATAAGCCTAGGATCCCTGGCCCAGCATAGCCCATGAAAATAATTGGAATGTGCCGTGCCAGCACGTTGACTCTGTCAACAGCTTAGGCATGAATTTTCCGTGTTGGGCCTGGGCGGCGGACCCAAAATTTCGTCTCTAGTGATGGGGCGCAATGTTGAAAATGTTCGTATGTAATCACTGTTTGGAAACTCTTGCCAAAGTTTCATGGTCGGCAGAGCATATAACGATCGGGTGTCATTGATCTTTAACCAAAAGGTATAACTAACATGTATGTATCTTCTAGATCAGATTGATCAGATCAACAGAAAATGTCGTTGACCACATGAAAACAATGATTGTATCCAAATCCAATTGTAGACAGCCCACGCATACGGCCGACTGGGCCCCAAAATTTGGCTCAAAATGGAGGCCCCCAAGCAGGAGCGGCGCTACTTGGTTAATAGTGGGGTCAATTGACCCCACTAAGATGTGAAATAATATTAAAAAAAGATTTATCCCACTCAATTTAAAAATTCGACCCCACGACAGTGGGCCACTGTAGCACGTGGTTAATTTTAGAAAAAATAAAATCAATATTTAAATGATAAATGTGTTACAATCAATACCCAATCCCCCAAAATATGTCATTCCCATAAATAAAACCCTAATTACTCCCATTTATCTCAGTCATTCAACATTTGGAAAGAATAAAAGAAGCAGCAGCAGAAAAGGAAGAAAATCCTTCTTGCTGAACCATAAAAAAAAAATGCAAATCAAGATACTTTAAAGGCTTCTTGTAACAATCTTGAAGAATTTTTGAAACATGACGATGTTTCTGATATTGATGAGACAGATTTATTTTCGAAGTTAAGAATCATAGAGATCTTTTACCAGATAACGCAAAGAATGCAATCGACGTGCTAAATCATTTGAAGTCACAGGATAATTGTTTTCCAAATGCATGGGTTGTATACAGAATTTTGCTGACTATACCAGTTACCAAAGCTAAAGTTGATCAAATCTTACTTTCGATCAACCATGTCCTAAAAAAGATTAAATGCATTAACTATATTATCTATTGAAAAGTCTTTGGTAGAAAGACTTGATTATGAAGACTTAATTAGTAATTTCGCAGTTAGAAATGCAAGAAGACTATTAATGTGAAACACAATTCTGATTTGGTGAGAGTAGGTAAGAAGTTTAGACTTAATTTTCGATCAAATAATAAAAAAACAATCTTTTAATTTTTTATCATTTATCGGTGGATATACGAATAAGGCCATACTTTGCCTAATGCCCCGAAAAAGAACCATAGAATCCCCATAGAAAAAACGAGGGAGGCGCTGCTGAAAGTACAGCACATTTTCATTGCCTGTAGGTTTGACAGGTGGTCAATATATATAAATATAGTGTTTGTTGTAGATTTCAGCAGATCAAAGGAGCTGAGCTACAGAACTCTTTCAATTCATCTTCCGTGGTACGTAGCAATAGCATCGTATTCAACTTGGCTGACAACGTCGCCATCTACAGGACCAAACGCTAGAAGACGTGTTTGACTTAAACAAATGTTAACCTTTCATATTCCATCACCCTCCCTCCCTCAAATTACACATCATAAAACGCCTATATAGTACTAAGTACCCCAAGTTCTAACTCTAAAGGCTCTAAGCAACGTTGACTTGGTGATTTTTTTTCCTTTTTATAGAAACCAAAGTCTCAACCGACCTGCCAACAATAGCAATGGCAGGTTCATCATCAACCACAGGACAAGCTTCCCTCAAAGAAACCCCAACATGGGCCGTTGCCACCGTTTGCTCCATCTTCATCATTATCTCCCTCTTCATTGAACACGCTCTCCACCTCCTCAACAAGGTATCTACAATTGCATGCATGCATTCATCTACCAGTGTAGACAAGTAAAAAAAAAAAATCGTGTGCATGGTTATATATATATATATATATGTATGTCGCTATGCATGCATGTTTATGCATGATGCGTTTTCATTCGAACGTGAGAAAGAACATTCGTGCATATGATATGATCCTTGCTTTTAATACATTGGTGTTTCTGCCAGTTTCTTGGGAGACGAAAAAGAAAGGCTCTTAATCAAGCTCTTAACAAGATTAAGGCAGGTAAGAGAGATGTGAGAGTAATTGTAGTGACCCGATGAGTGAAATAGTGATATAAGAGATTGGATGATTTGAATTTGGTTGGTACTGAACGGACATATAATGGGATTTCCATTTTTTTTTTTTTTTCAAATTGAAGAGCTGATGCTTTGGGGGTTCGTATCTCTGTTGCTGACCATTTCGGAACAACCCATTTCAAAGATCTGCATCCCAAAGAGCATGGGAGACAACTTTCTACCTTGCAAGAACAAGGAGCTCCCGAGCGATATCTCGGAGGAAACAACTTGTGAAGAGAAGGTGAGAGGTTTAACAAATAGGTTAGAGATTAAGTTTTACTGATTAAGGTTCTGATGAAGTTGCTCTTGTTGTTACTGAATTCAGAATAAGATCTCTCTTTTGTCCCTAGATGGTGTGAATCAGCTGCACGTTTTAATCTTTGCGTTGGCCCTTTCTCAAGTTTTATCCTGTGTTATCACTTTGGGGCTTGGAATAGCAAAGGTAAAAATCTTGGAGGCTAAAACAGTCCCTGTATTGTCTATCTGTGTCTCATGGTCCCATTGCTTGACTGAGGAAGATGAAGACTAGAAAATCAAATAATATCATACAAAAAGTCCAGTCATCTCTCCTCTAATAGATGAAAAATGGGAAAAGAAAGAAGCTTCAAAGCTATGAATAAAGAAATGTGAAATGGATTAGTTGAGCTTGTCATTGACTCTATGCTCCTAATGTTGTGGATTCTTCAGATGAAAAGGTGGAAAGCTTGGGAGGAAGAGACTAGAACGTTGGACTACCAGTTCAGTAATGGTAAGCTTGGACGAAACTTATTTCCCTGTGTGTTTCCTGAGTGGATTCATCCTAGAGTTCACTTTCTGTTGTTGATGATAATATCTGACCTATACAGTGAAACCCTAAAGTCAAGTTCTGGATCAAAGAGTAAATCCTAGTACATGGTATATAAGTTTTAGTTTTGTAATGTTATAATGTTATGATATGATCAGTACATATAAATTTTATCCACATTAGCTTAAAAAGGGAAACCATAGGGTCCCTGGACCTTATTCTATCTGTATAGAATCTCAAAGAGACTTGAATCTATTCTGCAAGATTATACTCACATTAGTATAAAAGTGGGGATTATAGAGTATCCGAACCAAGGTAGGAGAGCTCAGTGAGTCGACTCTCAACTCTACTTCGCCACACCATTTTGATGAAGAACTAAGTCAAATATTGAAGAATATGGACCAATCACCTCATTGACTGTCCCTTTTTGATACGTTGTTTACATTCTGACTGATTTAATAGATACAAATAAATTTAAACAATTGATATTTATATTTAAGTAATTAATACTCGAGGTATGAAGTTGGTAATTTAAAAATGACAATTTGAATATCATGTGTTGTGTAATATATAAGATTTGTTGTTTTTCTTGTTGTAGTATATATCTTGCACATTTAAATTTATTAAGATGGACTGACTATTATGAAACATGTAAAAAAATAAGCATACATAGATTTTAGAAGTATTAGATTTATTTTTTAATATTTTAAAATTATTATTTAAAAATCATGACTTTTTCAAAAAGTCGAATTTTTTTGCGTTGGACAAGTCGAGTATATGTCATGAGTTTTCCAACCTTGCTCACTACCTTTTTTTATTGCATATTTTGGGAAATCAGAGATTTGAGTTTACTCGGCCAAGGTGAATCAACTAGATTAATTTTTATCTAGTGACACATGAAAACTAGCATTGTGCTTTTTTGTTTGGTGGCCAACTCCGTCTAGATTCTGTCTAGTCAGGACTCCGCTGATAAATCAAGAGTAAACACTAGACTGGTTGAGGGTTAACTGAGCTTTCATCCATTTCTTTTTTTCCTCTCGAATGTCATCCCAGAAAAAAAAAATTTAACAGGGCTCGACCAAATTAGGTTGTGATCCAAATGCCCAAGAAATTGTATGAGTACGAAAATCCAGGGCCATATATAGCCTTCAATTCTATAATCTTTTTTCTTTATTGTTTATGAATTTGACCAAACTCGGGCCCAACTTTACAGTTGCCTGAGCCAATTGAGTCTAATATTGAATCTGACCAATATTGGTCAAAACTTGCTCAAGCTTAGCCGAGTTATTTGAGGGCCTATTTCTTTACTAAAATTAAGAGAATCTCTATATTGAAAATCTCTGAATTCCCAAAAATAATAGAATTTCTTAATACTCTTCTATATTTGAGCATTCAGAAATTCAAACAAATGGTAAAGCGGCTGGAGAATTTCAAAATTATCCAGTACGTTTAGAGAGCTTTTAGGCAACTGGGTTTTTGAGATTCCTAAAAAAAAAAAAAAAAAAGGATGACATTCATAAATTTCAAGAGATGGGACATCACATCATTTACAACAAACCCCAACAAGTGAAATTCTTATTAGAAATTGGCAAAAGGGGCCAAAATGCTTCAACGTGTTTTACATTATCACTTCTCCGGGGACATTTCTTCCCCTTCACTCAATTGAAATGAAGTATTCGATTAGTAAAGTCATGGACTTCTAAAAAAAAAGTCATTGTGGGGCATCAGTTAAGTGATGTAAAACATCAATTCATGGGCCCACTCGAAGGAAATCGTGCATTCAGATGCATCAATAGCAAGGACTTGTAACGAAGTTACAAAAACACCGTACTGTACCTGCCTATGATAACAAATTCTTCTGTCATAATTTCCAACCAACCGAAAAGAAATGTCGTCGCGGTGCCTGTGGACCCAACAAATGCAAGTCCATCTCTATGTTTGTTTTATTAGGATTTGAATTTATCCATCTTTCTAACCAACTAAGCTATGAGCTATAACTAAGAGACTACATAAGTTATTTCTCGTATAGGAATATTTTTATGCATCTTTTTCTTATCATAGGGTGATTGATCTTTTTCTTACCATAGAGTGATGATCTTTTCCTTACCGTAGAGTGTTTTTCAATTTTATTTTGTACCTAAAAAGTGTATTTTCTACATAAAACGTGCATTTTCTACCTCACCCTATCTACTTGAAAATACCTTTTGTAATTGAAAATTTTAAAAAAGGGAAGTGTCCCTCACCCTATAGTGAGGAAAATATGCACATGAAAGTTCCCCTTTCTTGTATACCTAGTATACTTAGTAATATGCATCTTTATTACCATCATTTTAAAATGAGATTCAATCAATTCATTTAGATCCCAGGAGATTCAGGCTCACCCATCAGACCTCATTCGGAAGACGACACTTGAAATACTGGAGCGAGCAAGCTCTGCTTCTTTGGCCAGTTTGTTCTTCCTTTCTCATTCTATCTACTTTAATTTCAACCAACAGAAATGCATCATTTGATCGTCAATTTTGTTATCATCCACTAATTTGTAGGCATGTTTTCTTCGATTGTTTACTGGTGCGATCTCCAGATCAGACTATTTTGCTCTACGGCATGGATTCATTACGGTATATGTACATATCTTACAACCATCCATACGTACAGATCTTCTTCTGCAGTTGATGACAATGTGCCCTTGGTTATCTTCTTCCAGGCCCACATTTCAGAAGGAAGCAAGTTTGATTTTCAGAAGTTTCTTAGCAGAGCGTTGGATAAGGATTTCGAGGTGGTTGTAGGAATCAGGTAACCATTTCTTTCTCTCATCCTTTCACCCAGTGAGAAACAATGAAAACCAACATGACTTTGATCATTGCCTTCTTTTCTGTGCAGGCTTTGGATCTGGGTATTCTCAGTACCTTTTATTTTCTTTAGTGCCCACGGTAATGTATCACTGCTTTTCTTTATTAAGATCACCATTTGAACATACACTTTATTAGTAGGGTGGTTAAGGCTTACATTAATAATGTTCCATATTTTGCTGTGTAGGATTTTATAGCTATTTGTGGATGCCCTTCATTCCATTGATTGTAAGCCCATAATCCCTTCTCAACAAGTACAGTTTGGGCAAAAATGAGCCAAATTCTCTACGGAAAAGCTTTTCCGATGGGGTCAGAAAGAGTCCACGGAACTGATTTTCCACGGGAGTACAAAAACAACATCCCCTTAAAATATGTGGGTGTGAAATGAAACTTAAGATTTGTGGACTATATTGCAGATGGTTGTGGCTGTAGGGACAAAATTGCAATTTATCATAACGAAGATGTGTTTGGAAAGCCATAATGAGTCGGCTGTGGTTCGAGGAACTCTGCTTGTGAAACCCCACGACAACCTCTTCTGGTTTGGTCAACCTTTGTTGCTTCTGCATCTCATCCATTTCATCTTATTCCAGGTAACTTGCTAATTAAAAGTAGGTGGCAAAAATTATCTTATTGAAAGCGGCCTCACAACATTACTTTCTCTTTCCTTGCTTTGATTTTTGCCCTGATGTTGGACACCCACACCAATAACTTGAGACACTGTTCTCTTTCTTAGGACTATATATACTTGTGGGGTCGTTCTATAGGAAATCTCCTTCAGGATCTTTTATACTATGGGATCTCATTCAATGTGAATATAATCATTGTCGATATAGGGGCCTATTTACATTTATTCGAAACAATTTTGAGGGGTTTATTCGTCGATTATTGAAATCTTGGAATTAGTCCATTTAGAATTAATTTGTTAAAACTATGGGGTCCAATGATGTTTAGGCCTTAGGAAAGATAATCGTCCATTGAAGTGTTCTCATTGGGATTTTTTTTTTAATTGCAGAACTCCTTTGAACTGACATTTTTCGCGTGGACATGGGTATGTATGATTCATATCAAGTTCCATCAGCTTGAAGATGTTAAGAGAGTCAAAATTCACGGCTAACGCTTTTTCAACACAGTATGAGTTCGGGCTGCGATCTTGCTTCCACAAAGAAACCGTGGATATTGTGATAAGGATGAGCATGGGCATCTTAGTTCAACTCCTTATTGGCTATGTTATCCTGCCTCTATATGTATTGGTTACACAGGTGATGTTTGGAACACAATCTCCAATTTATCACAAGGATACTGAAATTTTCACCTAATATGAAAATGCCAGTCGGGTTAGGTACTCAAGACCCAGTGAGCCTAAATCCTATGATGCTTGATCAGGCTCAGGCTATGAATAAATAATTATACTGTATCTAAATACCACGTACATTATGAATTTGAATCCAACCCATTAAGCATTCTAGAATCTATATAATAGGAACTTGGAGCCGGACCTGAGTATGGACCTGTACATAAATCAGACATGATTGGGTCCCAAAGAGACCCGTGTGAGTTATTCATGACCCTCTAGTCATAAACGGGACTGAAGCAGGTCTCAAAATGTATAATCTTAGACCCAGGAAGGGCCCATTTATTTAGTGGGCATGATATACCAGTCCGGCCCAATTTGAAGGACTAGAATGATAGCCTGATCCATTCGTCTTGCCATAGGGAATTAAGTAGAAATTAACAAGAAAAGAATGTCTTTGGCAAATTCAAACTAGTCTGTTTGTACATCATTCTGATCGACTATCAATTTCATTTTTACATCACAGATGGGCTCATCTATGAAGAAGGTGGTATTCACAGAGCGAGTCTCCAAGGGTCTGAAGAACTGGCATGCTTTGGCAAAAAAGAGTTTGGCATTAACCAGAACCAATTCGACTGGCCCCTCGCCTTCGATTTCGCCTTCTCACACAGTTGACACTTCTACATCTAACGTACAAGAGTTGGAAATAGAAGAGCTTGAGACTCCATCGCCAGACAGGAATTGTGCAACCATAGAATCAACAAAAGATAAGGCTGCTGAAACTAAAACCAACACCAAAGCACCTTATGATGGGGAGATCTCTTTTGGGTGGTTAATAGGATCTAATTCTAGAAGTGAATCTTCGTGCATACCATCATCAATACAAATTTATGTTCCAGTCGGGAATGTCAATGACTCATAAAACTCCAGGTGACGGCGGAGACTTTCCCAGTGAGAATCACTCACAACTGTAGTTTACAATGCCTGTAAATACATATATACTCAACATGAGAGTTGTAGTAGAGATAAGCAATAGGCACGGGATAAAAACCCGGCAATCAGAATGATACCCTTTAAAAATAAAATAAAATAAAACATCATACTTCTTCAGAACGGGTATCAAATGGTGTACATCCATTTAAATAATAAAAAGTCGTACTGCACAGACGTTCAATTCAAAGTCCTCACACAAATGGTGCCCCAAGTGTGTTGGGCGTTTACAGTTGAGTGGTGACTGACACAAAAGTCCTAAACATACCATAGTGAAGGGCTAGACTCTTCTTTTGTGAACAAGAATCATCAAATCATAGATAACTACTTTTTCATCATCAAATCGAACCACTATCATCAAACTTCTTCAAAACATAAACATCATAAGTAGTTCTCAACAAGCCTTTCAATTAAATCCATCTAGCCTCAACACTTTCATCAAGCTTCAGAATAAACGGAACATCAAAAGGGATCCTAAGTTCATCATCTAAGTTCTTCATATGATTCCAAACAAATCAAAACAAACGAAGCTAATGAACATGGTCATTTCATGCAGAAGGTACCAGACGGTACAATTCGGAATCATAAGCGATAGACAATCCAATCCTAAATACAAAGTTAATCCTAAAACATCGTACATTCCTAATCAGTCAACGAAAGGAATTAGGGTACACGATACCCGGACAAACAATCTTCGTGCATAGATTTAAAGAAGGGTATCTCGTTGTCCCGTACCGTTTAAGATTGAGTTAGGCTCAATCCCGATGCAACCGGAATAACCATGAGGAACGTCGGCTCAAAACGTCCTCACATATAGTCAAATGAGTCCAAAATGGGTAGCTAAGGTTCCATTAAAGTCAATCCAAAAATAGGTGAAAAAGTCCCTTCAAAAAGGGAAATCCGAGTTGTCTCGGTCGACCGAGGGGTCGACCTTCTTCACTCGGTCGACCGCATACACGTGAGGCCCAGTCAACCTGAAGGGGTCAGGTCGACCTCCTTCATGCATGGGTCGGTCGACCGGCAGTTGTAAGCAGAAAATCCATGAACAGTAAAATGATCAGGTTCCAAAGAACCTAACCCCGTTTCGTCGGTCGACCGAGGCCCCTGGCCGATCGACCGCATGCACTGCGGAAATAGAACCCAAGTTCTGTTTCTGCAGTGAAATGGTTCTAATTCCATCTTTTCTTCCTGAACCTGATATACAACCATATCAAGTATAAAACCAGTCCATTCTAAATCCAACAATCCATCTAATCAAGCCATAAACATAAAAATCCATTTCTTTAAAATCATAAGCCTCATTATCATGTTTTCAATCATTTAAATTATCAAATGAGCAAAGGTCATCTAAATCATCATATTTGGATGCAAATCAAGGAAGAGACAACATATCAAACATAATATATAGATTAATTTGCCTTTGATGAAGAGCTAAGTGAAAACAAAGAAGAAATCAAGTGAAAATCCTCTTTGAAGCTCAAACTTATGCAAAAAACTCTCAATCCCAAAACCAACTACAAAAATGGATGCAAATGGGTTGGGTGAGCTTCTCTATTTCATTTCTAATCCAAGGGAAGAAGATTCACTAAATTTAAAAGCTTGAGAAGCCTACCTTTGAGTGATGTGTGAAAGAAAAGCTTAGAAAATGGAATATTAGTGATCTTGAAAGCTTGGGGAAGAAGATTGAAAGCTTCACCGGCGACATCAGAGCTCCGGTGACTGACAGCAATGAGGAGGCATTGAAGGGGGCTAGGTGTCTGAAGATGGAATAGTGAGATGAGGAAGAATAAGAGATGGATGAGGGCTCTTATATTAGTTTAGGTTAAGGGTTAAATACAGTTTAGTCCTTGGTTCCACTAATGATGATCTTTGGGCCTCTTTGTCGCGTCGAATCGAAACGCGACTGAAGACTAAAGTTCGTGAAATGCCGAGACCTACCCGATGCACCCAACTTGCCAAAAACTCCTAAAAACCCCTGAAAACTTCTCAAATTGCAAATCACCCCTTACTGTACCCAAACGAACTTGGACTCACACGAGACTTCACACGCATAATCCATACGATAAACCCGACTCGCTAACACTCTAAATACACTTACTAACTAATCAAGAAATTAATTATAATTAATAGAAAATTAAGGCACGGAGTGTTACACTTTGAAGGGTGGTAGCAGGATTTTTCATTGAAGGGGCCTCCGGCCTCCACTTTGTAACAACAAAGTTGATGAATGGTACACTAACAAGTTAAAAAGTTGATGAATGGGACCCACGTTATTGGATGGTTTGCACATAGAGAGCTTGGGTTCTTCTCCATCCGAAGCTCTGAGGTGAGAAAATACCATGCACTTTTCTCGTGAAACTGAATAATTTTATTATAAAATAGTGTAACTTAAGTGAAGGAAAAAAAAATAGTTGCTTTTACTTTCAAAGAAATACCTTGAAATGTTTTTCTCATACTTAGCTTTCTACAATAGATGGCAAAAATATGAGGTTAAATGCTTGGATTTGGTTTCCTCTTAACATCATCCATACCATATTAAGGTCGTGTTTGTTTGAAAGAATTGTAATAAATCTTGTATAGGAGAATTTTGAAATTTTCAAATGCTGCCCCTAAAGTAAAATTTTAAATGCTTAACCTCATTCTAGTATTTGGAATGTTAGGATTATGAAAATTTATAAGATTAAAAGTGACTTTTCATATGGGCTGGAATAATGAATTCTTACCTAAAAAAGAGAGTATTTTGAATGCTCAGAGGACAAAAGGCGAGAAAGCAGCAAGCACAATTTCTTGTCATAAATGTCTTTAACCTAGCAGACTCTGAAAAAAAAAAAAAAAAAAAAAACACCAACCAAAGAGGAGGATTTATTGGGCATTTCAGTTCATGGACCTAGTACTCACGTCACAATAGTTGTATAGGGCCGCAAATATAGAAAGGATAAGTTATTCTACACCTTCTTTTATTTGCACCTTTTATTACACCTTTTGTAATAACAGACTCATTTTGTTACATCTTTTCCTTGCACCACCTGTAAACAAAATGAGCCGACGAAAACAAGGGAATTTATAATAAAGCCATCCCCTTGTTTTTTACTATGCACTCCATGCGTGAAAAAGAATGTTATATGGCTAAAAGAAAACAAGAACAGTACCTTTTCTGACTGGGGTTTCCATCCAACATGTTACATCATGATACGTTGAATAGGGTCGACATTTTTGTACGGCGGGCAAGAGCCAAGAGATAAATAGATAGCTTCAAACTTCTTAAAAACAATATGAAAATGGAGTTTTGGGGAAGAAGAAATGTATCACCATTCTCATATGAAAAAGTCCGATGAACCTTGCCACGTACAATGTTTGATGGATGACTACGTACTGTTTCACATGGGCGGTATAGTTGTGAGCAGCATTAATAATGGTTGTTGGAGGTGCTGCCCTTTGGTCAATAGCTACGGCCATGCATACGTTGTTAAGAATCTGCCATTCAGATTTCAGGGTAACTGAGTCAACGGATGCCCAAGTCTCCCATTCCCAAACGAGACCTGCCGCATGGCCCTGATTTTCTGGTGGCCACCTTGGACGGTGAAATGAGATCTCACCGTCCAAGTGCCCATGTAGACTTTTTCCCTTTAGCTAGAGATGTCACCGCACGGCCCGCGGGCAGTTAAATGTGTCCGGCTGAATTCCATCTCACAACCATTAGGATGAGAAAGATAAGCATAATCATTAGACTACTAACTTTTTGTATACTAATATTTATTTAAACAATATTAAAACTAGTTAGATGGATGTGAACCTAACCATGAATATTAAACTATTAGTTAGATTATGATGAGAACCTAACCAATTTAGATGATGATGAGAAGCTAACACCTTTTTTATCCAACTTCTCACTCTTTCATTCAAACAACCTGAAATATAAAAAAATCATATCATGTCCTTTTTTCTACTCATTTTTCAGCCAAATTGAAATGCCATTGTTAAGGTGTTTCAATTGAGATGACAAACTCAATTTATATTTTTTGGCTTAATTATCATACTTTAAACGAGAACTTAGCGCAGTTAAATATTTCTACCTTTATCAACAATCATTTCAAGTCTTCCAAATGACCCACCATGAAACCACAACCTTGGATTTCATTTTATTTAGATTTGCATCAATTTCTTTATTTTTTAGTTATGGGTTTTTAGTCTTAGTCAATAATTCTCATTATCTTTATCATGGTTACATTTTTTTTTTTTACTTTTATTTTCCTAGTGTTCATATCAATGTAAATATATGGCTTCATATGATGTGATCGAGAGTGGAGTTATAGGTACATGTAACAAGATTATATTGAACATAAATGACTGAATTATGAACATATTCCTGTGTTTAATTGTGAGCTTTCCAACCTATAAAGAATCTCAACTTCTCAAATGCTCAGGGGTTCTTGAACATAGATGAATCCAAGTAGAGAATTTCATTTAAGATTCTCAAATATCTCTCAAGACAACAAAATTAGTGAAGGCAAAGGGGCAAATTTAGTGAAGGTAAGTGTGTCACACCAAAACATTCCCCTTATTATTTCTCCCCCAAAACACATTGCCCCTCATTATTAGTGTGACAAATTTACACTAAAGTCCTAACTTACCAAGTTATGTAAGTGTTTTTTTATTAGAAAATGCTTTAGGGTTGTTGGTTGGCTGGGAATTAGATTTTTATAAATTAAAAAAAATATAGAAAAATAGTTTTTTTTGGCGGGCTTGTCGGGCCGTGCCTGGCAGGCCATTCCTGGCGGGCTGAAGGGGTTGGCCTGTTTGCCAGGCGGGCTTGGCCAAACGGGCCAGCAAAATTCGGCCCAGCACGGCCCGCATCATGGGCCGTGCCCAGTGGGCCGTACCGTTGACCGGGCCGTACCGTGCCACGGCCCACTTGACATCTCTACCTTCAGCTCTTAACAGCCCACTGGCTATTAGAGAGCAGTCGTGCTGACACTTATTCCTATAAAATATCTCACTCTAGAGCCCACTTGGATGCCAAGGCAATTAAACAAGGAAAAATACAGGTTCGGCCAGACGTGGGATATGAGACAAATTATGGAAATGAACTCAGCTCTTAATTTTAGAGACTCTAACTTTAGCATGCAGTCATGTACAGTGTTTCTAATTATCAACAGTGACTCATGTCCAGACCAGTGTAAGAAAAAAAGGTAAATAATGAGCCAATTCAATGTGAGGTAAGGGTATGTGAAGAGAATGGATTGATTATGAGGTGGTCCAAGTATATGAAAACAAAGGAAAGATACTAATAAAGAAGGGGCATTAGGGAGCTTAAGAACACCCACCTGCTGCCAAGCCCATCTGAGCGCATCATAATGAAAAGGGGCATTGGGGATGAATCATGGATCATGGACCTCTTTGCACATGAATGAAGTGTGAACATAAATCACATACGAACAAATGATCCTAGACTTTAATTTCAGGTTTTTAAATTCTTATCATTTTATTTTCTGCAAATTTATTATTGTGAAACCTGCCAAAGACCAACATCTTGAAAAATGCCAACTCCGAAGGGTTCTTCTCTGCGGAAATTGAGCAAGGCAAGCGTTAAAAAACTATATATATATTTTTTATAAAGACAATGCATTTATACCATTTTCATTCTCTAGGGTATAATATTACTAGTTCATAGGCTCCCGTAACCAAGACCCTTAGCAGTTAACCTAGAAGCCTAGAACCTTGTCAGGGTTGAGCACTGATCCTCTTACACAAAGAGTTCCAGATTTGAAGGAGTGCAGCTCCACAATGGGGGGCCATCTATTAAATTTCCAAACCGTTTAAAATGAACAACGCACATTCTATGTAAATGGGATGACTCCAAATTTTACTTTAATAAGAGTTGACATCGCTATAAAATTGATCATATGACATAACGTAATTAATACAATTTTATATATCATATGATCAATCTTACAATAGGGCCAACTTTAATCTAATGGAGTCTAAGGATAGTCTATAAAAAGAAATCTCATTTTGAACGGCTCGAGTTTTCAAGAGTTTTCAATAAATAGGCCTCACTAATGAGTTCCACTCCATCAACTAAGAAATTCTCTGTATCCTAGGAACTGCACACACACACAAACATTCGACCTAAAATCAACCAAATGAGAGAATATAATTTACACTGAATCCAAGTTCTACCATCCACGTCACCCACGTTTCTATAATGTGTATTATAATTAATTAAAGCCTTGTATCATATTCAACTGAAATCAAACAAATTTTATTTTGAGTATAAAAATGCTCCCATGCATGCAAGGGCAGCCGTACAAGTGAAGTCAATGATTATCAACCACTTGCGCTCAAAACCCACTAGTTAAAGGGGAATGTTCATATGCATCTTTCCCTCACTATAGAGTGAGGGACACTCCCCTTTTTGCACACGAAAATTGCATTTTGTACCTCACCCTATGTACTTGAAAATTTCCAAAAAGAAAGTGCTATCACCCTATAGTGAGGGAAAAATGCATATGAATGTTCTACCTAGTTAAAAACCCTATATAAATGCAATTACCGCTAATGCTTTATCCCAAAAGAGAGAGAGAAAGATAGAGAGCATTAGCATCTGAATGGACCACCGATCCTTCCAAGTCACACCTACATGGGCAACTGCCCCTGTCTGTTTCGTCCTCAACCTCCTCTCCATGCTATTTGAGGCTGCACCCCACCTTCTAACCAAGGTATATATAATATATGTGGACTTTACTATGTTTATGTTTATGCAGGGGCGGACCTACATTGTAGTGACCCGCTTCAGGTCGGAATTGAAATATGTATAGAGTTTAATGGCGTCTTGGTGTAGGGCAGACTTATGTTGGAGCGATTTGGGGTGCGATCTAGGGCAGTCGCCCCACATCAGAATTGAAATCCCAATAGATTGTATGAGGCCTTGGAGCATGTCCTACATGTCTAAACTTGGTGCTCCACATATGTCTAAAGATAGCCCTACATATAGCTTCATTGGTATAAAAAAAAAAAAAAAATGAAGAAGGTTTCGAGGTAACACATAGCTCTCCCTCTTATTCGACCTCTTCTTTTGAAATCTCTTCGCGCCGATTATCGATCGAGTTTTTTGTTGCCGGTCCCTATGTACTGTGTAGACTACTGCATCTTTATCTGCAAAAAAAATATCTAATATAATCCGTCCTAATCACTCTATACCTAAATCTAAATGCTTAATCTCCAAATCCTAATACCAAAAACTGAGTCCCTAAATCCTAATCCATACCATAAGCCCTTAACCACCAAATTTGAGCGTAACTACAAAAATCTAAAGATAACTAAATCCATTCCTTTTATCATTTCTTCTTAACCCCACTATGATTCAAAGATGGAATTCTACTATGATTATCCAAAGGTTCGAGGCTTTGAGAATGTGAAAAGGGAAAGGATGGGCGTTCTCAAAATGTTCTTGTATTCAGTTTTTCTCACACACCCACTCACGTTGAATTTGCAGTGACCCTCATTGGGCATTGATTTTGACATATAAATTTAGTGAAACATGAGTTTGAGTATATAAAATCAAGGTTGGAATCATTTTTTATCCATCTAATTCTTTTTGGTACTTATGATTAACATCCTAACATCTTATTACCCAATCTTCAATAACTTCATGCATCTATTTGAGTTCTCTGAGTCGGACATTTTTCTAAAGAAAAACGTATATGTGCTAATTGGTAATGTAAAAAAGTCTAGCAAAGTCAAGTAAGAATTTATTTATTTTTCAAATGTCAAGTCTAGCAAAATTTTAGTCTTACCCAAACGAAAATCCTGGATCCGCCACTGTATTTATGTTTATAATAACAATCCACTTCCCTCCTGAAATGAAATGGATCTCAATGTTTCAGTCCCTCAAAACGAGGAAGACAAAGGCTTTGAATCGGCGGTTCAAAAGATCAAAACAGGTATGCACATACGTTGCACTTTGCAAGTTTCTGTCTGTGTGAGATAGAGAAAGAGAAAGAGAAAGAGAGATGTATTAATAAAAATAAATCTCATGAATTTAGAAATCCATGATTTAGAACTAATGCAGATGGGGTTCATGTCATTGACGGTTGGAGAAGGGCCCATTTCCAAAATTTGCGTGAGTAAAGCTGTGGGGAGTTCCTTCCTACCCTGCAACGATATCTACCCCTCTCAACAAACCGCTGTCGCCAATGACGATCAAATCTCTGGGTTAAACAGGACCACTACCATTGAAGGAACTGTTGAGGAATCCTTTTGTAAAGCCAGGGTACATGTAACACCTACATTATCCCATAACATAGATCATAATTAAATGATTTTATATGGTTTTTATCCTAGAAGGGGTCGTTTGTCTACACCCATTTACATATATAAATGGTGAATATGTGTAACATTTACGTATCAATCAATCATGTTTGTCTACAATTATTTACGCATCTTGCGTGTAAATCAGATGTGTATATGGTGTAAAAATGAGCTCATTTGAACACCTGTTGAGGCACCTCATTCAAATAATACATGTTGTGGAGGCGGACGGTTTGGTGTTGGGGCATTTCCATGAAATAGGTTTCAGGTTCGAAACCCCTCCAATGCATTAGAAAAATAATAATAAAAGAGGTCTCAAAGTTTGGGCATTTCCATGAAAGAGGTTCTGGGTTCGAAACCCCCCTCCAACATATTAGAAAAATAATAATAAAAGAGGTCTCAAAGTTTGGGCATTTCTCTGACAGAGGTTCTGGATTCGAAACCCCCCTCCAACATATTAGAAAAATAATAATAATAGATGTCTCAAAACGGATGATTTTAAGGGACAAGATTTGTAAGACAAAAAACATATTAGAAGATTAAAGTGGCTCCAATGATTTTAAGGGACAAAATCTGTAAGACAAAATAAATATTGATAATAAAAATTTTAAGGGGCAATCTATAAGATAAATATCTCAATGATTTTTCTATTTCAACTTTTAACTAGTTAATTACCTTATTATTTTAGTTTTCTTCCAATATCTCAATGATTTTCCTAAAGTCATTTATTATTGCAATACTTAAAAATCTTTAAACATGTATATATTAATGTAAAAGAGAAGAAATAATGTATTTTATATAGCATTATGGCATCATTCAAAAATAAATATTAGCATAAAGCCTATGAGATGCGTGGGTTAAGTTTTATGCAAATTGAATAATGAATTAAGATCAATATTGAATTGAATATCAATTAATAAAAATATTAACAATAATGCTATTTGCTTAACCATCAAAATATAAATTCATATTTAACCAAACATGTTGGAATGTATTTTTGTGAAGGTGATCATTGATAGAAATGTGTTTTTTTTTAAAGTATATTTCATGTTAAAAGACATACTCTTTTTTAAGGATCTAAAATGCAAATGAAAATTTTGATATAAAATGGACCTTTTTTCTTCTTTTTTAAATCATTATATTAGAATTTAATTTAATCAATAATAAATATCATTTATAAAATCTTTTAATACATTTACACATATCATTAAAATAAATATGGTAAAATAAATCACATATGTAAATGATGCGAAAATAGTGTTATTAGACAAACGTTGTAAAAAAAATGCATGTGTAAATGTTACATACTTAAAATTTGGATATTCATCTTTTACATGTGTAAATTGTATTTACATATATGTGTAAAAAACAAACGACCCCTAAGAAGATTTACAACCAATGTGGTCTACCTTGACTGTAAGTATCGATGTTTTTTATGAGTAGGGGATGGTATGTCTCATCTCCAGAGAAGGAATCATGCAACTTCACATCCTCATCTTCGTGTTGGCCTTCTTCCATATTATCTTTTGCATCATGACCATGTGTCTTGGCACCGCTAAGGTATAAAATAAAGAGGTTTTGACATATTAGTTCACCTTTTTATAAAGAGGTTTTGACATATTAGTTCACCTTAGATTTTATTAACCCAATTTCATTACTCAAATTTACATAATGTCACCAGAGTCAAACGACTCTGGTCACCCCTTTTTTTTTTTTTACTTTTTTACCTTGGATCCCTTGATATCATGGTTTTTAAAAACCCATGATATCATGGGATCTACCTGTTAAAAGTTGAGAAGCTACTTGAATCCCATGATATCATTCGTTTTTAAAAACCCTTGATATCATGGGATCCAAGATCAAACGACTCTTGTGACATTTAATGTCTTTTAGTCATGAATTTAAGAATTGAGTGTCTAAAGAGCTTTGAATCGTCAAATTCCCAAAAAATAAAAAAATTAAAAAACTCCTAGAACTCTCATCCTATATATGCTTGCGTTGACAATCTTGTATTCTCTCCTTTGTTTTCAATTTTTCATTCATCCCACACCAACTAAACTACTTGCATATGGTCTATGAAATCGGAAAGCACCGCCTCTCTCTCTCTCTCTCATTCATCCATTTTCTGTGTTTGCTGCTGAATACTTAGGCGAAGCGATGGAAAGCATGGGAAGAGGAGACAACGACGCTTCAGTATCAAAAATTACCAACGGTATCCTATTCCAACCACCCATTAATATTATTTTGGCAACTACACTAATCAAATATATGAATATATGATATAATGTGGTACGGAGCCGTACCAACTGTACCTACCAATGAGTAATGGATTAAAATAGTAATATTGTTGTGTTTTGAATTAAAAAAAATACAGATATTCTCTTCTTTCTTAACAATTATCTGACTTCCATACTCTGTATATGATGCATCCAAATGTAAAACTATTCTCCTTTTTCTCTCCCATCAATTTCTTATACAAAAAAAAAAAAAAAAAACTCTCATCAGTCATCATCATCTATTGGTATGGCCTATGGCCCACTACCACCCAGTCCAGTGAGCCCACAGATATCGATTGACTCCTGCAACCTTTTTGAGTCCACTACTCCGCCATCAACAGTGCCACCATCTTGAAATAGTGGGATGTGAAACCATCATCATTAATTGCAGCCTCAGTGCTTATAGAAAATTCTGAGTTTCTCTTTTGATATAATGGGGGGGAAATCATCTCAATTAAAACAACTAAAATATATTAAAATTGATTAGAAATATCTTGGGAAATATACCCATTTCATTTAAAGTCTCAAGGAACACAACTCATTTTATTTCCAAAATTTGAGGACCATTGATGTCATTGGCCCTCTATTGTGCAAAATATTGTGATAAAATTCAACAGTAAATAATATCTGGAACAAGCTAAAATGTGACCTGGAAAGAGTGTATACTTTCAGATCCTCGGAGGTTTAAGTTAACCCCTCAAACATCGTTTGGGCGACGCCATCTCTCAAGTGTTGGAGCAACCACCCTCTCTTACTGTGGCCTGTACGTTTCTTTCACCATGACAATACTTTCCCTGCAGTTTTGATGCAACATGTTTGGACTTACTAAATCTCCTGTACTGGTAGGCCTGCTTCCTTCGGCAGTTCAGAGGCTCTGTAACAAAGGCCGATTATTTCACCCTCCGGAATGGATTCATCACGGTATATGCTTGCATAATAATGTGTAGACTAAATATTACATTACTGGTGTTTAGGAAAATATCATTGTCAAAAGACCGATCCCATAGGAACCATTTAGATTCTTGGAACTCTGTTACTCTCGCACTCAGGTTGCTGCAACTCTTTGGTAACCTGCAATTGGCACCATTTAGAAACTCAGAAAATGAGTTTGGCTTGAAACGCTGCTTGGCTTAGTCCTGACTGAGTCAAAAACTAAAAATTTGGTATTAATATGTTAGCAATAAAAATTTACATCATAGAGTGGGTCGAGGCTGAGGTGACAAAAATTTGACCATGTCAACTCTAGCCTGACTGAATTCCTTCTCTTTTCCCCAATGACATCAAGTTTTGAAACTAAGTTGGTCAGTGGTTGCAACAGAAAAAAGTAATTGTAAGATATAATGCACAGGTACAGCATGGATATGACAAGGACACGACGTGGACGTGGACACGGTAGGGACACAAATTTTACACATAAAAAGTGTCGTAGCAGATACAATACTACACAATATGTTGCCCATTTTTAAGTACCCGTGCATCATAGACAGTAAGCTCATGTGTAACTATTATAGAAAAAACTCTACAATTACGAGTAACTCGAGTTACTAACTAGCACTACTGATGTTCATTGTTGTGTATGACACAAGATTGCACCAGTTAGCTCTGCATCAACTTATGAATGTGTTTATCCTTCATCAGGCCCATATGGCTGAGGGTAGCAACTTCAACTTCCGAAAATTCCTCAGCAGAACTTTTGATGAAGACTTTGAGGTGGTGGTAGGAATAAAGTTAAAGACCCCCCAACTGCTTTAGTTTTATAAATAGAACATATATCATCGTCACAGAACTTTGATTCAGATATTCTGTATCCTTCTCTGCAGCTTTTGGATCTGGATCTTCTCCATATTTTTAATATTCTTCAGTGCACACAGTAAAACACCTACCTCTACTTCTGACCATTCTCTGTCTGATATTTTTTAAATGATACAAATCATTCACCTTCTCATAGCTGAATGCTGTTTTGTCATCGTGCAGCGTTCTATAATTATTTCTGGCTTCCCTTTCTTCCGTTGCTAGTAAGCCCAAGAATCCTATTTGTTGTTATTGTTGACAAAGGTGAGTATTGACTAACAGAATTGTCACTCCCAATGCAGATGGCATTGGTCATTGGGACAAAACTGCAAGTAATCATAACTAAGATATGTTTGGAGAGCCGTTGTGAATCAGTTGTTGTTCAGGGAACCATGCTCGTTAAGCCTAATGACAATCTATTTTGGTTTGGTCAACCTCAGTTCCTCCTCTATCTCATCCATCTCATCTTATTCCAGGTAGGCACAAAACTAAAAGCAACATATACATTTATCTTGCCTAAATCAGCATGGAAAAATTCATGTGGTTAGAGATGATTAAAAAGATGCTGCTGATCCCTTGCAGAACTCCTTTCAGCTGGCAACTTTCACATGGGCATGGGTAGGTATCTCAAATCTGCAGTCGGTGAACTTTAGAGAAATTTCAATAGAACCAACACTGACCAAATTAGTTTGGGTTAAGATCTTGCTTCCACCGAGAGACAGAGGACATAGTGCTTTGGGTCATTATGGGAGTTATCGTTCAACTTCTCTGCGGCTATGTGACACTCCCTCTCTATACACTTGTGACTTGTCACACAGGTAACACTAAACACAAATACCAAGTTTCACTCTAGAGGAATCATATGATCCTCCTTAGGGGCTTCCATACTCGAGTATTAAAAAAATAGACCCTTGGTTTGGTGATCAAAACAGGGATTGACTTGGTTGGCACCCATCATTTACAGATAATGAACCCCGCAAGGGCAATCCTAACCCTTACAAACAAAGTTCCTAGAAACACCAATGAATTTTCTCAAGAGGCTTAAAACAGGTGATGATATATCACAATAAAGCCTGAGAAAAATCTGACACCTAGATATTGGAATCTGAGCTTCATTAAACCTTTAAAACCCAGGATTAACTATCCTGACAAAGTAGCTTTTCCCCAATCAATTAGCCTCATTTACTCCTTGTTTCACCAAAATATCAGCCAGCCCGCTTGCATTTCTTTCTACAGATTATATCACCACACCCTGACAAAAAGACCAAATCTCAAATGGATTCCAATCTTTACAGAGGCTACAATTTCCCTTTTGCCCAGCTGACAACATTTCTTGAATTCCTATGGACAGAGAATAGTATGTTGAAAGTTTACTCAAATAGCCCTTATGCTTCCTAACAGCCAGAGCCTCCACGTAGCTAGCATCTTTAACCCTCCCTCTTGAAGAAGAAACACTTTGTTATCAATCTCTTGTCCTCTCACAAGTCCATCAGTTCTTGCCAACCCTAGGCCAACTCTGTAATCCCATTCTACCATCAAATATTGAACTTCCAATAATTAACCAGTTGAAAGATCCAATGACACAGGACCACAGAGAAACCCAATATAGACTCAAGACTTGAAGATACTAGACAAATCCTTGAGAAAATAACCATATAAACTTCAGAGATTTGAGAAACATGTTTTTGAGTTCAAAATCCTGGGCTTAATGATTGTGCGTTCAGGAATAAGGCAAGCAGTATTCACTGAGCATGTCACAAAGGGTCTCAAGCACTGGCATGGCATGGCTTGCCGCAATCTATCGAGGAACAAAAGCAGTTCAAGAGGGCCTTCATCAGGACCTGTGTCGATTGACACAACTGAAACTTCACCTGACTTGCAGTTGGATCTAGCAGGAAACAATCATTCTCCCTCCATGATTAAATGTGCTCCTTTACCATCTGAAATCACCAAAGATGAGGTCCACCCTAAGACCATCACCTACAGAAACTATGATGGTGAGAACTCCTTCAGGACGTCTTGGAAAGAACATGGAAATGGGAAGGAAATCATAGAGATTACACCAGCTCTGGACAGAATGAACTCAGAGATTTTAGATCTTACTGACACGCTTCCATCTCATTTCTCTGGAGAGAGAGCTGCGGAGGCTTCTGCTGATGAAGTAGCTTGCTAGACACTGATGTTACTAGTGGGTCTTTGCTGGGTAAAGAATTCTGAAGGCTGAATGGTTGAGTCATTGTGATGAGAAAACAAGAGATGATATATATATATATATGTATGTAGCCAAAGTTGAGGCTTGTAGAGACAAGGGATGATCACCTTGGACTCATGGAGCAGTAATCTTGTTGTATAAGTTGAATTAAAAAAAAAATTGTACAATTGCATATTAGTAAATAGTGTTGGACGAATGAAAGAATTCTAGTAAAAAATAGTTATTATGTAATATCCCAACCTCCCAAGGGAAAATTCTAGAAAGCATTCTCATAATTGGTATTGTTTTTCCCTGTGATCACTCCTAGTGATTCTTATTCGTGCTCAAGTAAGCTCTGCAGTTATATAAGGAATTTTCGTTGTATATATGAAAAAAAAAAAAAAGGATACAAGAAGATAATCATCAAATAGAAGCCTCTACCGTTGGAAAAGAGTTGCCAAAAGATAAGCAAGGCCTATTAGTCTACAGTCAACATTTACCTTAGCTGGCAAACGAGCGTCCTCATTAGAACAAACAAGCCTGAGTTATATTTCGGTACTGATTATAATTTTTTTAAATGGGCATTTCAATACACTGTTATAGAACTAAGAGAATTATTTGTTATATCTGTACTTTCAAAAGAAAATTACATTCAAGAACTACATTATGTTGTGATAAGTAATAAAACTATTATTTATTGCTATGCATATGTAGACAAATAAGTATAAACTAGTTAAACCAGGAGAACTTGGGACAGTATGGATGCAGGACACGTGGATATTGGACATAGAAATTAACAAAAGACACTTAAAATCATCTGGTAGCACAGCAGGATTAACTACATCATCTAACAGAGGTCAGAGTAACATGTATTGCAAGAAAAGAAAAAAGAAAAGAGGCACGGTGAGGTGAAATGATGATAGGCAAAAGCAGGGAAAAGATCGAAAGCCATACAGCTTAATAAGAAAAGAACTAATAGTAAAAAACAAGTAGTGAAAGTATTTTAAAAAAATTAAATAAATAAATAAAATAGCCTACTTTGATGTACCTTGAGAAACACATTTAACAGTCTTGGATCATCAAATCAGAAGATGAGTTCCCCATATTGTTTATGGCAGTGCTGAAGATGCAAACCCCCTAAAGATGCCGTTCGCCAAGCTTTTCCAGTCAAAAAAAAAAAAAAATGTCATGAGATAAGAAAGGTTAATGCGTGTTCTTTTCTGATGATAGCCTTTTCTAACTAAAATCAAACAGTAGAGATGCATCAGAAAACAGAAGTGAGCAAACAAGGTAAGCAGAAACAACCCACAGGCATCAGTTTTGAATGCCGCAACAGGCAGTCCAACATCACCAAAGGTCAGAGATAGCAAGTCCCCTAAATCCTTCAGTAGGCCAACACTATCACCCTCTTTTGCACCTTTGTTGCAACCTCCTCTGAAGATGAAAGTTTATCTTGAAAAACTCACTGTTCCTTTCCGGCCAAATAGACCAAACAAGACCTGCTAGTGTGCATCCTGATAACAGGTTACCTCATCTAGATAGGTAACTAATCCACCATTGACCAATAGATGCATAAGAGTATTTGGAAAGACCAACCAAACTCAAAAGATTGAGACAATATCCTACAACTCGTACGCAAATGGGCAATGAAGAAAGAAGTGAAGGACATCTTTACCACCTTGTAAACACAAACGGCAAACATTCACCAAAAAATTCTTATCCTATCACTTCTAGGATTGTTCAGAGTGAGAATCATATTCAGAATAGCAGTTCAACAGAACATTGACACCCAAGGGGGTGCTTTGGGTTAGAGTTTTGGGTAAAGTGAGTCCCATCCATCTTGAAATGAGTTGAAAAGCAAGGCGCCCAATGTCTTTTAAGATAATAAAAGATATATATAATGGACAAAAAGAATGAACTTCTCTTAGAGAGGTAAAAAAAAATGTCAAACAACAGAAACACAGGAGAATATAAAAAGTGGTCCAGTGAGGTTATGGACAAATAATCCACTTTACAGGATAATTATAGCGTTTTTTCTACTGATAAATTAGTCATTTGACTCATCTCTATTTCCAATTTAGTAGGGTATCTGCTTTCGCAGTCAACTTGCTACCTGAATAAAGGGCTCCTCCAGAGAAGACAACATTGTTTTATCACATTTATCACAAAATAGAATCTACGTGGTACCCTTGACTTGTCTCCTGCAGTCCTTCAGCTATCAAAGAGCCTAAATAAATACATATGAAGCAAGGTTTTAAATTCCGATCCCAGCCCCAGTGCTGGTAATGACCAAGACTGCATGTGCCGCTCATGTCAGACAAATACAAGCATGCAAGTCTAAAAACAGAAAATAAGGAAAAAAAAAAACAGAGAAATAATAGGAAAAGGCTAAAAAGTGTAATTTTGATTATTAAATTGTAGCTTGAATCAATTATAAATATATTTAGTTTTTCTTAAGGATAGTGTGATGTACATCAATTCCCGTAGCAAATGGAAGGATCATTTGGCACATAGAAAGCACTAAATAATCAATATACAATGATTATTTATAACTTATTGTTCATGGTTCATGTAGACGCCTCAACATAGTTGGGACAAGGCTCTGATGATAATTGATAAGCTTATTGTTCATAGTAGCATTAAAATAAACAAACAAGCCATAATATCAACTGAGGGGTGGGGGCTTGGGCCCATGGGGCAACCAATTCTTCAATACCAAATTGGGCTTTAACTGGCCTTTATCTTCAATTCTTCATTACCATTAACACAATCTCCACTCCTAATTGGATAATCCTGGAAACCAAATGGATTGAATAACTAATATCAAACTCCGGTTTCACTATCATACTGATAACTCATATGCAGCACTGATCATCAAATCTCATACTGTTTACCACCATTCTAATATTACGTGCACTCTTGATTAATATCAGGGCTTTTGAAGATCCCAATCCCAGACTCGTACCAGTATTGACCAGAACCGAGGCAGCTTGGAGTAATGGAGTTGGAAGAAATTCCAAATCACGATCTGAAGAGCTCGAAATACCTCCATAACAGCAAGGATTTCAGCTCTATCAGAATCAATCAAGCAGCTGGTCCAAAGAAAGCCCAAAAAAAAATCTTCCTTCAATTCTGTAAGTGCCTGCCAAAAAATAAGCTCTTCCTTATCAATTAAATAAGTGCCGGTCAAAATAAGCTCCTTGATGCAGTCCTAGGGTTAGGATGCAAGTGCTAGGGCACAATTAGGGTTCCCAGGGAACAATCACACGAGGAAGAAACAGTCTTCAACGATAAATCTTCTCTTAATTCAATTCTCTCTGAGATTATCAATCTCTACAATGTCATATTTATAAGAAAAGAAACTTAAGGGCTAAGAAAACAATCTTAACTAAACTAGGAAACCAAATAATAATCCTATCGAAATTAGAAATAGATCCTAAATACAACTTACTAAATAAAATCAGAAACTAATAACAATTTAATAAAGAATTCCTAAACTTCCTTGGGTCCCACATGTGGACCACTAGTCTTATTCAATAACGTGGTATTGCTGCTGCATCATTCTCCCCAGGTTGGAGAAAGAGTTCGTCCTCGAACTCGGCTCTTCTTCTTGATGTTACTTCTGTAGATAGTGTGCACGTGAAGTGCATCCTTGGTGAGACGAGAACTTGACCCTTGCTTCGGTGGGGTCGGCTTCATAGGACGGAGTGTGACTTGCGTGGGACCATGCATGAATGTATATGTGTTGTCGCGCATGCTATTAGTTCCATTCTTATCATACATCCACGGACGACCCAATAAGATATCACAACTATCCATGGGTACCACATTACACCAAACTGTATCTGTATAAGCGGCACCAATGGAAAAGGTAACGGGACATGCATATCGGACTTGCACTTCATCACCTGTCATTAACCATCTAGCAAAATAAGGACGATGATGCTTCCGAACTTTCAGCTGTAAGCGATCCACAAAAGCTTGGGATATAAGATTCTGACAACTGCCTCCATCAATGACTACCGTGCATTCCTGACCATTGACTGTTCCTTTGGAGCGAAAAATATTTTCTCGCAACCACTTTGTCGCAGTAGTTGATGGAGCATTGGTAATGACCATGAGAGATTCACCGTCAACTGCAGTGTAAATCTCTAATTCTTCTGTCTCAGCTGCAACCTCTGTTTCTTTAGGATCATCTGGGACATCCTTCTCGTCACTTTCATTTTCAATCAAGTGGATACGTTTGGGACATTCCCTTGCACGATGCCCTTGTTGGTGACAATTAAAGCATGTGATCCTATTTTGACCTTCGGGCTTGGTGAATTCTTTCTCCGATGAATCACTCAGTTTAGAACCTGCAAGTGAAGAATTCTTCTGCATAACCCATTTAGAGGCATTAAGTTTTCTAGCTTGATGATGTGCAATACCTTCAGCTTTGATAGCATGCTGAACAATTTCATCAACATTCTCAAAATGCTGAAATGTGAGGAGATCTTGTATGTCAAGTGTCAGCCCATTAAAGTATCTGTCAACTAATACATCCTCATCTTCAGTCAAACCACAACGAGCTTGCATGGTCATAAATTCCTCAGAATACTCAACAACTGTCTTAGAGCCTTGTTTCAAGTATTGAAAACGTGAACGCAGATCTCTGGAGTAATTGACAGGCAAAAATTTTTGCTTTAACAAATTTTTCATCTCGGCCCACGTGTCAACAGGGTCAATTTGCTGGTATCTTCTCTTCTTTTGCAACTCGGCCCACCATATCGCAGCATAATTGCGAAATCGAGTTGCCACCAGTGTAATCTTATGACCATCCGTCATTGGTTTATGTGCAAAAATATTTTCAACGCACACTAACCAATCCAAGAATTCATCTGGGTTCAATTTCCCATCATATTCGGGAATCACAAGTTTAATACCCAAATCACGATCAACGTTGACTACATGTGGATCTCGTTGATTTCGATGAGGTCCTCCATCATCACGATGATTATCATCACGCCGATTAGTTTCCAAATTGGTTAATCGGGTTTCAATCCTTTCCAGAGTCGCTTGCATTTGAACTTGCATTTGAACCATCGTTGCAGATATTTGATTAACAGTTACCGACAATTGTGCAACGGTTCCCCTCAAATCATCATCATTGTGAGAGGAAGACTCCGCGTCAACCTGCTTCTTTGGAGGCATTTTTGTTAATGCAGATTTAAAATATGTGACTGACCTGATGTGTAGATCTGATTTCCACAATCACGCTGTCGAAAACGGATCTGAATTTTGACGGCGGATGGCTGTGATACTGCGAAAACAAGATCCAACGGTTGATCTTGGTCAAGTCTGGGCCCTTGACTTCTCTGCTGGTAGTATAAGTGGTGTGGGCTGGGTCGAAACTAGAAGTGGGTCGGACTGGCCTGAACCGAACCTGGCAGTGACCTGAAATTGGGCCCAAACTCAAGTTGAGCACAACTTTGCAAAGAAACACACGTGTGAAACAAGCTTGCCTCGGTCTCCGTGCCTTTACAGAATAAGAAAAGGGTTTGGGATTCCTTTTCTTCTTTGCTGGAAGGCGAGGAGGCACTGGAGCTCTTGATGCAACGACGGCGGTGACGGTTCGACTGAGAAGATGCAGCGACGGCAATCGTCCTTGGTGCACGGTACGCGCTTCTTCTTCTTCTTCTTCGTTTCTTCTTTTTTTTTTTTTTTTGTTACGCACGGGTTAGGGTTTGGTTGGCTGGACGACGGCGATGGGCTGGATTTGATCGAGGAGGGCTTTGGGGTGTTTGGAATGTGGCTGGAGTTTTTCGGTTTGGGTGTGGGGTGTTTCGATTGGCTGATGGGGCAGTGGAGAGGTGGCGGAGTGGTTCTGGAAGGGTTTTCGGATTGCAGGGGAAGGGCTGGGTTCGCTGGTGGACAGGGCTGGGGTGGCGGGCTCTAACGGGAATTGGAATTTGGGTTACGCAGTGGATCGATGACGGAGATGATATTCTGAAGAAGGGGCTGGATTTGGCGAGATGGGTAAGGTGTCTGGGTTTTTTTTTTGAACGAAGATGGGTTTCGGCTAGTTTGTGCGCAGGCAGGGAGCAGGGAGTGGTTTGGCAGTGGGGATGGTTGGGATTGACAGTGAAGGGTTTGGCCACGGGATGATGAACGGAATGAGGGATAGGGGTAATCGTGCCGACGATGGAATCGTTCGGCTCTGATACCAATTGATGCAGTCCTAGGGTTAGGATGCAAGTGCTAGGGCACAATTAGGGTTCCCAGGGAACAATCACACGAGGAAGAAACAGTCTTCAACGATAAATCTTCTCTTAATTCAATTCTCTCTGAGATTATCAATCTCTACAATGTCATATTTATAAGAAAAGAAACTTAAGGGCTAAGAAAACAATCTTAACTAAACTAGGAAACCAAATAATAATCCTATCGAAATTAGAAATAGATCCTAAATACAACTTACTAAATAAAATCAGAAACTAATAACAATTTAATAAAGAATTCCTAAACTTCCTTGGGTCCCACATGTGGACCACTAGTCTTATTCAATAACGTGGTATTGCTGCTGCATCACTCCTCCTCGTTGATCCTAGAAGTGCCTCCCGAAACATAATGGCCCAAATTTTCCATTGTACCCTCGTCGTCATTAGGTTTCAACAAACCAGTTGGCAGGGTGTCCTCTTGAACCCCTTTGCATGCTAGAATCGTCTCAGTTTCACTTTCAGCAAGTTTAGAAACTTCCAATTCAGTATGTAAAGCTCTAACATTGAAAAATAAATTACCACACAAGCACCACAACACTTAATTACAACTGCACCATTTTTGGCACACCCCACTGATGACAGATCACAAATTAGCTAACCATGCCAACAATATTAGTTCAGGACCTTATAACCTTTTTCTTTTTTTAATGCCTTATAACATATCTACATGTAGTTATTAAAAAAAAAAAAGTAAATCTACATGAAAACATTAAGCTCAAAAAAATTAGGCCACAAATGTTTGGGTTCACCCAAGACAATAAGTAAACTACTAATTTCATTACTTGTTACAAACAAAGCTCACAATATTTCTTTAGAATACTCCAAAGGAAATGACAACCAATAACAAACGTAGTCATCAACTGACCAATGGCAGCTTTTCCCTGGTTATTACTCCCTGGTTGAATTATTTAGAAGATTGTCAAGCTGTCAATCAAACATAAAGTTCTAAAACCTGTATTATTTTAACAACTAATATGTAATCTAACCATGACAGAATGTACTATAACTTCAGAGAACATAAAAGCTTCAATCTTGATGTAACAATAAAATTTTGGAAGTAGTAGAAAAGGCAAAAGGTGAGTTCTATTTACTGTTTGTATGAGAACCTTCAATATCGCTTCAATTGTACAAGAATCTCTACAAATAATCAAAGATGAAGAATAGTCTGCCAATACATTTTTAAAGATGACAGAATAAATATATTAACATATCAGTTCATCCACAAGGAAGACAACTGCTTTCACAGTATTTTTTAACGGGCCCCACTCAATGCTTATAGCTAAAGTAAGAAATTAGAATCATATAACATGTTAAAAGAAAATAGGACCATTAAAACTAATGAACTGCTGCTTCTGACAGTGAATTGATCACATTTCATCTATCTCCCACTATAACATATGTGGAACCATAGCTCAACTGAGAACATCAACAACTTAATGCTTCTGAAACTATTGAATTTTGACCTTGCATCCTGACTAAATCATCTGAAACAATGTTGGAAGGAAGGCCTAGGAGGTAAGAGGACGGAGTAAAACGGAAATTAGAGGCATACACACACAGTCTGCAACATATAAACCCAATGAAACCAAAATGTTCCCCATTCAGAACGGTTCACAGATGCAGTACACACAGGCGTGAATATAGATAGAGGCAACAGAATGCCTCTTTCAAAGAAGCTGCAGTGGCTGTTGACTGCTGAGAACACCAAGAATATGCAATGCAGATCATATGTACTCAACCTCAACTTCATCAAGGTGCTAGGGCATTACTTGAGATCAGCAAGCAAAGTGGCCAATCAACTAACAAGTCTTCTCCTAAAGATTCTTACCCTATGGTTTGCCCATATGCCCATTATGCAGCTTTTTTTCCTTCCCCCCTCCCTCCCTCCCTCTCTAGCATAAAAGACATACGTTGACCAGGTTCAGACTCCCTCCTTGGAAAGACCGTTTTCCATTTCATTGGCTGATCTCTTCGCCTGCGAATTTCTTTTTTTTTAACAGTATGTTGCTATTCTTATGCAGCACACCATCAACACCCCCACCCAAAACAAAAGGAGAGAAGAGAGAGGAAAAGAGAGGAAAAAAAAAAAGAACATGCAACAACAACAAAAAAGAAATAAATGAAAGTAAGGACTTAAAATCAGTAGCCAGTGACACAAACTTCAAAGGTTGACTGGAATTGGTTTCTTAGTCACTTGGGTTAGAACATACCAGACTAAAGTTTAAAATGCAAAGAAGCTGATCAATCATCCAAGTAATACTTACTTAGGCTTGGAATTTGGAAATAGACCAAATCTTGGAATTGCAGCAAATAAGAGCTACAGCAAAGATTCCGGCCAAGCTTTTCTTCTATTGTCCATTTTGGGAATGTCATAAAGTGAGCCCCTTGTGATTCTTCGAGAGAGGTAAAGAAAGAACTCCTTGAGTGAATTTTAAGCATCCATGTTTATCATTGTTTGGACCCAACAAAGTATTTTTATCATTTTTGGATTATTTTGAAAAGGGCCAAATATGACCGTGCAAGGTTAAAAACTCACTCAATGCACAAATCTAGGGTTCCATCTGCAAGGAATATGGCTTGAGATTATATATAAATTTACTTCTTTCTTTGAGTCCATAACAGCATTAAATATTGATGGATTCCATATCTGATCACCTTTCCAAGAGATAGATGCACTTTTAAGTCAGGTTATTGAATTTCTTTCTTTCCTTTTTTTTTTTATCAATAACGTGACTTGAACCCACAAACTCAAGGTTGCAATAGCAAGCACCTCACACTGTGATCACAGGCTCTTGTCGATTATTATTTTTCTAAATGATCTTAGCATTATAGTTATTTACTCAAATTGCTTCAGTATTGCTTGATAAATCTTCACATATGAAACTTCCAAATATACATTGAATAAAGAAAGTAAAGCATAAGGACTGGTCCAGAAGTATACAAGTACTTTTAAGGCCCAAGCATATAAAATATCTAGATAAACTAGCCTTGTGCTATTATTACAGATTTACAGGAAAGTTGAGCAAGTGTCATTTTTAAAATGTATTTTTGATGATTTCTAGGTGCCAAGTGGTACAAAATAAATGTAATCAACAATGTGTTTTGGTGTACACCCACATACGAGGTAATGCCCCCGCTTCAAATGAACAACCCCATACTCAGAAAATGGTTCAGGCTGGGTTTCCTTCCGATCCACAACTCGTTTTTGGCACCACTTTGCTAGAGACAAGTTTTAATATGAACATGGTCATCTTAAGTGCTTCGCCCACATTAATTAGGGTAAAGTGATTCTTCTAATGCTAATAGGTGGGTGTCTAATGTGGAGAGGGGTTCTTAGAGACTTCAATTTTATTTTATTTTTGATAACCGGAGACCTCAATTTTGTCTCAATGAGGATAAGGCTTTATCTTCTTTAATTCAGGTTTCATTCTCTCATAGTCGTCGGTCAACAAATCGTATGGCAGACTCTCTAGCCAAACAAGGGGTGCATAGAGTTATTCCGCTCATGGCCCCTATTGCTTAGTTTTTTTGTTTTTGGTGTTGGTATAAGGCTTTTGTACCAATTCCTTCTTTTTGTTTTTGCTTTATGTTGGAGCTTTCTTTGTACTGTTGTTCTCTCCTTAATTTAATTTACAGTTACTGATAATAAAAAAACCGAGGTAATGCCCTCGCCATTATAACATAAACAGAAGTTAAGGAATGAGTTTTAGGCATTTATTCAACAACAGCAGATAAGATGTATCAATTTGAGTAAATGACAAATAAAATAAGTTCCCTATAAGCTATGAAAAAAATATATGTATAATTGTGAATGGAGTCTCAATAAATCATAGAAAACATACCAATGAAAAGATAACTGATAACTTCAAATGACTACCATTTCTATTAGAAATACTTACATGGAGTAGAACTCCCATCGACAGAGTTTCAAAACTTGCTCATTTGCTCTGTGAAAAAACAAAACAAATCCAACAAACTAACACTACTATACGATCATGGAAGAATAGGTATCCTTGGATTTTGTTGAATAGCAAACTACAAAACTTTTTCAGTATACATCTCTCAATCAATGTTAATATTTGAATTTTCCGCAGCATCAAACTAAGCCACAAATTGTCCAGGTTGCCTTGGACAATTTGACTTAAATACATCACGTCAATCCAATGGTGGCTTGATGATCAGTATCCTCTCAATAATAGGGCAAAGACACATATCCTCAAATTTACAATGAAACACAGCATCATTGTCAGGATCTGAAGGCATCAGTACAGAGTCTTTGAAGAAAAAATTTAGTCCTTCCCCAAAACGAGAATCCTCAGAAACATTCATTGTTGCAGCAATTTCCTTGCTTTTTGAGTGGCAAATGCATTTCATCGGCACAACTTCCCTATTTGTAGAACTTCCAGATAAATGCGATTTGTTCTTAACCCCAAAATCACTAACATCCTGACAAGCACAATGTTCACAGCCATGAGTTCCATGTTTTAGTTCAGTACTACAGAACATGTCTGGATTGGTGCATCTTTCAGCAACAAAATATTTCCTAATCGCAGCCAAAACACCCACAGAACATGCTGCAACAGCATCATGGACATCCTCCACTGTTGAGCACCTCCCATTGGATTCCAAGCTATCACTAAGAATTCCACGAATCAAAACCTGGACTGTATGCAAGCATTCAGAGCAACATTTATAGAGACATGTCTCAGGAAGAGATGGAAGTTTCTCACTTTCTATTGAGTAGGTACCTCCAACTGGCTCATTGAGACCATGATCACCGTCCACAAAAGGGACAACAGTTTCTCTTATCGGCATACCATTACATTGGCCACCGCCTTTCCTGGATGTAGAGTTGGCAAAGATAGCTGAATCATCTGGATTACAAACATCCTCAGAAGCGAGAGCAGTCTCCATCACACCTGAACCATTGGCTTGTTTCAAAGACTGAATTCCATCATGAAGCACAGAAAAGCGTGCAGGATTTTCTGAAGAGTATTCCAAATTATTCTTTTCAGTAGAAGTACTTTTACTGGCACTTAAACCAGCAGCCATGGCAGAACTTTGCATTAAACCAGCTGCACAAGAACCAGAGACCACTCCCTTTAAAGGACATTCTGAAATTGCAGTGCCTGCCTCAGAATCAGGAATATCAAAATGAGTGCCTTCTTTATTGGAATCAACAGATCCATGATGTTCATTAGAAAAACTCGAGGGACTTTGCTCTGGCACAAGAAAGTTCACTTCCTTCTCGCTTTCATTGTCGACACCTCGCATGCACGTATCATTTGTAACCAGGTTGTGGCCATCCGTATCCTGTCTTTTCACAATCACTGCCCTACTGTTCAATGATGATACCTGATAGTCCATCTCGAAACTGGAAAAAAAAATACATTGAACAGTGTTGATTATATTATCCTGCTAAAAGAACAAAGCACAGATCAAAAAGTAACCACAGTGATCATGATAATAATAGTACCTGCGTAAACCGTATGCCCAGCTGTTAACCATATCTTCAAAATAAGCTACTTGTGATAGAAGACGAAGGAACCTCCATCTATCTTTGCCACCCTGAATCTTCCTATCAATTTCACTTACTAAGAGCTCTAAAACCTTCCGTACTTCCAAAGATACCTCTCTGATTGAAATATAAACACCTCTGTATGCCAATAAGCCCACAGCTACTAAACCTCTTACTACACCAGAACGTTCTCTGCTTTTATGATTGGTAGCATTGCATTTAGAACCTTCCTTTTCCAGTGATCTGTCAGCATGTATGATGCAAGTATTAAATGGCCAAACCTTCCAAGGTCCATTTATGCCTGTACAAGGACCTTCTTTTAGTTTTGAGGTTGCCCAACAAAGTTCGGCAAAATGAGGATATCGCAAAATCTGGTAGCCAAACGTGGCTATTGTCATCAGCAAATTAGATTTCCCTTTTGCAATTCTATTTTGAGTAAGTTTTGAAAGAGGATCACTGTGAGGCTGCAGCCAAACCTCATCTTCCAGTTGGCAACTTGATTTTACACTGCATCTGTTATTATCATTTTTAGATTGCTGAATATTAATGTCAGTACAAACACTGTCACTCAATGGTATCCTTTCAGAACCCACTTCTGTATCCATTACCACATTGGTTGCTCCTTTCTCTGCTTTCTGAATTTGAACTTCAGAATTAACTTCCACAGTGTTGACAATTTTAACTTCATTCAAAGTATTACTGTTAGACTTATGACTTCCGTGATGAATCAATTGGATATACTGCTGAACCAAATCCAGAAATAACTTAGCAGCAGATGAATCAATGACCAGCTCACGACTGAAATTCCCATCAACTTGCACAAGGAATCGCGGGATTGTGTGCTCCGAAGGAGCTGAATCCCTACAATTCAATACATCACGCGTAAAGAATTGCCTTATCCTAAGAGGGATGGCATGATTGGGCATCTCACAGGTAGCCTGAGAATACAAGAAATACAGAAAATCCGCAAACATTTCTTTCATTAGAGAAGTTATAGAGGAGGAGACAGGATTGGTAAATAACATCTAATAGAAAAAACTACATAACAAGCACATGATCAAAATGAGGAACAAGCATTAAAAAAAGGCACAAAATCATAACCACCTTTCAAAAGCAATGGCATTAAAATGAAAAACCTAGCAAGAAAATAGAAACGAGTCAAATATTAAATCATACCCGAAAATCCCGGGCATGATTCTAAGGCAGGCAGGTAAAACTTCAATGTAGAATGCTACAAGCTTTCATGGAAACAAAACACTACTAGACGACAAAAGTTGCTAAGTACCTAAGAAAACATTATTGGCACATTCAGGAAAATTTTGAACTCGAGAATTTTTTTTAGTGGCGTAAACACTGCCACAGTATTGAACAAACTGTTCCCAGTTCCCACACAAAAGCTCAATCAGTATACAAACAACTGTGGGTGTGGGTGTGGGTGTGGGTGTGGGTGTGGGGATAGATAGATAGAAGAGTGGTACCCTGCACACCTTGATGGTGCACGCCCTGCTCTTCCCATGCTGTGAGGCCCACCCGACAATCAGTGGGAAGAAGGGGGTGATGGAAAGATCTTGATGAGCCCTACCACCGTATAAAACTTCAAGCCAATCAGATCATCCTAACCCCTTGATCCATGGCCCACAAATTTAGTGGTTTTATATTTACAAGAAAGAAAAAAAAAAAAAGTGGTAATCGATCCAACGGTCTAGTCCATTTGGATCGGTGCAAACCCAAGGGACCTGGTGACATTGGGATTGGTGTTTGTTTTGGGGTGTGCGTGTGTGGGGTGGGTGGGGGGGGGGGGGGGGGGTGGTTGGGGGTGTGTGGCCCACTCGAATTGGTGATTAGGTGGGCCCCACTAGAAGATGCACACCGCACACGTCTGATAACTATGCCATATATATAAAAGAAAAAATGAACTGTTTTGTGCAAAAAAATCTCTCCTCGTTTTTACCAAATCCAAAAGGACACAAGCAGAACATATGAAGTATATCTTCAGAGGTTAGTACACCATATACTTTCGTTTTAACCTTTACCGATCCTCTTAACTTTTGGGTTAGATTTCTGAGAGAGAGAGAGAGAGAGAATTCATTATATACTGTCATTTGTATGGTGCAGATGGAATCTAACATCTGATTTAACCCATGTGGGGCTCTCCTTTGATTGATCAAAGTTGCTCATATCACACACCACCATCTATATAGGAATTCAACTAAATCTCACTCCAACTGGAGTGACATTTACTGCTAGCCTGATCATGTCTAGAAATACAATTATAGATTTCAGACATGATCAAACCAATGGTGCGTAGCATAACACTCCAAGTTGAGTGATATTGAGACACCGTAAACATAAGGAGGTAGATTATATGAGTTAACATTCCCAAAAAGAAAAAAATTGAATTGGATCACACAAAGATGGGCCCCACAGGTTAAGTGATGCAGCCAAAAGGGGCTGCCACAGAACGGGCTTAGGATGATAAGCCATATTCAGCCCAAGACCCATGGACCAGGTCTGGGTCCATTGGACCCAAGCCAGACCCATGACTGATCTAAGATGCTCAGCCCAACAGTGTTCAATAGTCAATAGGACCTTCAATTTTGTTGCTTCTTGGTAAGGAGCTTTGCTTCTCCCTCTCATATGGAGTGACTCCATGCACCCCTTGGCAAGAATAAACTTAAAAAGGAAAAAGGACGAGGTAAAACTCCAAGAAAATCCTTTCCATGTATCCCTTGGTGCAACAACTCCAAGAAACCCAGTAGACACGACTCTGTTATCAACAGAGGAAACATGCGTGACTCCAATGACAGATCACGAATCGTTGACAGTCGTGTTGAACTACACCACATCACGGAGGCACATGTGCACTTTTGCAAGGGCGTGGGTGCCAGGCTATCGGTGATTTACGCACACTTCAGATGTCCGCATCATCGCAAATATTAGACAATCACCTAAGCACCCTAGTTGACACCCATCTAAACACTACTTAACCCAACGCCCTGATGATGCAGGACAGACGAGTGGTCCCCATGGGTCAACCCGCTTTTGGGCCCAGCCAGCTATCTTTAGTCTACTTAGAGTTGTTTTTATTTCATTGTTGAAGTTTTAAGTAGATTGGGTGTTTTAATCCTGGTCATTGATGTGTTTGGATGGTCCAGATCAACTTTAGGGTTATATTTTCTCCTACTTAAGCATTGTAAAGCCTCTTAGGCTATTCAGTTCAGATTTGATTAATGAAAGAAGACCATGTTTGAGGTTTGCTCTCTGCAATCTCTGCATCTCTCATGGAAGGGAATGATGTGAAGCCTGAGAAACTTAGGATGGAATCCTGACCTATCCCTTGTATTTGTCATATTTTCTCTACCCGCCCTGCACCTGGTACCTCACTCCACATCATTTTGGCTTCTATACTTCTAACCAATAGGCCGACATTCGCAATTAAACAAAGTTTTGCAGCCTGAAAAACTATAGATTATACCCTATTCTTTCATTCTACTATCAATCAGATCTCTACCAATAAACTAATAGTATACTTCCTAAACAACAAGTCATAACGTAACCAAAGAAAGAAGTGATGTCAAAGTTTCAAAACAAGCTAGGAAAGTAGACCACCTCGATAGGTATTTATTTGCGTGTGGAATCAGATGTATGCAGCATTAGAGCAGATTCTTAACGCCAAAAATTGAAAGATAAAAGTTAACAGCTGGGCAAGCAAAAAGAACATATAGTTGTCCAATATAATTCAATATCATGTCAACGTATCTACAAAGTGAAATGGCACTGGCTCAATCTTACCAAAATCATTAAGGATGCAGATGAACACACAGAATCCACCTGCTCAACAAACGAATTCCATGACTCTGAAGCATTGTCCAAACCATCATGGTGCTCTCTCGTCAAGGTTGATTTAGAAACCCTTTGGCAAAAACCACTCTCCTGTTCAGAAGCTTCATGGTGTGCACCGTCGACAGCCCACAAGTCAATCCGAGGCATGTAAATTATGCATCGCCCCATACTCAGACACTTCACTGTTTAAAAAGATGGTGAAATATCAGAATGGCAATGCAGGAGACAGACATACACACAGTTGAATCTGAGAATGTTGATAATGGAGATGTGCACACAGAGAAAAGAAAAATAAAAATTAGATCATGCATGTTCAAGTTTTCATGTTTGCATGTGGGGAAGTATATGTTTTACTTGTATAAAAATTCAGTCTAGTCCACAACAATTTGAAGAAAGAACGCAGAACAGACATGTTCCCCAACAAAAGGTATCCATATTCAACGGTATCAACATTGAAAACTTCAATATGTTCAAAGAGATATTCAGATCGTTTTTCACAGAAGACCAGATACAGTCTGTTTCATCTCTGCATTAAGAAGAAAACCAAACTTTAAAGGGGTTCTCATGGGAATTTCAAAAAAGATATGTTCCGAAACAAAAGATATCCATATTCAACAGTACCAACACAGACAACTGCAATGTATTCAAAGAGCTATTAAGACAGTTTTTCGAAGAAGACCAAATATAGTCTCTGCATAAAAAACAAGACCAGAATTTAAAGACAAATATGGTATGTTCTCACAGAAACATTGGAAAGAATATCAGAGCTCTTAACATGGATTGATGATCAAGAATTAAAGAACACTGCAGAACATCAATACAACATATAAAACATGATGTAATATAGGTAAACTTATAAATTACTGTCAGATAATATATGTATAAATATGTCAGATAATATATGTATACATAGATAAAGTAAAATACAAAGCACCCAGTATTTCAAGGAAATAAAACCTGCACTCCCAGGAAATTTCACAAAAATCATTGTTTTAACAAACTGAAAATTGCAATCTTTTCAAGTTAAAGTGAATAAAGATCAGTGATGTTTGTAGACCTACATTCTCTACCTCATCCATTAAGTTTATGAGGATCAAATGCTGAAGCGCACCCCCCCCCCCCCCTCCCTATTGAAAGATGTTAACTATCAGATAGTATTTAAACATCCAAACCTCAGAATTTCACCAGTGATTGAATTAAAAGCGAGAATCAAATGCTGAAGCCACCCCCTACCGAAAGTTGTTAACTATTAGATACTACTTACACATCTGATCCTCAAGACATTCACCAGTGATCAAATTAAAAGTGATTCGTTCTAAAAACAGAAAAGAGAAAGAAAAATTTTAGAAGTTATTTAGCACAATTCAAGATAATGAGATATCATATTATGCCCTTATTTTGTGACTGAAAGGTGGGAATTAAGCTTGAACTACATTTCTGTAATTGTAAGCATTGAAGGGAATAGAAGCTTAAAAAAAATATGAAAACGTACAGAGAATCTGTGTTATCCCTTGAACTAGGTCTCCATGTCCTTCTTGAGACATAGTGGCCAAACTAACTTTCTGAATTTCGACATGGCCCAAAAAAACCATGGAGAAGACAAGCAGCAAGGTGCTGCTGACCAGATCTGGGAGTTCCAGCAACCAATAATCGGAATCTTGATTTGATGCCCTGTGAATATGAAAAATTATGCACCAAATTACGGCACATATGCGAACCAGAAGGATTTGACCTATGGAATTCAAGCTTCTCATGGTCAGTATCATCGTCTAACAAACCACAATTAGAAGAATATGGTGTGCCCATTAACAAACCAGCACAGGAAAGTTTTCTCTCTATCTCCCCTGCAATTTCAGGCTCTTGTATCAAAGAGTGGAGATGGGTCGACCAGAAAGCAATTGGGATTTTCTTCTGTTGCATGGCAAAATTGATCACCCCATTTATCAGCTTCGCAGCTTTATAAAGTGGAGGTGGCAATTGGATGCGTTCATCGTGGTAGAGGGATGTAAGCAAGTGTGATAGAGGTAGCAGTAGGCATGGAACAAGAGATTTGTGCAGAGGTGAGGAGACTACACCATTTGCAGCAATTCCTGCCTCTCTGCGGGAGCAAGGAGGAGGAGCAGATGCAAGAGCAGCCAGCCAATCCCTCTCATCCACCACAAAAGATGGAAGAGAATGTCGTCTAACATTACTGGGATACTTCTCAGCAGCAGACAAAAGTTCTTGCAAAGCACAGTTCCTCTTTAGAGCAATCATTGCTGCTTGAGTACAAAGAGACTGCAAATCCGCACCAGCAAAGCCAGGGGTTTGTTCTGCAACCCATGTTAGCAAGGATCCAGATACGGGCTTCGGCCACCTTTGAGTGTGAAGTGAGAGAATAGCAGATCTATCCTCAGCTGATGGCAGGGGAAAATAAATTTCCCTATCAAATCTCCCAGGTCGTCTCAAAGCAGGATCAAGAGCCTCAGGACGATTTGTTGCACCAATCACTATAACTGAGCCTCGAGATTTCAGTCCATCCAATAGGGCGAGTAAAGTTGAAACAACTGAACTATGAGTCTGATCTTGCTGCCTACAGCGGCGTGGTGCTAAGCCATCAATCTCATCGAAAAATATTATGGATGGTTGAGATCTCTCAGCAACTTGAAACAGCAGTCTTAACTGGCGCTCAGCATCACCTACATATTTTCCTAAACAATCTGCACCTTTACGTGCAAAATATGCAATCCGCTTATCACCACGAGAGCATGCACCGATCAATGCTCGCACCACAAGAGTTTTACCTGTTCCAGGATACCCATGTAAAAGTACTCCTCTAGGAGGCGTAAGCCCAATACTACTAAAGAACTCAGGATAGAGAAGAGGCAAAATCACCACCTCTTTCATGCACTGAATGACATCCTTAAGACCAGCTACTGATTCCCAACCTTGGTATGATTTTTCACCATCAAAGGAAGAACCCCCGATATGAACAGGTGCAATTCGAGTAATATCTCGATGAAGCCTCTTTCCCTCACGTCTTAAGAACTCCTCGTCCTCACCACAATTTTCCAACCATTTTTCTTCTGTCTCGAAATCTTTCCGCCAAGCATCAATTGACAGCTTTCTCATATCCAACTTCATCTTCTTAGCTTTCATCTTATTTATTCGATGCAAATAAAGAGACCCCTGAGGTTGGAAAAGACGCCGATGATCTGTACAAGCAATGAGGAATTTGCGATGATCAAAGATGCAACCATCAGCTCGGCTGCAAGGCTGCAACAACAATAACAGAATGTAAGAGAGACACGCCAATTCTGAAGGAAGCTAAAAAAGAAGAAACATGGAAGTGTGATGAAATCAAAAACATTCTACGACCAGGTGGTATGTTTTAGGGCAACGATCAACACGGCACCCAATAGTTGCTCCAGGCCGCCCACAGCGACTACATTTCAATGCTCTTCCCCTACAAAGTGCTGCTCTAACATTTTTAAGGCGTCCTAAACCAGCAAAATAAACCTGAAATCATAACATTCATGGAAACAAAATTAAAATGAATGCTTCACTAAATTGACCAAAGGAATTCACAAGAAGATCCAACAGAAGAAAACTTACACACACACACAGGGAAGGAGGGAGAAGGGAGGGAAAAAAAACTTACACAGTTACTTCAAACCTGTGCATGCATACATCAGTATATGTAGGAACTAATATGTTCATAGCATATGATAGAACTCATTAACAATCAAGCCACCATTTTCTTCTTACTGGGCACCATGTCCCATTTGGAGTTAATTAGAGATTTACAAGTTAGATAACAACAAAGGCAGAACCAAAAGAGGGACAGGCAGGAGACATGGCATGCGCCCCAAAAAAGTTTTGAAGTTCCCCTATAAATGATAACTTTTATGACAGTGACTACCACTTGATTTGTAGGTTAGAAAGGTAATGGCTACTCCTTAAACGACATTGATATAGCAATTTATTTTATAATATCTAGAAAATTAACCTTCCCTACCTCCCAACTTGACTAATTCTAAAACCTAACCTTTGCATTTAAAAAAAAAAATGAACACAGAAAAGAAGAGGAAAAAGAGAAAGTCACAGATTTGTCCTTCTCATCAACTAGTTTGTGAAATAGATTTCGAGTCCAACGTGGACAAAGTTTGGGGGGAGTGCCACACATTTGTGTAGGGGATGCTATTTGAAAGATAATTTCATGTTTGTTTAGGTTGTCTCGAAAATCTGTCAGTGTTTAGAGTTTTTTTTTTTCTTATTGGTGTGCGTAAAAGAATTTAGCCGCGGGAAGTTACAAGGAGTCACCTAAATGGTTCTTCCAAACTCTAGCGCCTTCTTCTTCAGCTTCTCCTGCTTGCTATCTTGTTTGGAGTGGTCTGTCTCCTCCCAGGAGTACAGGGTTCCTTTTTCTTTTCTTTTTTTTTTTTGGCCTGCACTTAAAAAAAAGTAACCTCACTGCTGGGGAATAGTGCCACCATATATCACATCCATTTATTCCAAGCAGAGTAGAGCAAGAGAGTATAGATCACCTGTTTGTGGGTTGTGATTCTGCATTGATGGTGTAAGGTGAGCGTTTCAGACTGTTTGGACAGTGGACACGCTAGGATTAATGCAAAATCTTTATAAGCCTACCGAACTTCTTAGGGTTTGGACTTTTCAGAAGTGGGATAGATTATGGTGGAAGACGGCACCTTAGGAGGTGATTTGGTCCATATGGAAAGATAGGAACAACATAATCTTCAACAGGGAGCACAGGAAGCGATTATGAATTTCGTAAAAGCCAGAATAGCACACTAGGCAGCAATAAGAAATAATGCAAAGGATTAACAGGCAAGACATTATTCACAACACGAATCTTCTATCATGGGGGAACTAAGATAAACAGATCAGAAACACATTGGGAGCCTCCTCTCAGGAGGTGGTTCAAATCTAAATTGGATGGGGCACCAAGAGGTTAACTGGGACCTATAGGCATAGGAATATTGCAAAATGAAAATGGAGAAATTATTTGCACTTTCTCGGGATGTAACAAAGTCTATGAAGCAGCTAAAATATTGGTGATCAGGAAAGCACTTAGGATTTTCAAAGACTTCTTCAAAACCAGTTGGTTGTTGAGAGCAACTGGAAAAAAGTCTATAAATTGGGCATCAAGGAGGAGTTATGGCCCTTAGAGAATGTAAGTTATTCTGACATATGGGAGTGCAGCAAGCTTTGGAATATTTCTTTTCAAGTGGTGAATAGAAGTACAAATGTGGTAGAAGAAAACTTTCGGGAAACAACTTTGTCTGAGGAGTTGTTTGTCTCTCCTTTATTTGGTTTAAACAGTATAATGCTCTTATACTGTTTTTTCAGATCCTGATTCTCTTTGTATTTGTTCAAGCTTTTTAGTAAATTTTTTTCAATATTGACATAAAAAGTGCCTTTTAAGTACTTGACACCATCCTGAAAATGGTACGCCTTTTAAGTACTTGACACCATCCTGAAAATGGTACCTTTAGAATACACACTACTCTCAGAAATAAGATGAAGCATGTGACAAAAACAAAATGTTCTTGTTAAGTACACATCACCATCCTGAAAATGGAACATTTAGAAATACACACTACTCTTAGAGTTAAGATGAAGCATGCGTATTGTTTTTAATACAATAAAAAGCACATTCATTCACATTATGCAAATCAAAATCATGTAGCTTAAATAAAGCAGCTAAGTCAATGACACACACCTCTGGACTCCAGACAGCACAGTGTTGATGTACCCAAACACCAGCAATACCAAAACGATCATGTATAGGACCCAAAAGGGGGCCCAGCCAGCCCGGTTCATCACCAAAACCATCCAACACATCGTAATTTGGCTCCTCTGATGCTGATGACCCTCCATAAACCTCATGGTCGCTCTCTGCAGAATCCCGGACCAGCCTCTTTGGAGGTTTTCCATCAGTCCCTCCACCACACAATCCACATCTTCGACCTTCCCTAATCCGAGGCTGGTCAACTACCGAATCATTAGAAATAGGATCTGATTGATCCACCTTTATACCATTATCATCTGATATATGTTTACTACAGAGATTATCTGGGTGGGCATCAATTTGATCATCTCTCTCTAACAGGTCTGTGGAAAGAATGGTTCCCTTGCTAGCGTTTGAATCATTGGAACAATCACCATTGGCATTGCCACATTGTCCTTCCACAGGCTCACAGTGGTGTAGTTCCTGCTGATCACTGCCTGGCTCTGCAGATTCTGGTTCAGCTGTGATTTTGATGTCCTCTTTCTCATGTTCTCGTGCGGAACCATTGTCTGGAATACTTCCACTTCCACCATCAGTCGCGTTCTCAGCAGGCAACAGGGCGGCTTCTTTGTTCAATGGAGACAAATGCTCCTGCAACGGTTGGTCACCGCTGCCTTCCTTGGCATCTGACGGCCCAACATCTTGATCTCCATTGTCTGCATCAATCGATTCCTTCTCTACACCCGACCTCCTCGACTTTGACCCCCAAGACACCCCGCCTTCGGGCCTCTCGATTGTTTTCTCATCAACCAACTCATCTTCATTTCCAAATCCATCCAATTCCTTAAAAAGCCTCCGTTTACCACGAGGAGGAGACCTCTTTTCCTTCATTGCAGCGCCTACATTCCTAGCCCTAGATCTGAGCCTCGTCCCCCAATCCCCCATTTCCCCCAAATCTCCTGAATTGGGAGATTCCAAAACCTTCTCAACACCCCGTTTCCTCTTCCCATTCTTCCTAACAGCATCACCCTCATTCCTCCTACCCCCTCCGCCTCCGCCCAAATTAGAAGTTTTCTTACCCTTAGACCGTTTCTTTGGGGGCGAGGGAGAGAGGTCGGATACAGCAGGGGGTCTCCTCTGCCGCGTACTCCGGCGTAGCGAACTGGGGTCGACGTCGACAGCCCCCGAACCTCCGGCACCGTGCTCCACAGGGTCGATAACACGGTCACGGATGGCGTCGAGTCGTTTCTGTTTCTTCCTCGTTCGCGAGCGATCACGCCGGGGAGACGGCGACGGAGGTGAGGGGGGCGGCGGTGGCGGCAGCGTCCTTCGCTCGCGAGCGTTTGCCGGAGAAGCAGACGTCGTCTGAGGAAATCGCATGACAATAGGAGAAACAAAAAGAGGTTTTCTTGTTTCGGATGTTCTATTGATCGAATACTTCCAACTTCTTTATCGATGAATTAGGAATCTCAGAAGAAGGAGAAGAGAACTGACCCGTTGTTGTTCTTGTTGTTGTTGTTGTTGTTGTTTTTTCTGTCTATGTATAGGAGAAGAGAGGAGAAGACGAAGAACGAATAAAGAGGAGAAAATGAAGAAGAGGTGTTCGATGAAATGCCTGAGAGGAACCCGAATCCGAATCCATGGAGCTAAGAAGAGCTTTATCTTCGTCTGCTTGGTTTTATAAGGAGAGATGGTTGTGTTGTTGGGTCTTTTCTTGCTTTCATAGTCTTTCTGCTGCTAGGGCGGAGCGTAAGAGACGTGCACACGTTTTGTAAAAGGAAACGCACGTACGTTTTTAATCTCATCTTAACAATGCTAATCTAATCACCTAAGAGGCACGTTACAGCCCATTTGTTGGCATGAAATTGAATCCAACAAGGCCTAAACATATCTTTGAAAGTGACTGAAATTGAAAAAATAAAGATACTCGTTGTAATTATTATTTATATTTTTGAATTAAGATTTTTCTAGCATAATAACCCATGTTTAGCATAGATATTTTCATGCATTGCAAATTTAATATTTATACATTAAAGTGGTTTTAAGAGTACGTGTTTTTATGATCGGAGAGAAAATAACATAAAATGTTTTTATGATTGGAGAGAAAATAACTTAAAATGGGAATAGGTAAAGAAAATTCTACAGGCACCAATGGAGAGCCGGGCCACAGGTGCACCGGCTCCCCATCGGTGCAGGTAGCAGGGCTCATAGGTAAAATAGAGTTAAAGGGCACATAAGAGGTGAGGTAGAAGAGGACTTTTTCGAAAGGTATGAGTAGAAATTCAGGAATTGGAAAGTAAATTCAGTAGTTTTGATGACATAAAAAAGATAGTACATAAGATAAGTAGTGTAGAGAGAATGTAAAACTTTTAAAAAGAAAGAAAAGATCGCTTACTATCAAAATTAAAGTCAGTGCCTTTGGCTTTAATATATTATAACTAGCCTGATCACCCGTGTTGAGAGTATAGACATGTAAATGCATAAAAATCTAACATAATAGAATTAATTGGGGGGTTTCAATTTTACACATATTAATTAATTATATAAATTAAATATAATTAATATTTTATTAGCGTCAATGTTCAAAAAATAGAAAATAAAAGGTAATAAAACTATGAAATTTTATTTAAAAAAGTAAGAAATAAATACAATTTTTATGTCATATTGAATATTATTTATTGCACATCAATTGTTTTAATTTTTTCTAATTTATATCAAATATTTAAAATATCATCGATCTTATGGATGTGTCTAATTTGAAGTGGATTGATATAATTAGATTTATTGGGTACGAATCTAAAAGGAGACCCCGTTTACAAACAAAACAAATAAAATGTAAAAATTCACAGTTCTTATGATTATTTTGGCCAAAATAATATAATTATATAATCATAGAGAATATACTAATCATAATCTTAAATTGTTAAATGATACATAGATGGCCTTTTTTTTATCAAGAAGTAGAGTCTTTGTTGAGATCCATTTTGATCAACGGGATTCGAAAATAAATAAGCCAGTTATCTTAACCATATTTAATAAATAAAATTGACTAAAATTATCCTAAATAACTGAAAATTATAGTAATAATATAAATTAAAATTTAAAAATTAAAAATTGAAATTGGTTTGGTTAAAATCAACTACTTTAATATTAATAAAATGGTGGTTGAGAAAGAAACAATCGAGATCATTTAGATTTATAAATAAATCATAGAAATTCTATTAATTTGAAGGTCGGGATTATGCAATTCAGGGTACTATTTCAATCCAGTAGCAATTAATACATTAAATAAAAAATAAAGTTTAAACACATTTGGGTCAATTGCAATGGATCAGGCCTGAATCAATTTCATCTGGACCCGATAAACAATTATTTTAAGATCACTACAAACTTATAAATATAAAATAAATTGGGGTCAATGGCAACAAGTTACGTTTAGGTCAGGTGTAAGTCACCTTCCAATCAAACTAAAGTGAAAAAATTTTATAAACTCTTTTAAGTTACGGTAATTAATAACAACTTTGCATAAGGTCATTGATAAGATAATTGTGATCCCTTAACTGGAGAAAGTTTTAAAATAGATTGAAAGTAATAGCAATTTTGGCCCAACCGGCCACCTAGCTTGAATCTATTTAGTTATTCAAAGTTAGAGTTAACCTTTCTTGTTTTCTTGTAGATTTGAGTTAACAATTTTAATCTAATTAATCAATAAATTGGATTAGAATTAAGTCAATACATGATATATAACCTTCTAACCTAACTTAACTTGCCTTATCCTTTAACCATCCAACAACTTAACTTCATTAGTGTAACACATTAACAATTTGTTATCATCATTTTGGAGCCATTTTGGAGCAATAGCTTAGATGAGTGACATTTGTCAATATTTATGACTTTTTAGCTTTAAACTATCAGTTTATGGCATGACACCTTTTGTCATTCTTTTGTGTAATTAGATGAGCGCATTTGTCAATCATCTATGACTTTTTAAGCATATAAATAAGGCATTTCATCCCCTTTCAATCCATAACTCTTATTCATTTTTTAAGTATTGGTCTCCCACCTTCAGTTGCATTTTATTTTATTTTATTAACAAGTTATTATTATCGTATTGCCATTATAAATTGAGCCGACTGATGCTTATGGTGCCAAGTCTGTCAGAACTTACATAAATTATGACAACTTTTATTTCAAAGGTTTTACTCTTACTTATACTTTTTATACATGCATTAAATTATGTACATATACTAATAAAGTAACATATCGTTTGATACATATGTAAAATAAAATATATTTTCTATGACTTTCTTGTACTTTTTAACCACTTAGCTAGTCACATAATTTAAATTTAAATCAAAGTGTAATAATTTTCTTAAATAAGAGTGACTTGGGTTTCTCCATTTTAAAAATAAGTAAATTAAAAGTTAATAAGGACACAAATGTGTCCTGAATTTGGCTTATTAATGGAATATATTTTTGAAAGATAATGAAATCCATTGAAATGACTCTATATATGGTAAATTATTTGATTATTTTTTTATTTATTTTTGTGTTTATTTCTATTTTTTTATCTACATTGATATTATCTTGGGGATTTAACGGCAATAAACCCTCCTATACAGCTTATTGTTGCAATTGGCCCCAATAAAAAATATCAGACAAATTTGGCCCTAAATCCACGTTTCTCTTTTTTTTTTTTTTTTTTATTGTCTTTAGCACTATAGTTGATATCGACTATCCCTGCTACTAAAGACTGAAACCCCTCTCTCAAGAGGAATAGTCTTTGGGTTCCTCTCTCAAGAACTTGGTGGCACATTCGACGATGACAGAGGAGTAGGCCCTTCTCATGAAATCGTGGGTTTCGGTCCCGGACATGTGGTGGATCTCTTCTATGATTTTTAGGGTTTTGATGATGGATTCGGAGATAGAGGTCTTGGAGAGGAGGGAGGAGATTCTTCAGATGAGGATTGTTTTCTTGAGGAGGATATCAGAGTCTGATTGAGGGAGGAGTGAGATAAAACTGCATGGAATCCAGTCGTTGATTGATTGGCGGATAAGGAATTCGAGGATCCATGAGGTGATGTTGATATCCATTTGGATTAAGAAGAAGAAGGGTTTTGCAACAGAACTAACTTGGGATTCGATTTCGCCATCGCCGTCTCTTCTGTAATTGATGATAAGGCATTGGTGGAGGTGATGGGGGTTGTTGGATTGAGAGCCCAATAAGAGGTGGGTCTGAGAGAATGGGTTGAAAGGGAAAATGGGGTTTTGGGGAAGAAGATATTGGAATTGGAGAAATGGGTTTTAGGTGTAGAAGAAAGAGGAAGGTGGGCAAGGGTTTTACATTTAGAAGTGAGGGTCTCCATCGTGGCAGCCGTCTGCATCTTCATCTCCCTCACGCTCATCACCATCTCATGGGGATGACGCAGATGCAGTGGGTGTATGCTGGGAGGAAGGAAGGAGGAGAAAAGATAAGGGAAAGAAAAAAACATGGAGAAGGACAAGGTGATGGTGCAATGCGAGGAAGAGGAGGAGGTGCTCTTACCTAGTTCCGGGTGATGGTGTGAAAGAGAAGGTGATGCAGGCGCTGGAGAAGGTGATGCACTCGACTCCTGTGGCGTTGGAGAGAGTGAGATGTAGGCACTGCGGATGTGTTCAATGAAATGACGAAGAGAAAGGATAATGAAATTTCTCGCTCATTTCTCTTATTTTTCTCATGGGAAAGAAGTCTGCTGCTGTTGTGGGGTTTGCCATTCATTGATTTTGCTCACTAGGAGATATTGGAGGAGAGGAATTAGAGAACATGGGTGGGGTTTTCATTCATTGATTTTTATAATTTTCAAACAGATTTCATGTATATATTTTTTGAAATGTAAGGTAAATACACAATGAACTTGTAATGTTGTGAATGGTTTTCCTCTATTTGAGATGTTTGAAATGTGTTTGAGGTGTTTCAAATGTGTTTAAGATGTCCGAACTCTTGAGCTTTTGAAATGTCTAAGTAAAAGGCTGAAACCTTTCCGACCAAAACTCTCTACTATGACGTCCAAAGATGAAATTAGTATTGGTTGAATCGGTGGAAGCATTTTTTGGAAGGGGGATGCAAGAGTTAATGCGAACTCCTCGTCTGGACAATGTAATCTCCACATAGAAGAGATTTTTTGGAAGGGGGATGCACGTGTTAATGTCATCATGTCCATTTTGATTAGTGTTAATATTTGGAGTTAATGTGATTGATAGAAGATATAGCCATGATGGGCTTGCACATTTTGTTGAAGCATTTTTTGGAATGGCACAAGTGCTAAACATACTTTTCTCTTTTGTAAGGATCGCCCTTTTTTGGAGTTATATGTTGTTGAGAACTTATCTATGATAATAAAATGGTTGTTTGTATTGTCCCGTTATTGATGTTTTTTATTTTTTCCACTTTTATTATTGAAAATGATTAGCGAACCCCATCTAATAAGTTATAGTATTATACACATAGTCGATATCAACTATGACTGTATTTTTTATGTTTAAGCTAAATAGTCGATATCGACTATGACTGTGTTTTTTATGTTTAAGCTAAATAGTTGATATTGACTATGACAATAGTCGATATCGACTATGACTGTGTTTTTTAGACTTTAGCTAAATAGTCGATATCGACTATGACTGTGTTTTTTAGATTTCAGATAAATAGTCGATATCGACTATGACTGTGTTTTTTAGGCTTCAGTTAAATAGTCGATATCGACTATTGGTCATGTTAAACAAACTAGACAATGATACATCCCATTGTACTAAACATTGTTCTAAATATATATTGGTACATTCCAATCACACATTCAATCCACAACCATACATTAACAAACCATTCAATTTCAAATAACGGTACATGAAGTTCCACAACATAAATCCAACTGCCCAAAACAATAGAAGTTCCACCACCACTGCGTACAAATTCCACAATTTCAATTACGAAGTAAAGAAAGTAAGTATCTATGTTTGGCCTCTCCGTCTACTGCCCAAAAAACCTTCCCAAAACTTCTATTAACCAGCTAAGAAAATTACATCAAATCGGTAGGTTTAACAGCTCAAGAAGGTTCAACCTATTAGCATTCACTCGCCAACTTCTCTTAAATAATTCAATGACAATTCTGCTACGAAAGTAAGGGATGTCGGACTGTATAAATGTGATAGGACGACGGTAAACACAATGCTCCGCGAATGCCACAGCGAAGACTCCGCAGTCATCAACTTGTATAGAGAAAAGGCCTGAAGCAAACATATAAGAGTGACCGAATCAGGTTCTTCTCATGCTCCTTGCATTAAATAAAATATAGCTAGAGCTTCATCTACTAGCCCATGATGTACATAACCCATCATAATTGATGTCCAGGACACTAAGTCTTTATTTATTATTCTGTTGAACACCTCCTTTGCATTATCAATTTTGCTGCACTTCACATACATGTTTAGAATCTGATTTACAACTTCAACAATCCATGTGGGGAGCATCGCATTTCATATACATATCGATAAGGCTTGTCTCAAGAATTTCATCATCATGGTCACAGCCTCTTCGAATTGCATGCGCATGAATGGATTTACCTTCTAGTAGTGCTTCTAACTGTGACGCCGCTTGGAGCAAGCTCACTAGAGTCACCCGATTAGGATCAACACCTCTTTTTGCATGCCACACGTAATTCCAAAAGCCTCCATATCATGACAATCTGATAATTGTGAATAGCTAGTAACCATGGATGTATAAGCAACAACATCCCTATCAGTCATTTCATCAAACACACGTAGTGCATCCTCAATGCAGACCGCACATTTGGAGTACAACCCCACAAGAGATGAACCCATGAACCGATCAATATTTAACATTAGCTTGACACAATCCCTATGAATTGCTTTTCCAAATTCCACACTCTAGAGTTCAATACAGCTCTTCAGAGCAAAGTTAATCGCCGAACTATCTACTCCAACTCCTTGCTCTTTCAAAGTCGAAGAAAGTCGTAGAACCTCACAGAAATATCGAGCTCTAAAACATGCGATAATGGCCGAATTCCAAAGGGAGAGATCCCGGTTGATAATTTTATCAAACACCCATTTTGCATCTACTAAGCTACCAAAGTTGGCATCGCACACCGACCTGCATACCCCACCGAGATGGCTCTCTTCCTTTTCCATTATTTCTTTCTTCCTCCCCCCTCTCCCCCTCTTATTCTCCTTTCTCCCCGCATTGCCTTTGCCACCCACTGCACATGTCCTTTATTTCTTCTTCCTTCTCCCTCTCTTTCCTTTTTTTTTTTCCTCTTTCTTTCATCCTCTTCTTTCTCTTTTCCCCCTCCTTCACTGTTGCACTCCGCCCTCACAGCCCCTGCACACAACCTCCTCTTTCCTTCTTCCTTCTTCTTAAGGATTGTTGTGAGATTGAGATCGGTTGCAGAGAACAAGAGAGATTGTGATTTGAGATCAGTTGCAGAGAGCAAATGAGAACAAGAGAGAGAGGACGAGATGAAAGGGGAAAAGGGGAAACGATGAAAAAGACGAATGGGGAATAAAGGGGTTTCGGTCACACAGGGATAGTCGATATCGACTATTGAGCTAAAAGACAAAAAAAAGGAAAACGTGGATTTAGGGCCCAATCAGTGTGATCTTTTTTAATGGGGCCAATTACAATAATACCCTGTTTATGAGGGTTTTTCCTGTTAAATCCCTTATTATCTTCAATTCTTACCTTGTGCTTGTGAATATTATCAATAATTATGATGAGTTCATTTTGAAATGAGTTATTTATGAATTTATTTTTCTCAATTGCAGTCATAATATCTTTATCAAGAATTGGTGGCATAGGAAAAATGTATGTTAATTTTTTATTTAATAATTACATCATAGCTTAATCTAATCTAATATTTTTATTTTTATTAATTATTTAGCATATAGAAAACTTATACCATCATTTTTAAAAGTAATTATAAGTTTAAGGAAGAAAGAAAAAAATTGTAGAGTAATAAACAAAGAAGAATAAATTAAAAGAAAAGCAAAAAAAATAAAAATAAAATAACCATAAATGAGATTTGAAACTTAAAATTGAAGTAATAAAGGTTACTACCAAATAAGGCTTAAGAAACCCATATCGTGCATGACATTCATATCGTGAACGACTTCTTGTTCACATAATAAAGTTAAAACTGAATAAAAACAGGGACTTCAATTTAGCAATAAAATGTATATGAATTGCTTGGCAATGAAATGATATATTTTAAATAGATTTTTTAAAATGAATGGTTAAAAGTTTTTCACAAGTTTCTAGAGATCCACGAGGTATCAAGCTTTGGCCCCCATATGCGTGTTCACCCATCCAACGAGATCTAATGGTTTGGATCTTGTATTTAGGGCCAACAGAATCTAAAAAATAATATCAAGCGATTTGAGGTTTTTTTTTCACATATCTCAAGGTTGGTGATGAACCAACGGATGACATTTGGAAACATAGCCGTGCTTGATCTTAGAAACAATTTCAACGGTTTGGATATGATTTACTATTCCGAAAAATAATTTAAAGAGAGAGAGAGAGAGAGAGAGAGAGAGAGAGAAATAGGATTGCCTATAGAGTAATCCAAAATTAAACATGTTACATAAATCGTTGATATTTGTTCATGAATTTCTGGAGAACCACAAGGTATCAAGTCTTGAAAGTTGATATTATAGCCGTGTTCTACCATTTAAAAAAATCTAACAGTTTGAATTTTGTATTTGGGCCCGCAGAATTCAAAAATATATCAAAATGTTCATATTTGTTTTTTCTCATGGTTCACCCGCCCCCACCCCAGGGAGACACACAGGTCCCCTATATCAGTTAGACTTATTTACCCAAAAAAAAAATATATCAGTTAGACTTAGACAATGGATCCCACAAGGTCTTACGTGCATTCTTCGCTAGTGGGTCCCACCGATATTTAACGTGTGACATCATTCAACACTGATCTGATTTTACCGGTGGGCCCCATGAATGTTGCTGGGACTTGATTTCATATCTAGATTGTCCGTTGGACGGAGTGTGAACTGGGTCAGGATCTGGATCTGAATTCAGCCCAGATCCGGGTATTTTAAGCTCCCGCCTGTTTTTTAACCTCGACTATAAAAAGCCGTTATTTCTCATTTGTCCTTTCATGCCCGTTCCGAAATCTCTCAAAGGTAAATTTCTCATTGCTTTCATCTCATCTTCTCCTTCATCTGATAGTCTTCCAGTTCTGCTTTTCTCCTTCATGTAGGTTTCTTTAGCTCCATTTTAATTTTCAATGTTAGGACCTGAAGGATTTCATTTTTAGCAGACTGTTTGATGTTGATTTAATTGGATCTAATTCGTTTTTCATGATAACCCGTTGAAATCTATGATGTTTTTTGGTTAGTTCTGAGATGAATGTGGTGAAAATTGTTCAATTTTTTTCAGGAGGATTCCTATTCCATTTCTGCTTTTCTCTTTCATCTAATCCTCTCCTTCATGTAGGTTATTTTAGCTCCATTTTCATTTTCAATGATAGGATCTGAAGGATTTCTTTTTTGATCAGACTGTTTGATGTTGATTTAAAAACACTGATTCATTTTTCATGCTTATCTGTTGAATTTTTATGCTTAATCTGATGGATGCTTATCGATGGATGTTTTTTTATTTAATTAGTGTGTTTGCTTTTGATTTAGATTTACTTGATCTGATGTGTTTTAGAAGCTCATCCGTTATAAATCTCATTGTTTCCTCCTTAAAATGTGAAAATTAGCAGTTACTTCATGTTATTAGGTTAGTTCTGAAATGGCTGATTTATTTTTTAGAGGTTGGATCTTTTTTTTTTCCTGTTGATCTATGGTGGATAAATGGATTTTTGGAAGGATCCTTTATCTTGATCTACTGATTTGATTTATAATTTTAAATAATTGGATGATCTACTAATTTGACCTCTTTGCGACGCCAACCCCATTGGTAAATGTTTTTTTCTTTTTTCACTTATTATTATTATTATTTATATTTTAGACCATTAATATTTTTTCTGACAGATGGTAGATGTACCCTTATTTTTGTGAAAACAAGGTTTGTGAAGGTACAATTGATTACTGGAGTTAGCCCTGTTGCGCACTCAGCTGAACTCTTGTTCAGATTTTAACACACATCAAAAGTCCTCAATCTTCCATTATTCTGTTTCCTCTTTTTCTCATAAGGAAAATCAATCTTTTTTTTAAGAGTTACATTGTCCTTGATTCCAAATTAAAATTGAACCACCTTAGAATCACATCCCATTCTAAAAAGCGGAAATGGTTACTAAATCCAATCAGCATACTGTGTTGAACATGGCATTTTAGTCACCTGATGCGATTCTTGAAAAGGAACTGCACATCACCAGGAACCACGGAACTCCTCCTCGCAGTAATCTGCAAGAGTGCTCCATCAGCAAGCATTCGTTGCAGCACTCTTGCAATATTTTTAGCATCGTCAATCCCAAGATGGTGACTTCCAACCAATGGAATCATTAGCTCTTTCATCATGGTGATCATCCCTGTGGCCTGACATGCACAAAATGGGCATATCACATTCTCTTACTACATAATAAAGTCAAGCAATTTGAAAATGAAAGGGTATTTAAATGCACCTGAAATTATAGCCGGTCTTTATATTTTTGCACAATGGATAGTTCTCCATAATATTAAAAAAACGTTCTCCATACTAGTTCCCTTTTTCTTTTCTTTTTTTCTTTAATATTTAATGCACCAAATCATTCTATGTGAAAAATGCTGATAAAAAATTGGAATGGCAACGTCAAAAAATATCCCCACTTGTTGAGACCACTGATTTTCACACTCCCGCGAAATGGATAACCATCCATTGCGGAAAAATGTTAAAGTTAATTGTTGATTGGAGCATACCCAAACACACTAACATCAGGGCAGCAGGGATATCCTTAACTATGGCAAGCTCTATACCGCAAATATTAAGTTATGCTTTGGACCTAATGCAGCCACATAGGGGAAGAAATGGAATTTTCCAAAATAAATTTGCTGAAGGTAGCCTACTCAGTACTCACCCTCCTCTTGTAAAAGTTGAGATAAACGTCCTTCAAATTGATCCACTCCATAAAGTATGTAGGTGTTTTTATGCTCGACACCCTGCACTGCTGAGGGACTTTCGTCTTCAAATCCCAATTCCCACTAAAAAGAACAAATGCATGTTATATCAACAAATAACAAAGAAACCAACACAACTAATGTGAGATTCAATCGATATACAGTCAACAACCAAGCTATAAAACTTTCTTTTAAGCATCTTCACCATTCTTATTGGTAGGGCAGACAAAATTTTTTCAAATGTATCATATAGCCTGAGTCTTCTATATTAATCAAACTATCAACCCCATGGATCACTCAAAGCCAGGTCCATGCAGGCCCACTATCAACCTCGTGGATCACTGAAGAAATCGTAAAGGAGACTCTCTTTCTCTCTCTCTCACACACACACACACAAAAAAAAAAATATATATATATATATATATAGGGAGATACTCGTATGAGAGTTACTCTCATGGTATTATGAGAGTAAGGGTGGGGGCCCTCACATCCATATCCAATGCCAACAGCCTAAATGCGAGGGCCCCCACCCCTTACTCTATCCGTACCGTGAGAGTTACTCTCACAGGATCTCCCATATATAATACACACACATCACATTTCTCTATTTATAACGCTATCCATCTCTTTCCTCGTCTTCCCTTCTGAAACAGACCATTGAAGCCTATAATTTTTTTTTTTCACACAACCATGCAGAATTTCTCTAAATAATACATCATATTTCTCTGTTAATAACCCTATCTCTTTTCTCATCTCCAATTTCCAAAATAACTTAAATGTTTTCTATTATTACCTGTAGCCGTGTATTGGGCCTTGTCTCCTGCTTTTTGTTGTAATGATCTTTTCCTTAAAAAAAAATAAAATCCGGTCACTTGATGTCTTCTTTCTATTGGTAAATTTAAAGTCTTTTGTTTCATTAAAAACCCAAACATTACCCAGCCATCAATTTTTTCAAGACTAGATAAGGTGACTATCTAGCCCAAGATGTTCTTTTGGAGGCTGGATAGAGTATTCCTTCTATTTTTGCTTCTCTCCCCTGTGAGCCTCCTCAACAGGAGGGATTCAAAACTTTTTGGTAACTGTGTACTTAAAAAATTTGCATGTGACACGAATCCAAAATGAAAATACGAGAAGCCCATAAAAAAATTCACAAAGTAGAAAAAGAAACGGCAACAAAGTCATGAATGAGGATTTGTTGTGTGCTACTGGATGGAGATTTATTGTGCTCTATAGGATGGGCTAGCGGCCAAATTAAAGTCCCTTGTGAGTAAGGACTGAGTGCCTTGTGAGTAGGGACCGTCATTGACAAAATCAACAATCTACCTCTGGTCATTGAGTGCGGGATACTCATTCTCGGAGAAACCAATGGGGAAGCAAATGTGCTTGCTAAACAAGAGTTATCATGTGAGAACGTGGTTTTGATTCGTCCTGTTGTAATTTTCTTGGTCAAGCTATTCGCTTTGGTGAGTCTGATTCTTTTAACCCGCCCTTGTTGCTGTTGTCATATCATATCTTTGCTCTTAATAAAATGGTTCCAATTAAAAATAATAATACCATATAATAAAAAAACGGCATGCAGGATATTAATAGGGCCAGCAGACACCTGAATAACTGATGAAGACTTAAGATACATTTGCAAATAAATAATATAAAAAGAATTGTGCTGTTGGCACATACAATTCTAACATCATGAAGACATGGAAAACTGATGAGGATACAAATTTTGCAAGTATCTAGATAAATCAACTATTTATATACAATGTTATCAAGTAGACCATTGTTAAGAGAAAATGTTGTTTACATTTCCAACATCATGAAGGCCACAGAAGAACTGATGATGATATAAAAATTCACAAGTGTAGAGATCAATCGGCTATTATATAAAAGATTTGTCAACTCACCATGTCACAAATGCTGCTCGATTAAGGGATCCTCCAAGCTCCTCTTTCCACAAGTGATGGTGTGCTATCCAAATCTCAAATTGTTGAAGCACTTCTTTGAATGGGATAGCTGTATCATGCCATACACTGCCACTCCAAGTAAGAAATGTCTCCACACCAGGTATATGGAAGAATATGACAATTATTACTTTTACTTGCTCTCCATCTACACTCAGAAATTACAAGAAACTAATGCAAACTTTTTCACTGAAATTTACACACACAATCGAAACTCTCATTAGCATGTATTATGTACAATGTTTCAAACAAATTAGTATCAGCCTGCATGACCCAAGATACACCTTAAAAAAAATCTGGTATTTGTCTCTTCTCCCCAACAATGAAAATGATGATAATGAGAATTTTTATTTTAAATGTTGGATAGATCTGTAGGGGCAGGTTGCAGTCTTCTAATTTTTTAGCACCAAATAATCACCACATAAAATTAATAAACTAAGCCTAGAAGTCAGCACAAAGGGATCTTCTTGGAGTCACCAGTAAGAATGGGAAGGTAGAACCAAAGTGCATAATCAAAATTGAGTTAAAGTCAATCGCAATAGCGTTAAATGTGACTCCTCTATTTCCTAGTTGGACTTAGACTCTTCCAAACTCTCCTGCCACGACCAGCCTTCTAATTAAATCATTTACGCCCAATTGCTTCTAAATAAGACTCTTAGGCAGGCAAGGACTTTTGAAAGAAATCTGGGACCATGGAAAAAATAAAACAGTCAGTTTCCAGCTGCATCTGCTAAGTAATAGGGGGAAAAACATATTCAACTATGATTAGTGCCAACTCAATCCGTGGGGCCTGCTCAAGCTTTGAACCTTCTTTTATAGGCCTTCGCTTTAATCCATTCCATATTGCATCAAACTTGCAGGGGTTCTTGGAAATGAGACCATGTTTATCATCCCATCCAAGTTGTTGATGGTTGGAGCCAAAGTTAAAATAAGAAGTAAAAGGAAAGTCTGGAAGAAAAGTTATAAACTTCAATAACTAAGTAACATGAGTACGGTATGCAAGTCAGAAATCTAAATCGAGTACTGGCATTGGGTTTGACAAACTGAACCTAAAAAAAATAGGACTTCTGTACCTGGCAAGACAGTTAAAATAATAAAAAATAAAAAAATGAATATTTTATAACCGAACGTGAAATAACAAAATAACATTTAATTGTAATGAGATTTTTCCTTAGGTGTTCCTTCTCCTCCTAGCTCATTGTTTTTTGGATCAATAGGGTTAAGATTTAATATTGGTAGTCTATGATACCCGGATACTTGTACAAGCCCAAGGTATCCGTATCAGATCGATACGACACTTGTCTTGGTACCTAATAGTGCACCGATACTTCTAGGGAACAAGTTCAACATATCCTACTTATAAAGTCCTTTACTTCATATAGTTCTTTTAATATTATTACTTCTCAACATAAAAAATGCTAGAAAGGGATGAAAATAATGATAATTTTATTGATTCAAGTGTGATCTAAAGAAAAAATGAGGACACCCGTATCTGAGGGGTCGTATCCTAGATTTTCAAAAGTAAGGGGTCGTATCCCTGATCCCCATATCAGTGTCCGTATCCATATCTGTATCTGGGCATCATAGTTGGTAATGAGAAAATCACATTCTATATAGATCAATCAGAGGAGGGGCTGCAAAGTAGGAGGAAGGAGCATATGTTGTAATGGAAGCATCTCTAACTCTTAAAAGTAATGAGATCCAACCATTTCACAACATGAGCATCTGTGTTGATACATCTCAACACATGGCACCTTCCTTCTAGAGAACTCGTTTACACGGCTTTATGCATTAACCATGCCAGAACTGGGCATCATAAACTTTACGTAGTTTCCCTGTGTCTATGATCAAGGTCCAACAAGGGTGCATTCACTTTTCAAATAAGAATTGAATTGCTTAATGAGAGTGCCATGCTTAACCCAACCTTACAACGTTAAAGGTGTGTTTGGTTTAGGGATACAGCAGTTTTGTATACGTCAAATATCATCCATGCTGGCTCACTTCATTTGGTGTGTACAACTACAATGATAAGTGATGCGGTGGATAACTTTTCCACTTAGCTGTCCTTTCTGCATTTTTACGATTTACAATAAAATGGTACCCAAGTCATTTCATTTATTCAACACAAGCTGTCGAGGAAAACTTATAGATGGAATCTAATTCCACATTCCAAATAAGCACTAAGTGTGTAAAGCGTAAACAGAAAGAAAATTAGTGTTGAAATAGAGTACGCAAGACCAAAAACAATTCCTTTTTTTCGTTTTGTCTTCTTTTTTCCTCATTTTGATCAGTAAAATAAGGAATATTGTAAAGAGATTCAAAAGAGGAAGTAACCAAAACTTTAGTTAGTAGTATACCGATCAACTCCAAGTTTACCATATTTCCCTTCAATATATTCATTTATCCTCTGCTCACTCATTTCAGTAGGTCTCACAAACCTGCAACAGGAAGTCCATATAATCCATAAAAGAAAGACTAATGTCTATAAATAAGGATTATCATTGGGTGCTTAGTTAACTTCATATAAGATACCATGAGAAAAGTACAAAAAACAAATACAAAAAAAAAAAAAAGAAGCAATAAGACATACTAATTTAAAAGAAAAAAAACAAAGTAACCACCTAGGAATTTGATATTAAGATTTTAAAAAAATAGGGATAAACCCATATAGAAGTTCCTACTTCTACCAGGGAAAGCTGCTTGAATAAACAATGAGAAACCTTTCACAAATGCTCGGTATCTTCTTAGGGAATTTTAGAATTACACACACCTAGCTTACTCGTCCATTTTATTAATGCACTGATCAGAGGCATCTTCTATTGAAATATTAAATTAATTCAAATGCTATATGTGTCCTTATTTTGAATAAGTCAGTGGCTTTGAAAAAGTCAGTGAACGTTATTGTGTTAGTTCTAGAGTCTAGGGGTTCATGGGACACCTGTCCCTTTATTGTTAGTCTCCTTTATCTATTTAAATGGTCTATGTAAATGAGATGGTACACTGAATGAAAAGGTCTTCCATTCCTATTCGTACTGTGCATAACTCTCTTCCACTTTCAGTCTGCTTTATGTGTGTGTGCAACAGTCTGTATTAAGACTATTATGTCATCAGCCCACATTTACTCTGCCAACATCCAACATTATTTGGTATCAGAGCTTGAGAAAAGCTCAACGACAGCAGATTATATTTCTTTGGGTCAGCTGCCTGTCTGCACAACGATTCTGGAGGTGCTGCAAACATAAAAAAACAGAGAGTAAGGAATGACTAACAACAATTCTGTAAGTATTTCTCAGCCATTGGTTCCCATTTTTAAAGGTGATAATTATCAGTTTTGGAGTATCAAAATGAAAACCTTGTTTATTTCATATGATTTATCTGATTTAGTTGAGAATGGCTTACCTGAATATGAAACACAAGAGGGAAGAATTACTGCAGCCCAAAAAAATGAGATAAAAGAAAATAGGAAAAAGGATGCAAAGGCCCTGTTCTACATCCAACAAGCTCTGGATGAGACTATCTTTCCTAGGATAATGGGAGCCACAACATCTAACGAAGCATGGGAATTGCTTCGAGATGAATATAAAGGATCAAGTCAAGTTGTTAACTTGAAATTACAAACTCTTCGCCGTGAGTTTGCGACCTTGTTGATGAAAAATTCTGAGTCCATTCAGGGATTTTTCACAAGAGTTACAACCAATGTGAACCAAATTAGGTCTCTTGGTGAGGACCTAAGTGATAAAAAAATTGTTAAGAAGTCTCACTCCCAAATTTGACCATGTTGTTGCTGCTATTGAAGAATCCAAGGATTTAACTACATTGTCTTCGAATCAACTAATGGGTTCTTTGCAAACACATGAAGAGAGGTTGAATAGAAATGCAGAAAAGCCAATTGAGCAGGTTTTCCAAACAACACTTGATTTGAAAAGGGGTCAAGTGGTAATGCAGGGGCTCACTCCAACCAAAGGCAAACTAGCCAAGGACGTGGACGTGGAAGACAAAGTTTTCGTGGAAGAGGCCGAGGAAGAAACATGCACGATGGAAATGAGAGAAACCGCAACAAAGGTAATTATGAACCTCCTCAATGTTACAATTGCAAAAAAAGAGGTCATATTGAAAAAGACTGTTGGTACAAAAACAAGTCCTCAAATGTGCCTCAATGTTCAAATTGTAATAAATTTGGAAATGAAGAAAAGGATTGTTGGCTTACAAAAATCAAGCAAATTTTCATGAAGAAAAGACCAATGATGAAGTTGAGAAAAATTTATTTCTCTCATGTTTATCTGCAAATATTGAATTTGTTGGAGATATTTGGTTTTTGGATAGTGGGTGCAGTAACCACATGACAGGTGATAAAACATTGTTTGTTAAGATGGATGAGTCAGTAAGGTCTCAAGTCCTGATGGGAAACAGTAGTCAAGTCCAGGTGCAAGGCAAAGGAATTGTCTCTGTGAACACCAAGTCAGGTATTAAGCTCATAGACGATGTTATGTATGTACCAGGTTTGGCTCAAAACTTACTTAGCTTGGGGCAGTTAATAAAGAAAGGGTATTATGCAATTTTTGATGAGGATAAATGCATGATATTTAAAAAGAAGAACATGGAGTTGATCATGTCAGTGAATATGACTCAAAATAAAATGTTTCCTCTTCGAATTTTCGATCGTACCCCCAATGCTTTCAAATCTATGGAATGTGATAGTTCATGGCTTTGGCATAAGAGATATGGGCATCTAAATTTTCATCGTTTGCATTCACTGTATAAAAAAAACATGGTTGCTGGCTTACCTGTTGTGCATCATGGTGACAAAATGTGTGAAGCATGTATTTTTGGAAAACGTCATCGAACCCCTTTTCAAGCGGGTAAGTCTTGGAGGGCTAATCAACCCCTAATGTTGGTCCATGCTGATATATGTGGCCCTATGCGCACAAATTCACTTGGTGATAGCAAGTATTTTTTAATATTTGTTGATGACTGCACAAGGATGATTTGGGTGTATTTTCTTAAGAAAAAATCTGAAGCTCTTTCATGCTTTCTACAATTTCGAGCATATGTTGAAAAACAAAGTGGGTTCGTACTTAAGACATTAAGAACTGACCGTGGGGGTGAATTTACATCAAAAGATTTCTTTATGATTTGTAGAGATGCAGGAATACGAAGAGAACTCACTACAAGTTACACTCCACATCAGAATGGAGTCGCGGAGCGGAAAAATCGAAGCATTGTTGAAACCGAAAGATGCATGTTGAAAGAAAAGGGGCTCCCAAAAAACTTCTGGGCGGAAGCAGTATCTACAGCGGTTTATTTGCTTAATCGCTCTCCTACAAAGGCAGTCAATGAAAAAACACCATATGAAGCATGGTTTGGGAGAAAGCCAAATGTAAGTCATTTAAAGGTCTTTGGTTCTATAGCTTATTCTCATATTCCCTATGAAAAAAGGCACAAGTTAGATGACAAAAGCATTAAGTGCGTTTTTGTGGGCTATAGTGAAGAAACTAAAGGCTATAGACTTTATGCTCGTCAAAACAAGACTTTGTTTATTAGTCGTGATGTAATTTTTAATGAAAATGATGCATGGAAGTGGGACATTGATGTCGATCAATAATACCCTCTAATTATTGAAGAAGAAGAAACATCATCCTTTGATTCACCACCTGATGCTCAATTAAGTCCGACTGGTTTCACATCATTGGAATCACCTCCTAGAAAGGTAAGAAGTCTTGTTGATATTTACCAGTCATGTGATTTTGTATGCTTTGCTTCTGAACCCTTGTGCTTTGAAGATGCAGTGAATGAGAAAAATTCGCATGATGCAATGAAAGTTGAAATGAATGCCATTGAAAAAAAAACAAAACATGGAGATTGGTAGACTTACCACCAGGTAAAGAGCCCATTGGGCTCAAATGGATTTTCAAATCCAAGTTTAATGCTGATGGGTCATTGCAAAAACACAAGGCTCGTTTGGTGGCAAAAGGTTATGCACAAGTTCCAGGCGTAGATTTCTTTGAAACATTTTCTCCTGTTGCTGGAATTGATATCATTAGAACTATTCTAGCTATGGCTGCTAAAGAAGGATGGAAAATTTTTCCATTTGATGTCAAATCAGCATTTTTAAATGGTGAATTGCAAGAGGAAGTGTATGTTGAACAACCCCCTGGGTTTGAAATTAAAGGGTTTGAAAAAAAGGTGTACAAATTAGAAAAGGCTTTGTATGGGCTCAAACAAGCTCCACGAGCTTGGTACAGCAGAATTGACAAATATTTTATGGGCTGCAATTTTCAGAAAAGTGAAAGTGAGCCAACCCTTTATGTGAAAGTGCAAGGTGTGGATGAAATTCTCATAGTATGTTTATATGTTGATGATATGATTTTTACTGGTAACTCTTCAAAATTGATTGAAGAATTCAAGAAAAATATGATGTCTGAGTTTGAAATGACAGATTTGGGTCCGTTACATTATTTTTTGGGGATGGAAGTTATTCAAGACTCAAATGGTATTTTTCTGCACCAAGGAAAATATGCAAGAGACTTGTTGAAAAGGTTTCATATGTCAAATTGCAATCCGGCTAAAACACCCATGAATACAGATGAGAAGCTTATGGTAGAGGATGGAATTAAAAAGGCAGATGCAAAAGAATTTTGAAGCATGGTTCGTGGCTTGATTTATCTCACACATTCAAGGCCAGATATAATGTTTTCAGTGAGCTTGATTTCAAGGTTTATGAACAGTCCAAGTAAGCTCACATGGGTGCAGCCAAGAGAGTTCTACGATATATTCATGGAACATTGGATCTCGGACTCGGGTATAAAAATTCAGATACCTGTAAACTTGTCTCTTATACTGACAGTGATTGGGCTGGTTGTGCAGATGACAGGAAAAGTACTACAGGCTATGGGCTTAGTCTTGGGTCTGCATTGATATAATGGGCTTAAAAAAAAACAGCAAACTACCGCACTTTCTACAACTGAAGCTGAATATATGGCGGCAACAAGTGCAGCTTGTCAAACCGTGTGGGTTAGGAGGATTCTAAGTGATCTGAAGCAAAAGCAAGAAGAAGCTACAATTTTATTTTGTGACAACAAGTCAACAATTGAATTGACACAAAATCCAGTCTTCCATGGAAGAACAAAGCATATTGAAGTCTGGCATCATTTTATTCGCGAGCTTGTGGCCAAGAAAGAGATCAAGCTGGAGTATTGCAATACCAAGGAACAAGTTGCTGATATTTTCACGAAGGCCCTTTCAAGAGAAACTTTTTTCAAATTACGAAGAATGCTTGGTGTTTAAGGCATTTGAATTAAGGGGGAGTGTTGAAATATTAAATTAATTCAAATGCTATATGTGTCCTTATTTTGAATAAGTTAGTGGCTTTGAAAAAGTCAGTGAACGTTACTGTGTTAGTTCTAGAGTCTAGGGGTTCATGGGACACCTGTCCCTTTATTGTTAGTCTCCTTTATCTATTTAAATGGTCTATGTAAATGAGATGGTACACTGAATGAAAAGGTCTTCCATTCCTATTCGTACTGTGCATAACTCTCTTCCACTTTCAGTTTGCTTTATGTGTGTGTGCAACAGTCTGTATTAAGACTATTATGTCATCAGCCCACATTTACTCTGCCAACATCCAACATCTTCACCCCTTACATAGAAGCATGTGATAATAATTATAATATACCTTATTTGACAAAAGCTTGGAACTTTATGTTAATGCTAGTCCATTTAGTAGAGTGTATAAAACCTTAATCTGAAGGGAAACTTCCTGAATCTGAAAGGCAATCCATTGTTGCTATCTTATTCAAAACTGAAACTATGCTAAAGCGTCATCATGGACATCATCTAGTATGGCATGAGCCAACCACATGTGCAATCTTTTTTAAGAGGCCCATATGTGATCCGTCCAACACCCAAATATTATCCTCATTGAATTCATATTCAATGTTCGACTGAATAACCTTGTTGGACGTATTGAGGGATTATGTTCAAAGGACTAGGAAAAAAGGGGAGACTGGTAAAGACCTTAAATGAAGGAGTGTGCAAAGACATGGTTCGTTCTGGAGTTGCGGAAAACATAGCTGCAAGTAGGGTTGATGGGAAAGTAAAACTAACAAAGCCAACCCAAATAGCTGGGATCAGGCTTTGATATGATGGATTGAATTGCTCTAAGTTGACACGGTTACATCAGTGGGCCCTTAAATTCATAGCTAATCAGCAACAATGATGATTCTTTAATCTTTTAGCTAAATGTAATCCAAGATCAGACATTTTCCCTTCCAACCTTCACATTGAGCTGTGACGGTCCCAACTAACCACCAGAAAGAAGACCACACCTTGTTACTGTGGACTTGGAGTTTGCTACATCAGGCATCACCTTTCTCATATATTGTTTTCTATATAGGTTTACGATAATCTCAACAGACAACTAATATTTAAAATAACAATAAAAGCAAAGGTTGCCATAAAATGTATTATAGATAAAGATATAGATGTACTACAATAGAAAATTTCCTTCTACAATGGTCATGTGTTGTTGCAAGTCAGACACCTAGTTTCCATATGCATCAGGCCTTGGTTAAGCTTCATGGTCTGTGGTTTACAATTTTTGGAATGATTCTAGTATGTTAGGTGAAGCTTAATAATATTTTTTTGGATAGCATGTTTCTTAATCCAGTGCAACGCGGTCATTAGAAAGAAATATAAATGAAGTGAAGCATACACCATAAAGAATACCTAAATTCCATTATAGCATAGTGAGAAATTTACAATTAACTTGCAAGTTTTACTCCTATCTAGTAGAGCAAAAGACAGCTTGCTGTCCTAAAAATAAGGCTTCTGTAGTGGAAGGTGTTCGGGAGGTTTATCTAAGGGACTGTTTGTTTTGCATAATTGAATACAGAGGAATTGTAAGACTTCTATTTCTAAAAATGGTTAAAATTGAAAAAAAAAAAAACAAATGTGCATTTCCAAAATTGAGCATCATATTATGCCTCCTTATAATGGAAAATGAATCAAGAGGAGGTGGGAGATGAATACCCTGCAACCACCCTAGTAATTCAAATCCTTGGAAAGTGATGGTTGCATCTATAGATATCTTTCACCTCTCACCTCTTCAAAAATCCATCAGGGGGAGTTCATTTGACCACGAACTCCTATGTATTCAGTGCAAACAAACAGGCCCTGAAGGATACTCAAAATTTCATGAAAATGCTTCAGTTTAAATAACATGAGGTAATGTTAAATGTAAGTTTGAAAGACGACTACAAAACAAATTCTAAGTTTGAAAGGAATCAATTTAGTAACGGTCTTAGTAATATGGGAATCCAGCTAAATGTAAGTATGAAAGATGACTCCAAAACAAATAATCATAAGTGAGCAAGCAAATAATTCAGGAAGCAGTCTCAACATATCAAGGCCATGAAGTAGCAGTAAATTAGTAAAGTTGTGGAGTTTAAGAAAAAAAAAAAAAAATAGTAACACCCAATTCAATAAAGTCCAGTATCATCCACTAATGAAAAGAAAGACATGACAATGACAGCAATTAAAAGAAGACACAAAACATAAACTCACTATAACTACTCAAAGAGTTTCACCTGTGGAATGAATCTACAAAATCCAGGGTTTTTGCATCAATCATAACAACAGGGAACTCAAGGATCTCAACTTTTCCCTCCAAGTCCAGCACCAGAAAATAATCCATATTTTGTGGGGTCAAATGTTTGAATTCCATTGCATTCACTTGAAATTCAGTTGAAAAACTGTGGTTGAACTTAATAAGGTGTAAAGGATCATCCATCTGCAAAATCAAACACCAACAATTCCATTCCATAATAATTAAGACCTGAACAGAACAATAATGTGTTACACAAGGAAATTCTAAATCCATTAGGTTCAAACATTTAAGGATGATTAAATTTAAGAGAAGGAGAATGTTGGGGGTACCTTAGTGCATTTTCCTTGGGTGTGATACAAGCACAAGGGCTTCCATCGGTTGGTTTTGTGAGAGTGAGATACTAAGTCTTCTTCAACAGGTGAAGCTGATGAGTTTAGGGTTGAGAAGGAACAAGTGACGGAGAGATTGCGGAAAGAGAGAGAAGATGAAGAAGGAATTGAGAGGATGGAGTTGAAGAGCAGAGAAGCTCGAGCCATGAGGGAGGAGTTGAAGCATGATGGAGGAAGAGCAGCCCTCACAAACACTACCATGGCCGAAATCGAATGAGTGTGTTGAGTTGAGTGTGCGAAAATATTATTGGACTCCGGTCTGGATCCGCTAATGCCACGCTAAAAATTTGAGGGCCATCTTGGCCGTTGAAATTAAAAAGAAAAAAACGTTAGCAAGGGCCCACCGTCATCTTGATCACTCGCCTTATTGAAGTGAAGACTTTAGTTTGACGGGAATGATTTTTTTTTTATTCCCTTTTAAATGGACTAGATTGGGTAATAAAAAAAATAGTTATATTATAAAAAATACGGAATTTTAAAATTCACCTCTCTAAAAAAAAGTTAAAATTTACCTTCTCAAGCGAATAAATAATATAATTTTTTTAGTTATTTCGCATATTTTGATTTGACCCCGTCTGTTTTTATTTTTTTTTAATTTGACTATTCTCTTCACTTCACTCAACAAGTGAATTATCTAAAGAGCCCTATAGAGATCAATTTCCAGGTGGACATATGTGTAATATTAAGATGCCAACGCCACTCAACAATGAGTGTGTTGGGGAATGGGTCTTAAAGATTGTTTTATGGAATAGCCCAATGAGTGGAAATCATCTCGAGTGATAAAAAAGGACTTTTTTTTGGTAAATGATAATGGGGCTTGTTGGCAATTGGAATTGGAGGGACAATCGTCTAACCATATGACAGATGAGATTCCAGATTAACCATCAATTCATAAAAGGCTACCCTCTTGGGACACTGATGACTGATCTTTATTTGTTTGTATTTTTTTTATTTCTTATTTTCTTAGTATTCCCTAAATACATTTAATCTCCAACATATCAGTTTTTATGATAAAATATAGTTCTTCATCACAAATAAAATGAATTACTTTAAAATTAGTCATGCTAAAACCATGATACTAATGATGATGGAAAGGTTAATATGCATAACAAACTGTTAATATACAGGGTGAAAATGCCTGAGTCTGAAAAAATGCAAAAAAAATCTATCTTGCACCTCTACAGAGAGTTCCAGGGGAAGTGGCAAATAATAAAAACTTCACAAGACATTCTATTTCTTTAACGACAAGCCCACTAAGAGAATGAAGTAGCAAAATAATAAGCAAAAACTACACACCTGCGGTGAAACAACATCATCCACCATTTTTCTCTATAACCTGAAGATTCTAAAAATGGAAGCCAAATGGTTTTACTGAAGTTTATTGAAGCTATTCTATTATATCTTACATTGAAAACAACTCAATTGAAGAACTTAGGGATGTAATTGCATCACAGTGTTGGAGCCTTGAGGGTCTTTGGATCCAATTTACAGACTATTATTGAGTCTATTGGCATAAAGCAGATTTTCAACATTGAGTCTGCTAAATGGGGGTAGAGGCTAGCAGAACCAACATGAATCTTTGGAAAACCTCATACAAAATCCACCTTTTCTCTTCTTGAAAAATCTTGCTGAACTTAAAAATTGGTAGTCTTTCACTCAGGATTTCTCTAACTAAAGCCTCAAGAGGTTCCGGACTCCCATAATGCTAATAATTTATGTCCCTGATTTAGAAAGCTTTAAATCAATTTCTAAAGCAATTTACTTTACTTTGATCTAGTTTCCTAATCCACATAGACATCTATCTTTCAATATAAGATTGGCTGGAATCTATATTATTTGGCCTGCGATGCTCCTCTTTTAGCATAAATACAAGAAGGAAGTGGCAAATCAAAGCAGTTAGAGCGAGTTTGGATGATCCGGATGTGGATAAATCTCATTCTTGCAGATCTATGTATGAAAACCAATTTTCTTATCTATATACAACCTCAGGAAGGAATTCCTCATGTTTGTGGATTGCCCGATTGTCACCCAACATACTAAAGAATATGTAGTGAGAAAATGCAATCCTGAGTTAGTATAACCACTAATTTTCTAATATTTGTATAACCATTTGGATATGTAAGAAGAATTTTGGAAAGAAGTGATATGTTTGTATGTTCTTTTGCGAGAGAGCAGATTAAGTTCTCAAGTCCTTAAAAAATCAAAGGTATTTATTTACGCTCAAACGGACCCATCAGCAAGGGAATTCCATGTTGCCCGCAGCCTATTCTGCCCCCTACAGCATAACATAATTAAGTGAAATCATCATCACACACCATTTTCTAACAGACAGCCAGAGAAAGATCCCAATATGCTTGTACTTATGCTGCAATTGTGTCTCCGGATTTACAATCCCCAAAATCATTTACATAATTGAAAAAATTAGAGAGGTAGTAGAGCACACGGGTTAGTGGCCAAAGAAGTTTTCTTTCATTCCTGGTGCACTGGAACAGCCAGCATCTTAAAATGTCCAGCATCAGTCCTCAAGCTCAGTGAAATCTTCAACAACAGTTGACGGTGCAGTTTGAAGACTCTGGGAACGTAGCTCATCAATTTCAATTAGCAACAACGGGTCACACAACAATTTTCTTCGCTCCAACATCTTGGGGCAGCCTATCAACAAAAACAAAGTTGTTAGTTTGGTTGAAACAGAAAACAAGAGTTGCAGTCAATTGCAAATCTAAGTACCTGCTGCAGGGCATTGAACATTTGTTGATTTCTTGGATTTTATGTACTGTACTACCACGTCTCTTTCATAGATATGCTTGCAGTCCGTACTGAGAGAGAGAGAGAGAGAGAGAGAGAGAGAGAGAGAGAGAGAGAGAGAGAGAGAGAGAGAGTAAACATTCAACACTCAGAAGTATTCAACAAAAAGAATGTTTCCTGACCTAGCAAAATAAAGCAGACGTTTCCTGACCTAACAAAATAATGCAGAGACTTGCAAGAATCACAAAGCTCTCATTAAAATAGAACTAAAAGCCATCAATTAACCAATACAGGAATCAATTAACCAGTACAGGACTATAGCACTATATTAAAGCTCTTCAAAGTTACGCAGGAAAAAAAAAAGGAGGACAAAAGAAGGAAACTAATTGATCGAACTATCCTAAAAATGACTAATATTCAAAAGCAGGAGTATTAAAGTCCCAAAAACCGAGAAAAGGGTAATGCCGATTCACTTCCCTAAACATGTAGTATCTATCTCTTTTGAAGAATTTTGGACAAAATAACTGTACCTGCGTACTGGATTTTCAAGTTGAGTAACAGGCTTTCCACTTAATGGGCACTTGGTATTCAAAAGGTTGCACTGGGTACTGGTCATTACAAGGTCCTCTTGCTCTTCACCTGGCATTGGTTGACCTGCATGATGAACATTCTGTAGAAAGAATCAAAATGCTGGACAGGTGTCAATCAAGAAGAAAGAATTATACCCATCTGTACAAGGGAAGGAAATGCATGATATGTGTAGATCAGTGTTTTGCTGACAGATGAAATTTAAAAAACCCCCACCCTTCAACCTCCACAATATAATAGGTAATTAAAAATGGGCCCTATTGAAGGGTCCTCAGATGCATGCCAATCAGTTAGGGGAGGGGGCAGGGTAGGAAGGTCTTGGGCGGATTATGGGTGGGACAAAGCATTAAAAAAGTTAGGATAAAACCTCATTTTAAGTGAACCTCGACTATTATTCACTTAAAACGAGGTTTTATCCTAACTGTAAAAACCTCCCAAAGTTCCTGATAATTACAAAAAATAGCCCATGCTTTACAGTCAACTCAGGATATTTAAGGATGCACAATTGTCTCCACTTATGGTGTCAAATGGAGAAAATACTCTAGCATTAAAATGATAAAAACGTCATCAGAAAAGTCACTTCCACTCTCCTGAATCAAATTGAGCTTCAACCTCTTACTACACTTGATTCTTAAGGACCCTGCTGTTAGATTTCTATCAGGGGATGCCGGGCTCAAAATAAAGGTACAATGTTAACATGACTCTTGTCTGACCATTGGAAAAACAAACAAACAAACCAACCTTGATCCTCTGTATGTCTGCTACCCCCTCTTCTGCAACTTCATCATAGGGCCTGATTCTGAGCTGACCGCCTCAGTTTCAATTTCCAATTCTCTGGTATTTTCTGCATTAGCCATCTGGCTTATTTGATCCTGATGGTTCCCCCTACTTCCCTGTTGGCTTTTATGCATTACCCTAACTCCTTCCCTCCTGTTCCAATACCCCACTTCCCTTTACCTGAATCGACTATATACCCTCTGCTCTATATCTTGCAGACATATATAAGTAGTCATAGAGCCGGATCACCATTTGCAACACCTCCCAATTAATATCAACATCCTTTATAACACTCCCTCCCTTACCATCTCCACCATCCATATATCTCCAATCCTGTTAATCAAACTCCTCTCTTATAATTGTTCCGGCTTCCAAGTTACAGGTCTCTGTTTGTCATAGCTAACATATTATCCAGGTCTGCATGCCGCCCATGTGTTTATCCAGGCTTATCATACAACTTAAGGTCAAGCAAGTGTTACTAAGTTAAATCAGTAATTGCTTAGTTTGCTGTTCAGATTGCCTGATTTTTAGAATTTATCCAGTAAATTAGAAGTTGCTTCATGCTTTGAGTTTATTTAATCTGAACAATCTGGAATAATCTCAAGGTTGGTCTAGACTCTAGACCAATCTCCCCCTCTTTTTATTACATCAATTTTTTTCAAGAGAATAAGAGTTTCATCCCACTATGCATTCAAGGGTGAAAAATGAAACCATGCTTAGGTAGAATACTATTTCACCAACTTTTCAATCCATATGGTTCCCATCTAAACAATCAATGCCAAGCAGAAAATAAAATGCCCTTACAATTGGTTTCCAATTTTACCATCTATTCTAACAAATAGCTAGCATGATTACCACTTCGAAATGCATATTAAACAATATATATATATATATATATATCAATTTCCATAAATCAGTTGAAGAACAAAAAAAAAAAAAAAAACTTTAAATATTCAAAAATGGAAGGTTGGAGTTTTACCCAAATGGCTTCCTTGAATTGCCGAAAAAACGGGTTATTCTGCGGAACAGAAGGTGAATCTCTCTTGATCTTCACAACCTCATCCTCCAAAAATTTCTTAAAATCCGTCAACTGCGATTACATACCAAACCCAGAAAAACAAAAGGGGGAAAAATTAGGTCACAGAAACAAAAACAAACAAGAAACATTGGGAGATAGAGAGAGAGAGAGATCAAAGGCACCTCATCTTTGGGCTGATAGTTGTTTCCAATAGATTCGAGCGCCATCGAGAAATGCATGCAATCGTCCCATGTGGATAGCAACTCAAGAACGGCCTCTTCCAATTCCTTCACCTGGAAACAAAACAGAAGAAGAGAGAAAGTGAAGACCCAAATAAGATTGTATCTGACTGAATAAATTCTCTTCTCATATAGAAACTAGGGTTTTGATTATATTGCCTTTTCAAACTGGTTGTCCTTTTCCAAGTCTACTGAAATTTCCTTGAAAAACGCCAGCGACTTCCGGATTTCCTGTAGAGAGAGAAGAGACCATGTCAGTACAATCAAACGAAGGAAGGAGATGTATTAGGGTTTAGGGTTTTGGGGGGGTTTTTCTTACAGCCATGAAGGCTTGATTGTCAGAGTACAGTGTCGCAGTTGCGTTTGCAATTCTTCCAGCATTGCTGTTGCCGCGAGAAGCAGATGCAGATGCAGACGCCATCGCTTCTCTTTCCTTCTCCTCTCTGAAACGAAGTCGTTTGAATGTTACAAAGGGAAGATAAAAAAAAAGAACGCGGGCTTTGGCGGGAAACTGGCCAGATCCTTTGGACCGTTTATTTGATGGGCCTCAACATCATTGATGATTCATTGATTTTAGCCAGCGAATGGTGATGGTTGGGTCGAATTAGGGTGTTAATGGGCCGGACCTAAGTTGATTCCAGCTTGGACTTGCAATTGATTGGATCATGGGACATTGAAAACAATTTCTTCTCTTATTGTTGGGTCGGCCCATTGATGAACTACCTGTGTTACTGAGGGTGTCTTAACTAGAGGTTCTTAGGAGATGGGCTAGCCTGGGATCAACCTGATTATAGTCCACATATAGCTGAATATGGGCTGTGTATAGGGCTGTTTGACATGGCTGAAGGTTAAATGGGTTCGGATCCAATTTTTATTGCAAAAGGGCACATTTATTTTGCAAATGGGTTGGACATGGGCCTAAGTTTTAGGCCATGGATTAGCTATGGGCCTTGATATTGAACTAAATAAGTGATTAATTATTGAGGAATTTACAGGTAAAAGCACCATAGGCCCCCATACCACTGATGAGGTCCCAGAATCACTATATAGACTGAAGGGGTCCTCTTGTTGCGTTTTTGTCTCTTTTTTTTTTTTTTTTCTGTCATTTAGCGATTTGGTTAATATCGACTATTCTGACGGTTGATATCGACCCTTCTGTGGTGATTGCTCCTGATTTGTAGAACTCAAATAGAAACTGAGTTTTTCTCTCTTGGTTGCTAATACTGCTTCAGAGCGGTGGATGAGGCCAGGATTGTGAGAGAGAGCTTGAGAGGGACGGAGTAAGGTGCGTAGGCAAAGACGTTGAGAAAGTGAGTGAGGCCACAGAGGATGATGAAGGCGCCGAATTGGAGGAAGATCCATTGAAAGGGGAAGATGGAGGAAATGGAGAAGTAGAAGAGCTCGCGAGGGATGGAGAAGTAGGTGAGGGAGATGAGAAAGTTGCTCCATTTTTGGCATTAAAGGATGTCGTCGAAGGTCTAGAGGATTTAAGTTTCTTCGTCTATGCAGACATGGCGAGGGAAGGAGAAGGTCGAAGACGATATGTTTGATGAAATGTTATTGAGAGAAAGGGAGGGAGGGGGAGAAGCAGTGACGAACATACATATAGGCATGTGGGGGTTGAAGCCCCCACCCAATTGGTAAAATGTCCATGAGGTTCCTAAAGCCCAACTAGTCCAGCCCCCACTTAAAAAATTATTCGGCCCCCATTTATTTCCCCAAACTCTCTCTCCCTCTAAAAAATCCCTAAACTGATTAACACCTTTCTTTTGGCTATTTTCTTCTTTTTTTTTTCTAGTTATATACAGTGGGGCAATGGTTGTCTTGGGTTCATTTATTTCAAAATGAGAGCTTCGTTTTAGAAGGATAGAAGAACAAGAATAGAGATCTTAACATAGTATTGGCTCTTTATATCATATGATATTATAAGAAACTAGTATGATTTTCTTAATAACTCTTAAAACTCGTGTTACATGTATCATTTTGGCCGTTACTAAAACTCATCTTTCAGATTATCGTTTTGAATAAAAAAAAATTTTCAAGCCCCCCTCAAACGAAAATCCTGGGTCCTCCACTGGAGAGAAGAAAATGAGAGAGATGGGGAGAGATTCAATGAATCTAAATAGGTGGAGGAGAGAAAGGGAGGAAAAACGGAAAACTTGAAATTTGATTTGTGTAACACGACCCAAGGGGAGTAAGAGGATGCGAGGGCGGAGGATCTGCAGGTGAACCTGCAGATTCGTCTTTTTCTTTTTTTTTCCGCGATCTGGTCGATATCGATCATTCTGTTGTGTTCAACAAATAAGACAGTTACATGTTAAAGAAAACCTGACCGACAGGATGGTCGATATCGACCATATCGCTAAATGAGAAAAAAGAAGAAGACAAAAACGCACCAAAAAGACCCCTCTCATCTATATGGCGATTCTAGGACCTCATCAGTGGTATGAGGCCCTATGGAGCTTTTACCTGTAAATTCCTCTTAATTATTTTAGAAGAAAGGAAAATTATGGGCGAAAGAATCACTGAAAAATTCGATCCACATAAAACTGGGCAGAACAAAAACAAATTGGGAAAATAAAAATATATATTAATTAATAAAATAACTGGACCCTAACTGGTGTGGACCCAAAGGGGGTCCCATATGTTTGCGGGTATATATGCAGCCACATGGATGTACAGATCCTTGTTTGGCATACAATCCTATCCATCCGAATGTTTGTCCTTTCCCCTATCAAAAACAAAATGCATACCAGCAAAGGGATTAAAGAAAGATATCTCACACATTTGGGATTTTATTTCTCTCTCTAGATTTGTCATTATGGGTTATCCTCAATAGTACCCCCAATATCAATCAATAGTATATTTGTTTGTATGGGTTATCCTCAATGGGACCCACAATATAATCATTTCGGATCACTATACAATGAGCTCCACTTGTGCAAAGTCATTTTTGGTTTTAATCGGCAAAAGATTGAATTATGGTATATATGCAAAAGATTGAAAGCCTAATCGGGTAGCTTTAGATTATGGACCACATCCTGAACATTGAAACGAAAGGACCAACCCATGATCTAAAATGATGTGACCCAGATCACCGAGCACCATGGGAATTTTGGGATCCACTCTATATGTGTTTTGAAGGTGAAGATTTATTAGATATTGATCAAGTAGTTAGAATGATGATTTGATCCCTATCACCCTTACTCTACCATGTGGAGGAGAGATTTTTTGTTCCCCTCAATCTCATCTCTAGTTGGGCCCATAAAAAATGGTCCTCACCTTATCGTGAATACTAGTGCTTGGTTAAGAAGGGGCCCTTATCTAATCTAGGATAGACTCGAAGACAGTAAATGGGGTACCATCCACATCACTATTTTATTCTCCAAACCTGTGGACGTATACAAAGGGATTTGGCCACGGCAAGCATTACTATTTCATAATTAGTCTCTGATGTGAGATGGAAAATGAAATGACAGTTGTGCTTGACCAAGAGGATAGAGCAATAATAGTATTTTATATGGCAATAATCCAGAAATCTAGAAGAGGGTGGTGAGCTGTTGGTAAGAAGAAAAGGGAGTCAATTCAGTAGGTGGAGGAAACTATGACATGTGGTCCTGTGGACATAGGCATATCATATTGCTGAGAGCTGGTAGGCAAATGCGTGTATACTGTTTGGGTTAGGTGAATTCATCACACATTTCCTGTATTGTTGTTCCTTACCTCCAAAATTTCTCACCCAAGCACTTGCCTACATTTTTATAGGATCATCAGCTAGTTTGGCACTTTACTAAAATAGTAAAAATCACGTAAAGTTTCTATTTTTCGGACAAGCTGTCACAACAAAAATACTTTAATTAAAAATTCCATCAATTTTTTACAAAAAAAATTAAAAAAATCAACCACCTATATCTACTAAAATACAAAAAAAACTCCACTTTCCCATATAAAAAGTCAAAAATATTTCATAACAAACAACTAAAAATAATATACCATCATAACTCACTTATATTTTATTCTTTCCTCAAAAATTTTTTTACTTCAATTCACTCTATTAGTAGAGTTGCCAAACTAACTGTGAGTAGTTTGCAAGGGCTGTCAAAATAGCAGCTACAGTTTATCCAAGTAAGGGACTGTAGGATATTACACCCCATTGAGCTATCACTTATTTCAAAATCAATTGGTGATGGTGAGGGTGGGGCTCGGCCACAATTATGACCGCTCAAGAACAAGAATAGACGTTGACCTCAACGGTGACAATTGTGACTAAGAAGAGAATTTCTCAAATAGGAATTAGTCTTGCATGCGCGAAGGAGAAAGATTTTTACTTACCTGAAATGGTATAGAGAGGTTCTAAGTAGAATTTAAACTGGGAGTAAATCAAACAAAAACGTAGATCCATGATGTGACAGAAACGTAAAAACTCGTATTTCATTCCAGAAATCATGAATTTTATTGAAGGGGCCGGCATCTTTGTCATACCAAACTCTCTCTATATTTGAAGGGTAGTAGTACGTCACTCTCGTGTGTCCACCTTATCACCGTGTTCCCCAGGCGCCATGTGAGAAATTGAGGCTTCTACAGGAAAAGAAAGAAGAAAAATGGCGTATGCAGGGAGACTCGTCTTTACCGAACAAGCTAGAAACATTCAGGGTTTGTTTTTTTCTTTTGTCCTGGTCATGGGCCCAGGCCAACTACGAGCCAGATGTTGCACACCATACACCATAATAGGGTATATATATATATATCAAGTATCTACAATGGATTTTTCTTTCCTTCCACTTGGGCATCTTTTGCAACACATACATTTCAATGCTTAAGTCATTTTCCCAGCCGGAATTCAAATTTACTAGTAGACCAGTTACCTCTATTACCATACAAAATTTCTTTAAAAAATCCTTGACATTTTCGGGATGGCTAGATTCTGGTATGGAAATAGAAGATCATTAATCCATTCCACACAATACCCAGAGAATAAGTGTATTAATTGGTGAAAGATTATTGTGAGATGAATGGGAAAAATGTATCCATAATCTAATTCTAATAAAAGACTCCATGCAAGACATAACTCTCAATTTTATACAAAACTAACGTGTACAAAAACCTCCTTTCATGTTATCCAAGAGAGAGAGAGAGAGAGAGAGAGAGAGAGAGAGAGAGAGAGAGAGAAAAGGAAGTTGAATTAACAAGAAATAAAGAAAGAGATGAAAGCTGTGTGATTTCTCTAAAGAGATAAAAGCTGTTTAATTCCCGTCTCTCAATCTTTTTTTTTTCCCCCTTTGAATTCAAAACCAGAATTCTGCATTCCACACAGAAAATTTACCCAAAGACAAGAAGAGAAAAAACAAAAAGGAAAACACATCATCAGAGCCACAACGCGCCGGCTTCTTTCAAGATGGGCACCAAATCACCAGATATATGAACGGCCATGAGACGATCAAGCCCCCCAACAAGCTTCCCTCCAATAAAAACAGCCGGAAATTGCAACCTCTGATCGCCGGAGACCCCAGTGAGCTCTTCAACAACACCCACCTCTTCATCTTCCTTCACCTCATACATGGCTGGGTTCACCCAAGACCCAGAAGAAGCCGTCTAACCACATGGCACATACAACACCCAAGTCGACCAATTACTAGAACTGGGTTCTCTGAAACCAGCCTTGGATTCGATCCGAGCGGGCTGCTGTTGCTGCTGCTCCTGTGATCAACGTTGGCGAGGATGTCGATCCTATTGTTTTGTAGATACAAGAGGCCATGTCCTGTATGGAATTGCTTGCTGCATGTTGATTTTTCTTTGAGAGAGGGAGAGAGAGAGACAGAGAGATGAGGGGAGATAGAAGGGAAGGAGCGAATTTTATACGAGGGTGGTTGGCGTCATGAGTCGGCGATCGAGTCCCACGTCAACGGCAATTACGCATCAGCAACCCGTCGTTACGCGTCACGAATGGGTGTGGATGGCTTGTAGTAACGTCAGCTCGGTTGTACTCGTTTTGGATTAGCCTTGTTATGACGTAGTGAATCCATTCCTGTCGCTTTGCGTTCTTCTTTCTTCATTTCTCTCTCATCGTTTTCTCACATGTGCATGGGCCCCGAGTTTGGTTGATTTCGTGGAAAGATAAGACCTACATCCATACGTTACATTTTTTTTTTTTTGGCCCTTTATTCTTTATTGGATCCGGATTCTCTACAGCTTTGGCAGCAGTGAGTTAGGTTAGGTGAGTCTTTCTCAAAGGTACATCACTATGCCAATTGGGCCGTTTCCATCTATGGTAAAATCTCATTCATCCCCTCTATGGTCACCAATCAATGGACAAAATAAAGTCTTAGCTAGAATCACTCATTTCATAATATTTCTTACATGTGTGCTACTTCTAGCTATATTTAAGGAACAATGAATGGGAGCGTTGTGAGACTTTCACCGGCAATATCCTTCTTTATTCTTCATTTAAAAGCTCTTTCGTTCCGTTCCTTCACATTCCCCAAAGAGAATTAATAAGTGTAGGACCTACTCGCTTGTATACAAAATAAACTTTACATGGCCGGTAGATACGGAATCAAAAGAGTCTTGATCTTCTGAGGCTCTCACGCACACCACATGTGTGGGGCCCACCTATATCAATATACACAATTCATGTTTGGGTTTGTACAAATTTTAGTTAGGTCCCCTGTAAGATCTGGGAATATACTTTGTTTCGATATAGATTATTGTGGGTGGGTTTCCACTTTGGGGTTCAGTCTTCTTTAAATTTGAAAACATCTCGTCATCCTTGTGCTTCACCTCTTATTCTCCGCGGTCTAGGTCCACGTTGTAGACGAACCGCGTTGGATGACAAAGTCCGACCTTCAGACTAGAGAGGGGCCTCAAACAGATTTAGAACATGGAATTGGTGGGGCCCAATGCCGTCACTGACTGACAACTAATAGGAACAAGGAAAGAACTCTCCAAAAATGGCCATTTCTTATATGAATCCCCCATACGCGTGTACAGAGGAAACTGTTTTTTTTACCCCCAGAAACTGTGTTTCCTTGTTCCTTTTGACACTGGCATTTACTATTTACTGGTCTCATCTAGTGCAACGGTTCCGTATAGCTATTTAATCCCTACTCGTTACTGATCTCATCAAAACTTAAGATGATGCATATGATGTAACGGTCTTGGAGGGCAAACGAACCACTTACTATTTGACAATTCCACTTTTATTATAGTAATTGAAACAATCGAAGGCTAACCAACTATAGCACAGGAAGGATGCAGATGGGCTTAGTACCTATTTCTTGACCGATTTATGAATTATAATCTAAAATCATATTTTCAAACTAATTTTGTACATTCCAAAAAAAAAAAAAAACTAATTTTCTACAAGTCAAGATTTTTGGATAATTGAATATCCGTTTGCATCTCTAAGCGCAAATGGTGAGGGACTTAAAAAGTGGGTGTGCATGGGAGTGTAAGTAATGAATATAGCCTTTACACCTTATTAGAGAAGAAAAAAAAAAAACACTTATTATGCTTACCACTGCATGATCATATTCTCAATACTTAAAATGTTATCTTAAAAATAAAAATAAATATCTATTGTATATTTAGATAGATCTAAGTGCAACAAATGTATCCTAATTTAGTCAGACCCATGGAATTATGGTTTAAGTACTGATTTTTGTCCTTTTAATTTGGAGTGGAGCTTGTATCCACCGAGCTTGGGTCCAAAGATACTTTTGTCTGAAACTGAGTCTATATAAATTCATAACTCAAGTCCAAAATAGACATGAATATCTATCTGTACATGATCATCCAGACACCAAGTTTTATTTTGGGTACTGTAGCGTACAATTGATAAGACAGTGAAGTATAGAAGGCCCACATTAATAATATGGATTGGAAACTTGGAATGGATGAATCTTATCTACTACGTATGTTGAAGTAAAATAATTTGATTAGGGAGTAGAGTAGGGACGGCCAACCTAGCATACAGCCGGGACTTGAGAACGACGAAACCTAGTCCCAGCTGGGCCTCCATCCTCACGTCACCCGGGTGCCATATGACAACGTGTGATATGAGTAATATCTCATGTGGACCCCATCAGTGTCTAAGCGTATGTCTTCTCGCTATCGTTTCCGCTGCTCTTGTTTTGTATCCTTTTGTCGAGATCGCGCCACGCGTCGATGGTATAAGTGCAAGTTCTGCTGACTTCAAACCCTGCCACCACGTGCTTCCATTTCGTGACGAAACCATGAGCTCGATTTAGGTGTGAACGCACTCAGCTGGATCATGGATGCTGACATGTGTCCAAATTATTGTAATTATGGTTTTTTGATTTTTTGTCTTGAGCGCCACCTATCGTTTGCTTCCTATATGAAAGTGGACCCACCTTGTCCTGGTTCCTGGCATTAATATAAACTAATTGGCTGTTGGTGTTGAATTTGTCGTGGTAACTAATCCGAGGATGATTAGAAAAGATAAGTTAAAATATTGTATTATTTTGACTTTGTTAAGGCACTATTTTAAGGATATGATTTGAATAAAGGGTTACTTTGTACGGCGAAGTGGTTTATATGCTTAGAGATAAATTCTTGCATTCCTATTTTTTTCTAGAGCGATTAAATATTTTCTATCAAGAAGAAGTTGGATTAATTTTTTCACAACAAAGAGAAATTCCTGCAGTTGAGATATCCAATAGCATGAGAAGTAATCCCTAGTTTTGGATATCATCGAGGTATTTTGATCACATAAGTGATTTATATATTCCTATAGGAGGTTTTAATGCTGCTGGTAATTAGCCAAGTTTGATTATGTTCATGAGGAGCTTTAGACGGGCTAATACCTTTATTAATTGATAATTAGGGTGGATCAGCCCTTTGTAATTGTAAGTCCATCCTGAATGTTTGTTGTGTTTTTACTATATTTTCACCATTTACCAAAACAACTGCATGTGGTGATGGCATTGAAGTCTTATCTTTGTAGCTGTCACTAGAAATCAATTTAATAAAGTGAAAGAAGGAAGCGCGGATGGCAATGACCTGTCTCCACAAGATCATTCAGAAAAGTCAAACCCCACATAGCATCAACACTACCCTTTGCCCACTCTTATAGAAAATTTGCAATGCAGTGGAGGCCACTTCTCTCCACCTCATTAGAAGTAGACTTGAATTTTCTCCTTCCAAGGAAGGAAATGACAAAAGATTGTGGAATTTATCATCAAATCACAATGACGTTTATCCCTCACTTAGTTTCTTAATTACATGAAAGAATAAAGAACAAGAGCCTAGTAAGCAATTGACCGTGTTGACGAAGGACCCAATCAATGATTAGGGCGTTGTTTCTTTATTAGAGATCGACATTAATT